>OY744482.1:279624847-280235698 GCA_963556165.1 Tipula helvola
GCTAGCATCGCTGCCGGCAGAAATTCGTGTGAACTACATGAGCGTCGTTTTTGATAAGCAGAATTTTTTTTGTGGCGTTTATCTGATACATATTTAATTTTTATGTACAATTTTTTTAAATGAATGATGCATTATTTTGTCATAAATTATTAAATTTTTATCCTCCAATTTGGCATTTGCCACACAAAACTTATTTTCTGTCAACAAATTAAAAAAATTGATTGAAAAAAATAAAAAATATACAAATTGTACTAGATTTGTTATCTTTTACGTAATATAGCCTACTGATTCGCAGCAAAATTAGAAATAGAGACATGAAGCAGAATTCTACATGGCAAGCAGAATACATGTATTTCAATTCATTTAAACTTGTGTATTCTAAATTTGCTGCTTACAGAATTCTGCTCATGTGTTTCCAGCATAAAGAGCATAGAAATTAATTTGTAGATAACGTTTGCACGAACAGCGAATTTTGAGAAACTTATTATGCAAGTATCTTGAAAACTAAGGATTTTTTGGAGATTTTTTATTTTCTTCATGTTTTCTGTAAAGTGTATAAATTTTTGAGATATTTGCAAAATAAAATTTCTGGTTCACGGAAGCTGGGAGCTGAGACATCAACATTTATGAAAAAAGTTTAAACCCGAAGTTGCTGTTTGATTGGTTAAACCATCTGGGCTGCAAACTAATAGACATATAGACCAACAGATACCAATTCAAAACCGAATTTTTCGAACTCAAGGGCCCCAAAAATCTCAAGGTCGAAAATTAAAAATTTAAAGTATAAAATTTAAAATATAAAAAATAAATTTAAAAATATAAAATATAAAATATAAAATATAAAATATAAAATATAAAATATAAAATATAAAATATAAAATATAAAATATAAAATATAAAATATAAAATATAAAATATAAAATATAAAATATAAAATATAAAATATAAAATATAAAATATAAAATATAAAATATAAAATATAAAATATAAAATATAAAATATAAAATATAAAATATAAAATATAAAATATAAAATATAAAATATAAAATATAAAATATAAAATATAAAATATAAAATATAAAATATAAAATATAAAATATAAAATATAAAATATAAAATATAAAATATAAAATATAAAATATAAAATATAAAATATAAAATATAAAATATAAAATATAAAATATAAAATATAAAATATAAAATATAAAATATAAAATATAAAATATAAAATATAAAATATAAAATATAAAATATAAAATATAAAATATAAAATATAAAATATAAAATATAAAATATAAAATATAAAATATAAAATATAAAATATAAAATATAAAATATAAAATATAAAATATAAAATATAAAATATAAAATATAAAATATAAAATATAAAATATAAAATATAAAATATAAAATATAAAATATAAAATATAAAATATAAAATATAAAATATAAAATATAAAATATAAAATATAAAATATAAAATATAAAATATAAAATATAAAATATAAAATATAAAATATAAAATATAAAATATAAAATATAAAATATAAAATATAAAATATAAAATATAAAATATAAAATATAAAATATAAAATATAAAATATAAAATATAAAATATAAAATATAAAATATAAAATATAAAATATAAAATATAAAATATAAAATATAAAATATAAAATATAAAATATAAAATATAAAATATAAAATATAAAATATAAAATATAAAATATAAAATATAAAATATAAAATATAAAATATAAAATATAAAATATAAAATATAAAATATAAAATATAAAATATAAAATATAAAATATAAAATATAAAATATAAAATATAAAATATAAAATATATAAAATATAAAATATAAAATATAAAATATAAAATATAAAATATAAAATATAAAATATAAAATATAAAATATAAAATATAAAATATAAAATATAAAATATAAAATATAAAATATAAAATATAAAATATAAAATATAAAATATAAAATATAAAATATAAAATATAAAATATAAAATATAAAATATAAAATATAAAATATAAAATATAAAATATAAAATATAAAATATAAAATATAAAATATAAAATATAAAATATAAAATATAAAATATAAAATATAAAATATAAAATATAAAATATAAAATATAAAATATAAAATATAAAATATAAAATATAAAATATAAAATATAAAATATAAAATATAAAATATAAAATATAAAATATAAAATATAAAATATAAAATATAAAATATAAAATATAAAATATAAAATATAAAATATAAAATATAAAATATAAAATATAAAATATAAAATATAAAATATAAAATATAAAAATATAAAATATAAAATATAAAATATAAAATATAAAATATAAAATATAAAATATAAAATATAAAATATAAAATATAAAATATAAAATATAAAATATAAAATATAAAATATAAAATATAAAATATAAAATATAAAATATAAAATATAAAATATAAAATATAAAATATAAAATATAAAATATAAAATATAAAATATAAAATATAAAATATAAAATATAAAATATAAAATATAAAATATAAAATATAAAATATAAAATATAAAATATAAAATATAAAATATAAAATATAAAATATAAAATATAAAATATAAAATATAAAATATAAAATATAAAATATAAAATATAAAATATAAAATATAAAATATAAAATATAAAATATAAAATATAAAATATAAAATATAAAATATAAAATATAAAATATAAAATATAAAATATAAAATATAAAATATAAAATATAAAATATAAAATATAAAATATAAAATATAAAATATAAAATATAAAATATAAAATATAAAATATAAAATATAAAATATAAAATATAAAATATAAAATATAAAATATAAAATATAAAATATAAAATATAAAATATAAAATATAAAATATAAAATATAAAATATAAAATATAAAATATAAAATATAAAATATAAAATATAAAATATAAAATATAAAATATAAAATATAAAATATAAAATATAAAATATAAAATATAAAATATAAAATATAAAATATAAAATATAAAATATAAAATATAAAATATAAAATATAAAATATAAAATATAAAATATAAAATATAAAATATAAAATATAAAATATAAAATATAAAATATAAAATATAAAATATAAAATATAAAATATAAAATATAAAATATAAAATATAAAATATAAAATATAAAATATAAAATATAAAATATAAAATATAAAATATAAAATATAAAATATAAAATATAAAATATAAAATATAAAATATAAAATATAAAATATAAAATATAAAATATAAAATATAAAATATAAAATATAAAATATAAAATATAAAATATAAAATATAAAATATAAAATATAAAATATAAAATATAAAATATAAAATATAAAATATAAAATATAAAATATAAAATATAAAATATAAAATATAAAATATAAAATATAAAATATAAAATATAAAATATAAAATATAAAATATAAAATATAAAATATAAAATATAAAATATAAAATATAAAATATAAAATATAAAATATAAAATATAAAATATAAAATATAAAATATAAAATATAAAATATAAAATATAAAATATAAAATATAAAATATAAAATATAAAATATAAAATATAAAATATAAAATATAAAATATAAAATATAAAATATAAAATATAAAATATAAAAAATATAAAATATAAAATATAAAATATAAAATATAAAATATAAAAATATAAAATATAAAATATAAAATATAAAATATAAAATATAAAATATAAAATATAAAATATAAAATATAAAATATAAAATATAAAATATAAAATATAAAATATAAAATATAAAATATAAAATATAAAATATAAAATATAAAATATAAAATATAAAATATAAAATATAAAATATAAAATATAAAATATAAAATATAAAATATAAAATATAAAATAGAAAATAGAAAATAGAAAATATAAAATATAAAATAGAAAATAGAAAATAGAAAATAGAAAATAGAAAATAGAAAATAGAAAATAGAAAATAGAAAATAGAAAATAGAAAATAGAAAATAGAAAATAGAAAATAGAAAATAGAAAATAGAAAATAGAAAATAGAAAATAGAAAATAGAAAATAGAAAATAGAAAATAGAAAATAGAAAATAGAAAATAGAAAATATAAAATATAAAATATAAAATATAAAATATAAAATATAAAATATAAAATATAAAATATAAAATATAAAATATAAAATATAAAATATAAAATATAAAATATAAAATATAAAATATAAAATATAAAATATAAAATATAAAATATAAAATATAAAATATAAAATATAAAATATAAAATATAAAATATAAAATATAAAATATAAAATATAAAATATAAAATATAAAATATAAAATATAAAATATAAAATATAAAATATAAAATATAAAATATAAAATATAAAATATAAAATATAAAATATAAAATATAAAATATAAAATATAAAATATAAAATATAAAATATAAAATATAAAATATAAAATATAAAATATAAAATATAAAATATAAAATATAAAATATAAAATATAAAATATAAAATATAAAATATAAAATATAAAATATAAAATATAAAATATAAAATATAAAATATAAAATATAAAATATAAAATATAAAATATAAAATATAAAATATAAAATATAAAATATAAAATATAAAATATAAAATATAAAATATAAAATATAAAATATAAAATATAAAATATAAAATATAAAATATAAAATATAAAATATAAAATATAAAATATAAAATATAAAATATAAAATATAAAATATAAAATATAAAATATAAAATATAAAATATAAAATATAAAATATAAAATATAAAATATAATATATAAAATATAAAATATAAAATATAAAATATAAAATATAAAATATAAAATATAAAAATTAAAATATAAAATATAAAATATAAAATATAAAATATAAAATATAAAATATAAAATATAAAATATAAAATATAAAATATAAAATATAAAATAAAATATAAAATATAAAATATAAAATATAAAATATAAAATATAAAATATAAAATATAAAATATAAAATATAGAATATAAAATATAAAATATAAAATATAAAATATAAATTATAAAATATAAAATGTAATTTGTTATTTTATAGTGTTGGTTTATTTTTTCAATTAATAATTATGCGTGGGACAGTTAATTGTACTAATCCAACAAACCCAAATTCTTTAGTTTTAACAGTTTTTTTACAAAATTAAAAAAATTAAAAAATTTAAATTACAAAACATGATATTTCGTCCCATGAGGACATTTTCAAATGCTACAGAATACATTGAAACTAAAATTAAAAATAAAATCAATATCTAAATCCAAAGAATAAAATAAATAATAAAAATATAAATTGTAGAAAAATTAAAAATTAAAAATTAAAAATAAAAATAAAGCGTTAAGAAAGAAAAACATGGACCAACAAATAAATAAATATATAATTTAATTTTGGAACCAGCACTAACAAATTATTATAAATAAATTTAATATAAATAAATAATTTAACAAGAAAAAATGAAAATGTAACAAATTAGGAAAAAATTCACACCACTACAAGTGTTGTCTTTCAGTTAAAAATTTTAAATAAAATGAAATCTAAAAATTAAAAATATATATATATATATATATATATAATATATATATATATATATATATATATATATATATATATATATATATATATATATATATATATATATATATATATATATATATATATATATATATATATATATATATATATATATATATATATATATATATATATATATATATATATATATATATATATATATATATATATATATATATATATATATATATATATATATATATATATATATATATATATATATATATATATATATATATATATATATATATATATATATATATATATATATATATATATATATATATATATATATATATATATATATGTCCGAATAAGAACCTCTTCCGATTTCGTGGAAGAGGTTCTTATTCGGACATATATATATACATATCTCATAAATCTGACGTGATAGAGCAATTCTGAGTCCAGATTCGGATTCAGCGTAAAAAATTACTTCCGAAACAACTATTCATTGTCAAGTGGCACCAAATTTTTAAAATTTTGCAGGGTAGTGTTATTAATTATAAAATATACAATACACCATTTATTTTTATTCAAATATACAACCTTTTTTACGTGAAGGCGCCTTTGTATACAATTTTTTTTGAAAAATTATATAGCGGTGCATTTCCATAAAAAGTCGGTTTTTCAAAAAGAATTTGTGATTGCCATAGTTTTATGTATGAAGGCGAATTTATCTAGTTTCTGTGTCGTAAAACTCCGCAGTATTACTCCGCAGTTTGAAATGAAGTTAGCCGAATATCGTTGATTTTTTCTTTATTAAATTGGTATAAACTGAGCAACCATCTGCAAATAAACATTCGCTCAATATACACTGCGCCAATCAAAAAACGGAACAGAAAATTTCTTCGACAAAATACCCAGATTTGAACGCTTGTATCTTGGTGAAATAACACCTTTCAAAAAAAAATTTTTGTTTCTAGTTGAAGGAAATTTTGTTTTCTTTTCGATACTGGAAATCGTTTTATTTTATTTTGTCTTTTTATGACTTCTTTGAGTAAAACAAAAGGTGTCTAAAAAAAAACAATTTGCTGCTGTTTCATACTGTAAACGACCTTGCTCGATATTTCCATCAAAAATCCAAATCGGCCATTTTATAGAGAATTTAGAAACCTTGCAAAATGATACGAGGAAAATTTCTGTGCGGCCACTCTTTGTCGAGTTATTGGAGTTTTAGTGTGTTAAAGTTTTAGTGTTAAAGTGACTTAACATTTTATCGTAGAGTGCTAAGTTTCCAAGATAAAAAACATTTACTTCTACACTTTTTGATACGTTTTCTCTAAAACTTCAATAACTCGACAAGGAGTGGCCGCACAGAAATTTTCCTAGTACCATTTTGTAAGGTTTCTAAATTCTCTATAAAATGGCCGATTTGGATTTTTGAATGAAATATCGAGCAAGTCCGTTTACAGTATTAAACAGCAGCAAATTTTTTTTTTTTAGACACCTTTTGGTTTACTCAAAAAAGTCATAAAAAGACAAAATAAAATAAAACGATTTCCAGTATCGAAAAGAAAACAAAATTTCCTTCAACTAGAAACAAACATTTTTTTTTCTAAAGGTGTTATTTCACCAAGATGCAAGCATTCAAATCTGGGTATTTTTTCGAAGAAAATTTCTGTTCCGTTTTTTGATTGGCGCAGTGTATAATCTTTTCTGACTACGTATTCGTCAAAATTTATAAACAATTTAGTAATTTTTATTCGCGAATAACAAATTATAAAACTGGCGTCATGTTTATTATGGTTATTATTATCATAATTGCTATTTATAACTTTGCTGGAAGAATGATGGAGAAAAAGTTTAGCAAAATATCTAATTTCTCAAAATTGATTTACATAAAAAAACATCAATAATTTTTTCTGGTCAAGGTTTTCGTGAAATAGGACGTGTTTTGAATATAAAGGTATCTATTGTAAGCCGGATCACATTTACCACTGATTTTAAGTATTTTTATGTAATTTGGTTGCAAATTTAATCTACGAGTAACAAAAGCACTACTTTTCATCAATTCGTAAAATAAAAAAAATTCTTTGAGAGTTTATTTTTTATTGGAAAATCTGAATTTTTTTACCCACACAGTGCATGCAATGCATTCAAGGACCAGCCGCCTTTGTATATTACATGCTTGTAGATAACTAAGTAAAATATTAAAATTTGGCAACCCGAACTAGTTTAACAGATTCTTCAATTATAATTAAATGTATTTAAATTCGTTACAAAATTCGCAAAATTTATTTTTTAACATTTCTGAAAGTTTAAAATAATTTCCTTTGAATATTATAACAAAAAATTATTGATTAAACGTTTCAAACCCTTACGGGCAGAACAAATCTTGTTTTGAGAAAAGTTTAAATTTCGAATATGTAACTACTTGTTGTTGTTTGTTTTTTAGATTAATTCTCAGAGGCAATCAATTTATTACGTAATTGGTGAAATTTTATTGATAGGATTTTATTGCTCTAGTCTAGTGTTATTGTTTACCCCATTTTGTGTGAAAATAGCCTAAAATATTCACAATAAACTAACAATTTTATTTTGTACATTAGTGTGTTTGCCTTCCCATTCCATTGATTATAAAATGAGAAAATTTTGTTATTTAATATGAAAACGAATCCACACAGAAAACATCAAAACGATGATTTAAGATGTTTTATTTTATTTGATAAATCATCTTATGATGGATAGATAGATCAACATGGTATGCCTAATATTTTATTTATTTTAGAAAGACGAACAAACATAAATACTAAACATACATTTCAACTTCGAACAACGAACAGCAAAAAATAAAGTAAATCTACTTAAGAATAAGAAATTTGTTATTTAAGCGGGGTACATTTTCTTCTCAAAACTTGTCTAACGGTGAAAGAACTGAATAAACGTAGAAAAACATTCCTGTAATTTTGCTATATACAATGTGCTTTTGGAATATTCGGTTTTTTGTACAACAAAACATGAAAATGAAAAATTAGAAATAATTTTTATTTTGGTTCAAACAAATATAGTTGTGTTACTGATAGCAAGTTGTTTGCGTTCATTTCTCTGTTCGTCAAAAACAATTGTTTTTCGCAAAAACGTAAATATTAAAATATACCTTCAAATTATATTTATGGCTGAAACATTTTCTTGTATACGTAAATACTGAAACAACAAAAATGTTTCTGTTTTTTTTTTCGCGAGAGAAAAATATGAATCAAATGATCCAGGAGCTTTATATTAAAATACCTTTTCAGTCTATATTGTAATATTCGGTTCAGTTCAGAGAAAGCACATAAAATATATTCAGAAGAAAAAAGCGTTCAAGAATACTTTGTTAATTGTTCCAAATGGTAATTTTTTATATTTTTTAGAAAAAAAACAACGAAATGAAAACTAAATAACAAAAGCAATTTTTCTTCATTCATGTTATTTTTCATCATAACTTAAACAAAGAACAAAAAATTTCCTTAAAAATTATTTAAATTTTTATTCAGGTCATTTTTTTTTTGTGTTGCTTCCTTAAATGTATATATAGGTAAATAATTTTATTATACGGTGTATATTCAAGAAGTCTGTATACCAAACCTGAACGGTGGTTAAATTAAAATTTTTTTCCTGTTAGTACTAAATAAGAGATTGGAGAAAAGTAATTAAACAATAGAGTTATAATTGACTATTGAAGATGACAGATTTCTGTTTTTGAAATAGAGTACAAAATAAAGGAAGTTTTTTTAATCCTATTATTAAAGCAAGAAAGGACTAAGGTTAAATTTATTTTCTCTGCTTTCATGTCGACGTAAAAAAAAAATACCGGCATAATTGAAAAATGTCGTTTAATTAGTTTAACTTTGTTCAATATACGATATTTTGTTTTCGGATTTATTTTAACTTTTCTAATTACGTTGATATAAATAAATTAAAAATCAACATATTTCTACGGTAATGCTGCCAAACAGGTTGTAAGAGACATTTAGAATCCTTTTTGGTGTACAAGCTTTTGTAAGTAAGCTTGTGGTTGCTTGAATAAGCTGAACGTACCATTGTTACTGTTTTAATACTAAATTGTTTTAATTTAATTTTTTGTTATCTAATATGCAATCAATCCTTAAACCATATTAATTCGTTTTACAAATAACATGAATAAGTACCTATATTAGTATATTTATTCAGCACCATTTTCAAGGCAAGATTCATAGAATTATTATTTTTTAAATAAATTAAAATTGTCTTAGGACCGATTACGAATTAGAGATTACGCGAATTGTCAGATTAAAGTAAAACTGGTAAATTAAAATGTTTCACAGGAATAGAAATGTGTGAGTGTGACGAAGACAAAATTTGTAAGGGAATTTGTTTACAAATGTTAGTATAATTTGCTAATACAACCTGTATCCAGTACATTCTGTATAAAGAGCGTAAATTGCAACATTTACATAATCAGTCCAGTCGTCTGGACCTTTATAATTTTGAAACTGGATTATTTATTTATTTATTCATTCAATAAATTTAAAATGCCCAGATCACAACAAAATCAATTATAAATATTATATAATATAAACTGAAAGATTAAAATTTTGTTTTTAAGACATTGAATATATGTATTAATATGAATATAAATGTTTATATTAAATAAGCTTACATTAAACCCGAGTTTAAAAAGGGATGGTATTTCGCTCTTTGCTCTTTGTTTTTATCAAGAGCGATAATAAAAATATTAAAAAACTCTTCATAAGGTATCAAATAACTTATATATAAATATAAGGGCGATTGCTCAAAAATATCGAACCAACATCGATAGTTTCGGACGATTTTGCTAGATAGCAGCACAGTAATTTAACGACGATATTTTTTTTATTGAACGAAAAAAACTAAATTATGTTGTTTATGTTAGCTATTGCGCTCGGTGAAAATCTAAAAAATTATATTATATAATATGTATACATATATGTAATTTAATTATATTTATATAAATCACAAAAACACGAATAAATAATTTAAAAACACAGAATACAAGCATAAAACACAAAAAGTACAAGACAGCTTGAAATTTTACTAGAAATTATTTATTTTTATGACATTTGTCAAAAAATTGACATATATAAAAAAAAAAAAACAATAAAATTGTTGGTGCTGCCATCTATCAAACTATTCTGATACTTAGTTTTAACGAAATTTCAAATAACTTATCGAAATTTGAACGAAATTATTTTGGATCGCGAGTTTAGTATGAAAAATTGTACCTACCGCCATTATAGTATATATAAGTTATTTGTAAGGTATGATATTGTAAAAAAAAAATATCGCTCTGAAGAACAGGAGCATTATTTTTATTATACGGCTCTTGCTCTTCCGCTATTGCTTTGTATTATCATATTTTCGCTCTTTGTTATTGAGCTATATAGGTATATTGAAAAAAGAAATACACTCTGCTCTGATGAAAAAAACGTCATTAATATTTCTTTGCTTTTGCACTTGTTATTACGGCAAACGTTTACACTCAAAACCTTCTAAAATTCTCTCTTTATAAAGCCTGATTGTTTTGTTAACGAACTGATGCAGATTTAAAAATATCTACTGTTCTGGAATAAGGCCAACTAGGATATAACTTGGTTATTCCTTAACCGATTGTGATGTAATTCGACATATGCCTTGGAAATGAGATTCTAAAATGATTTTTGGATAAAGACCCGAAATATGGTCAACTAGCTTTTATGGCTTGTAACTTGACTATTTTTTAACCAATTTTAGTGAAATTTGACATGCACTATAGAAATGGAATTCTTAAATGAGTTTTCGATAAATGATAAATTTTCATATGTGTGTTAAAAATGGGATTCTAAAATGATTTTTGAATGAAGTTCTGGAATATGGCCAATTATAATGGAACTTGGCTATTCTGGAATATGGCCAACTAGGATGGAACTTGGCTTTTCCCTAACCGATTTTAGTGAAATTTGACATGTGCGATGGAAACGGATTCTAAAATGATTTTTAGATGAAATTCTAGAATATGATCAACTAGGATGGAACTCGGCTATTCCTTAAACGATTTTCGTGAAATTTGAAATGCGCAATCGAAATGGGATTTTAAAATGAATTTTGGATAAGGTTCTGCAATATGGCTAAAAATGATGGAACTTGGCTATTTTTTAGCCGATTTTAGTGAAATGTGACTTGCGATATAAAAATGGAGTTCTAAAATGATTTTGTGGTAAAGTTCTGGATAATGGCCAATTCGATAAGTCCATTGGAAATAGGATTTTAAAATGATTTTTAGATGAAAACCTTTAAAATGGCCAATTATTATAGAACTCAAATATTTCTTAACAGATTTTAATGAAAGTTAACATGCGCGAAAGAAATGGGATTCTAAGATGATTTTTGGGTAAAGTTCTAGAATATAGCCCAGTAGCCATAAAAAAAATAAAATCGGTTAAACTGTGGTAGGTATACCGTCGTGTTTTTTTATATTTAAAAACACAAAAAAAAATTTTATATTTTATAATAAAAAACTACTTTATTTTTTTATCAAAAAAATGTGTTTACAAAAATTATTAAATTCACTTATTTTTTTACAATTCAAATTTTATTTATTTAACTACCTAACACCACTTTTAAATATGTATATTAAAATTCGACCAGCTTGGTCGATGGTAACGTAACACGTGAACTGATTTCGCGTCGTTCGTGTATATAATATATTATAAGGAAAACAAAAAAAGAAAAAGATATACAAAATAAATTTATATATACGCACTATGCGGCAGACAGGGATGACAATATAAGTATTCGTATGTTAATTACTCGTGTAAAATATCATACGAACTTTAGACAAGCCGGAAATAGCAAAAGTCAAAAACGGCTAAAATGAACATGCACTTGACTTAATATTTATAAAATAAATATTACTGATCTTAAATGCAGATGGAGTGCATGTTAACAAAGAATAAAAATATAGCGCTTAAAATGTTTCTATGCTACACTAGATGTAGCGCAATAAGAAAGAAAACAAATATTTGGTTTAAATATTGGAGCGCGATTCAAATGTTTTTTATTCAATTAAATTACGTTAAATTTAATAAATAAAATTAAAACATTTAGAATCGGTCGCTACAAAACAAAACAATAAACAATTTTTGTTAAAGAAGAGAATTAAATTTTGTTAAAGAGAACCCGGCGCAACAGGTAATAAAATTAAATTAATGTGTTCCGAAGTTTCACTTTCAACTTGTCAACATGGACTTTAAAGTTAATTTGACTGCCTAAGTTCAAACCCAAATATTTAATAGCGTCAACGGTATCAATTTTTACACACAAATTATTATAGGAAGACTCATCACAGAGCAAAGAATGATCAATCAAATCATTTGGTATCTGGAGAGATCCTGAAATATTAAAATACATCAATTTGGGCTTGCTACTCAAAATCATATCATGTATATAAAACCATTTCTTTAAAGATGAACAATAAAACATTCAAAATATTAAAAACAATGTTCTTGGCTCTGATGTTCGATATCCCGTCAATTCCATAAGAACTATTATTTTTTAATTCACTTACGGCTACAACTATTTCCAATTCAGTTATAGGAAAAAAGAAAAAACTACTATTATTTCTGTGTGATAATACCAAACTGTCTCTGGTCAAGTTCTCAAAATTAACGTTTTCAAAATGTTCTTGCAAGATAACATATGGGATTTGATGGAAGTAATGCCTTGGCTATATCAAGAGGATCAGTTAAACAAATACCAGCATCAGTTTTGATTGATGTTATAAATTCACTGCTAGTTTTTTTATTTAGAAGATTATTAACAACTTTCCATTTCGATATCAAATTAGTTGCGGAGTTCATATTATTTTTGAAATACTCTTCTTTAGTCATACTAAGGAAACTTTACATTTTTGAATATAATGAAACTAGCCTGAACATTGTTAGGATTTTTCTGAAGTTTTTTACACATGCTATTCAGAATCAGACATCCAGGGCTTCAATTTAAATTCATTTTACTTCATTTGATCCTAATAGCCTTGACAGATTGCGATTTATTAAATCCGATTTAGCTAAACTCGTTTTAAATTACGGTTAATACACTTAAACTATTATTGTTTTCATAATATTTGTCAAACTAATACACTTATATTGCATCGTTTTAGTCTAAACTCAAAATAAACATAAATACCGCAAATCTAACAATGGCTAATCTCGAAAATTCAGTATTTATTTATTTATTTATTGTACTTTAACAATAATTTAGTATTAAAAGGAAAAGCACAGATGGAAACAGAGTAAACGGAACAAAAGAACAAAAAAAATAATAATGAAGCTGCTTCCATTAGGCAGAAAACCTTTTAAATTTTTTCAAACAATTTCCACCTCATGCATACACATTCTATTTTGAGCAATAGCTTATTTACAATAAAATGTACAGCAAGAGGTGAAATAATATTAAAAATTAACAATAATAACAATAATATTAAAAATAAATTTAATAAACTACGTATTGCCCATCAATCACGCCACTCCAAAAATTTTGACTTAAATAATTTGGCCGATCCTAAACTCTTAATTTCCAATGGAATTGAATTCCAAAGAGAAACTCCCCTAACGTAAAAGGATTTGTTTAGTGACCTACAACAATTTTTGGCCGGAATCAGGCGGAAGTTTGAGGAATGAGACCTGCTAAAAAGAAACTTCCTATAAAGATAAAAAGGCTTCTTAGCTTTGAGAAGTTTAAAAATAAAAAGACAAACGCGAAATTCGTAAAAGGTAGATAAACTACATCCTAAAACAAGGCTAGAGTAGGCAGAAATATGATCGAATTTCCTAATACTAAAAATAAACCTCGTACATGCATTGAAACATCTTTGGAGAACGTTCATATTTTCCTGAAGCATACCGAATAAAACTATGTACCGAGTAAATCGCATTTATTAAACCATAGTCTGTCTAGGGCTTAAGCGTTGATTTATGACTACTTATAGTATTAAGAAGTACATCAATAAAATTCGAGTAGGCAGCATTAGGAACTTCTGAAAGAAATACTGAGCTCCAATCGTATAAACCTAGCGCTTCAGAAAGGCCAGAATAATCTATTTTCGTATGGTAAATATGCTCGCGCCGGCAATGACTATTTTCCAACAACTCAGAAAAAACAAAATTTACTTTTATGGTGTTATGATCCGTGACAAATAATTGCAAGTTATTAACAAGAATGGGAAACTGTGCAGAGAGCTTTTTGCAAAAACTTGATCAATACACGTGTACGCACATGGCCTAATAGCTCTATTTAAAAGAGACTTCAAACCGGATGAAGAGCAAAACAACAAATAATCATCTTTAGATTGGGAATCATTCAATAAGTCCATGTTTATGTCACCCAGAAGAATTTTGTGTTTAGATTTATCTGTTTCATGGAAATGCCTTAATTTACTTAAGAAACAGTCAAATGAGACAAAATAAAATCTTTAGATAAGAACAATTTTCAAGGCAATGGGACTCTAAAATGATTTTTAGATAAAGTTTTGAAATATGGCCAATTAGGACATTTCCTACCCGATTTTTATGAAATTCACCATATACAATAGAAATGGGATTCTAAACTGGTTTTTAGATAAAATTCTGCAATATGGGATGGCCAATTAGGAAGAAACTTGGCCATTTCTTATGCGATTTTGATGAAATTCAGAATGTATGATGGAAATGGGATTTTAAAATGATTTTTAGAAAGATAAAACTCTGGAATATGACCAATTATAATTGAGCTTCGGTATTCCTTATTGATTATGTGATGCAATTCGACATGTGTGTTGGACATGGAGCTTGATTATTCGGTATTCCTGAAGCGATAGTGATGCAATTTAACATTTGCGTTAAAAATGAGATACTAAAATGATTTTTAGATGAAGATCTAGAATATGGCTAACTAGGATGGAACTTATCTATTCTTGAACCGATTTTATTTTTTTTATAGCTACTGAGCCATATTCTAGAACTTTACCCAAAAATCATCTTATAATCCTATTTCTTTCGCGCATGTCAAATTTAATCTGTTAAGAAATATTTTAGTTCCATAATAATTGGCCATTTTAAAGGTTTTCATCTAAAAATCATTTTAAAATCCTATTTCCAATGCTCTTGTCGAATTGCATAATAATTGGTTGAGGAATAGTCCAGTTCCATCCTAGTTGGCCATATTCCAAGACATTACCACAAAATCATGTTAGAATTCCATTTTTATATTGGATGTCACATTTGACTAAAATCGGTTATGGAATAGCCTAGTTCCATCCTAGTTGGCCATATTCCAGAACTTTATCCAAAAAAAGTGTACAGAAGCGTATAGAACTGTTGTAATTTGGTGTGTGTGTTTGTGAATATTATTGCTGTACATTTATCAGCTGACTACAACAGATTTGGCATTTTTTTTGTTTTGTTTACGCACATAAGGTTTGATTTCATATATTGATATGGGTGTTGTGCAGGCTACACAATAAACCATTTTGATGCTACCGGCCGAACCATAAACTTGTGGTGGTTTCTGCGGTTCCATCTTCCATTCTGAATGCTGTTCAATCAACACAGCTACTTATATTTTAATGGCAAAGAACTCAAACATTATTTGGGTTTGCAATCCCAGTAAAGACTTGATTTCAAACAAAGTATCTAATAAATTGGCAGTGGATCAACCGGTTATCGACCATGTTGGTGCTTTATCTCACTTGGTTGATTGTCTTAAATCTAAGTTAGAAGACATATTAGATAAAATTCAACAACAATCGGCTTCATTAACGGCTCTTAACCAGCAAAAATCAAGTTATTTATTATCTGATAATTTAAACAATAACAGTAATTCGACAAAATCGATACCAGCAAATCATATTTTAAATATACAAAATCAACATCATACTGGAATTCAACATGAGCGATCAGTTGTAATTGGCACCGATCATGCAGTTTCTTCACTTCAGGTGGTTGAACCTTGTAAAACTATTTTTATTACAAGACTGCATAAAGACGTTGTTACGGATGTACTAGTTTTAACAAGCAGGCAAACATTTTTACGATCTACCTAACAATGATGACGTATAATACAGATTACAAATAAATTAAAACAACAACCAATATCAGTATGATTGTATCTTCGGTCAATGACCTCTCAATATTTTGAATTTTTTTTTAGATTGTTTTATTGTATCTGTAATGCTAAGCGGATTTTCTGTTGCTATGGGGAGTGAGTCATCTGAATGATGGATCGGGCGATATCTATTGCTATGTACATTTGTATCATATATATGTAGATCAAATGATAGCTTAAATAGCGTAGGTGGGGAAAATAGATGAATAGGTGGTTGAATAGGAGAAATTTCAGTGTTGCTGTTAATATTATCATAAGACCAATTAATTTGAGAGGCCAAGCCGACCGTAATAGACGTGCCAATAAATTATTAATTTTATTTTTATACAATACATTTTTTTTGTTGGTTTTTATGTACGTTTGTACATAATTGTGTAAGTACACATTACAAAGAAAATTGTAAAGGAAATAATATTTGGTAAGCTATTCTCACAATTTTTGGAGTTGATTATATTATGTTGTAATAAATATATATCGTGGATTTAACAGATACGGCAAGAAATCCACAAAAGAGGAATATAACCGTCAGGCGACGACGAGGGATGCAGGCCTCTCATTTATACAATTACTACAACAAAACTTACCTTCAGGCACTTCTTCAATTAAAATTGTGGAGATATTTATTCCTGTGCCAGTAATATGGTTTTTGCTCGCTGAAATTACAAAGCGGTGGTAATACAAGCGGGTGCAACACAACAGAAGTTTCGGGATTTGTTTCGGGATTTCTAATATAAAATCTCTGTATAGTGTTTAGAGTTTAGTTTATATGTTGATATTGAAAATTTAATTGCTTTATTTAGAGCACCAACAACTGTGTGAAACAGTTTAATCTTGTTTTAAAAAAAAAAAACAAACGGAAAAGTACAAGAAAGTAAATAAATGCAAGTTATTGTAAAATTAGTCAAAAAAATTATTTTTTCTCAAATCGGATAAAATACGTCAGTTTTCTGGTTTGTTATCTGTCAGCAAAATGAAGTATTCCACGACACTACATCGTTGCTAGGCAACTTACTAAAAACAGTACTGGAAAGTATTCCTTGCCTAGGCAGAGAATACTTTCTAGTACTGATTATCATCTGTTTTTAAGAAAAACATGATATAATGTATAATCGCACGCGATTGTTATAATTCTAAGGTAACTTTGATAGTGAAATCTATTGAAAATATAAATTGGAAAATTTTGCGTATTTTAAAGAATATAATGAATAAATTGGATAATCTGATATACTGCCGATTAGAGAAAAAATCGTATGTGCAACTCGTGGAAAAACTATAATTCCCGGACTCTTATGGTTGCTGGAACTCGGCTGACGCCTCGTCCCAGCAACTTCCATACTCGTCCGGGAATATATCGTTTTTCCTACACGTAACACAATATACTATTTGTAAATGAATTAAAATTGAGTTTTCATAAGAAAAACAAAGACAAATCATAGTGAATTTAGTGTAAAGTTTTTTTTAGAAATTTTCAGCACGCGGACAAAAACAAGGAGTACTCTTTGGATAACTGTCTGGTGAGTTTTTTCATTATATTCGCGGCTAAATTAGATGATTTGTTCCTTTTCTCATGAAAATAAGTTTGACTTAGTGTTTAAGTGTAAATGTAGATTTAATTTAATTATATTCAAAATTTGTTCTAATTCAGATTTTTTTTCTTGAATTTAAATTTGTAACTTTCATAATGGAGTAGATTTCTTTTTATTGGTGGTGATGATGTTCACAGGATGGCCCTTTTACCATGTTGTTGTTCGTTTTTTTTTTTGTGTTTTTTTTGCACGTATGGTTTGTACCACCAATGAACAATGTGACAAAGACCCCCCAGCCGTTGAGCCTATCCGTTTTTGAAAACGTGCAGTCACATAGTTGGTCGGTAACAACGTCTCTAAAGCTGAGGTGAAATCCTATCTGAAGGATAATTTCAATATTGAAGATGTCAACTGTCGGCGTATTTTGTCTCGACGGACCACCGAAGGTAACCGAAATTTCTCTTAGTTTAAGATAAATGTATCCGCTCAAATTTTGATAATTTATTACAACCTTGTTCGTGGCCTGCTGGTTGTTTAATTTAATAATTTATAAACTACAGCGGGAGTAATCTTAATAAAACCAATTTTCCTGTACTTCAACAAAATCGTTCAACAGTGTAACCAACAACAGGGCTGGCTTAATGACAAGAAAAACTATTTGTTACAATGCCACGTCTCCTAGATTATTTTACCGAAATGTTGGGCGAATGTCGTCGAAATCTGTCGAATTTCTCAAGTTCGTCTATTCAACAAACTTCCAATTCTTTGCCATCACCGAGACTGGATTTCACAAGAGCATATTTAATAACGAGTATTTCCCTAATGATTATATCGTCTATAGATGTGATAGATCACTCTTCTTTTACAAGTGAGCAAATTACTGTGTCTGGATGTGAATCTATTGAATTGTTATGTGTTAAGGTTTTAGTTTGTAAGAATATTTTTTTTTCATAATATTAAAAATACCTCCTAGATCTTCTATTGATATTTATCTAAATCACATTGATTGTATAAACGAAGTTTGTAATTTGAGTGGCTGTGTTGATAATGTAATGGTACTTGGCGATTTTAATTTAAGCGATGTTCATTGGTCATTCGATCCTGAATCTCTTGATTTGTTTCCGTCAGACTCTCGATCGGCCAATGATTCTCTTGTGTTGGATTCGTTATTCAGTTTTAACCTAAAACAAATTAACCGCTACTCAAATAGCAATGATACATTTTTAGAATTAGTATTTGCAAATAACACGGAACATCTATCTGTTCGCCAATCTTTAGGACCTTTTTCAAATAGTGAAAATGATATTGAAGTTGAAATTTTTACTATTGGTCTCAATGATAAATGCCGGATTTTCTGTCTGACATAAATAGTTTATCTAGATGGTGCTCTGCTAATAGATTGTTTGTTAATATAAGTACATGCAGTGTCATGTCGTTCTATAGGACTTTTAACCCTATAATTTCTAACTATTATCAGACGGTAGTCAACTTAGCAGAGTTACTTCAATACGGATTTGGGAGTTATAGCTATATGATACCAAAATAACTTTCTGTTTACATATTGATAACATAATACGTAAAGCTAATTCTGTGTTAGGCTTCATTATTCGAATGACAAAGGAGTTTTGTAATATATTCTCATGTGTAAGTCTATTTGTCTCTTTGGTTAGATCACATTTTGAGTATGATGTGGTTGTATGGTATCCCCACCATGCAGTACACATCGATAGATTGGAGTCAGTTCAGAGGCGATCGGGTTTCTCTCTGATCATAGTTAGTCTAGGTGGAAACAGATACGTGATCTGCCGTCTTATGTTGATAGGTTTGGAGGGTGCCTTTACCCGGATTTTTTTTGTTCCCGGGAAACGGTAAATTTGAAATCAATTTTCCCGGGATTCCCGAAATATTAAAAAAAAGAAATTATATAGGTAATGAATTTGAAAAACATTAAATTTATTTCAAAATATAAAAATAAAATAAAATCATAAATTACGAATACACTGTGTACTATACACATGCCAACTCAACATAAAATGTATATACAACTATTTCATCTTAAACTTAATTTTATTATGTGAACTAAAACTTATTATTTGTTTAGAAAAACAAAGGCAGTCAATGGAAATATTGCTCAACGATGTTCTCGTCTTTGAGCAAAAATTAGACGGGGCCGAAAATACACTTTCACTTTCAATTGAAGTAGGTTGGATGGTAATTACAGCATCCAGCAACTTCTGCTGATTTGTTGTAATGTTTACCGTATTTTCGTATATTTGTAACTCTTTTTGTATATTTATGCTCTGATTGTTTAACTACGTTGAATTTTTTTGTGGTCTAAGGGCTGCGTTTATTATGCCAGCCAACAATTCGTTAATCTCTGGAACCAACAGAGAGTGTTCCAATTCGTCATCTTCCCTGAATGTATCCTCACCCTCTAGTTCTATTCCAAACTCTTCTTTGTTGAATAACCTATTAAAAATCTGGTTGCCATACCGGATTATTGACAAATTTGATGATGACGGCAAGTCTGCTGTAGAAGTTGATTGTATGTCGAGTGTCTGCATATATTTCACTAAAGATACAATATCTTGGTTTCTTCGTTCTTTAATGCAACGTAAAATGCAAACAAAAAACTTTAAAATCGCATCACCTGTAACCAAATGTGCCTCACATCTTTCCAAAGTTTCCACAGCTAATTTAAATGGCTGAAGCGCATTAAAAATATTCTACAATATTGATCCCAAATCATTTAATGCCTTACCGAACAAACGGCGCAGTGGTTAAAGCTACGGCGTTTGGATCGGGAGGTACCGGGTTCGAATCCCTATAGGGGCGGGATGCAAAAGGGATTTTTCATCATCTGATTACGATCGGTGATGACGATGAACACATCTATGACCCCCTGTTGAGAGTGCGGAATCCATGGGCCGACCCACATTTCATGTCAGTACTATAGGCTGGCATGAAGCAATGCAATGTGCAGGTGGTTTAAACAAAAGCGGGTCTATAGCCGTACGTCCTCGAGTTGGCTGGCAACGGCGTAAGGTAGGACGTTAAAAGGGAACTGCGAAAGAGTTGGGAGTGCCTTGAGCCCCAGAAAAGATTGGAGAGATACAAACAAACAAACAAACAAACAACATTTAATGCCTCTCGAACTGAGTCAACAATTTTTATAAATCTTTCAATCATCATCACAAATCACAATGCTATTCCATCTGGTCTAACAATCCAAAAGCAAATTAATTCCATTCCGTAATTTTGCTTCACATACACTTGAAGAATTGAATTTCTTTTCGGTGACATTTTAAAAAATTTTACAATATTTCTTACCATTTGCAATGCACCATTAACATCGTCACATTCACATCTCGGTAGTCAAACCCGTCGTCATAGTTAAAACCGAAAAACTACCTGTACGTTCAATTCGCTGAATAATATCGAAACAATAAAAATATAGATGTTGATGACAGCTGGGGGAATTACCGAAAGAAACTAAAAAATAGGTTTTTTTATGTTGGAGTCAATTCGCACCAATAAAAAAGTGTAAGGTCATTTGCTAATTGATAGAAAAAATCCGTGTGTCAATTGATTAAAAAATAGAAAATAGATAAAAAAATCCCGGGAATTTTTCGTTTATTTTCCGTGAAACAGGAAACAAAAAATTAGGAAATTTCCCGGGAATTCCCGCCCGAGAATTCCCGGGAAGAACCCTCTAGATAGGTGTCATGACCTTCGTATTGACACTTTAGAAAAACGTCGTAAAATTGCCGGGGCTATGTTCGTGGGATATTCTTTATGTGCACGGGTTAATTATTTAGACCTCACTTCTACCTGGTGCATTTATGTTCCCAAACGAAATCTACGCCAAAGGGAATTCTTATATGTCCCATGCCACAGGACTGAATATGGAAGTAATTAACCGACGGCTTCTATGTCTAGAATATTTAATGAATATTATCTTTTTTTCGATTTTTCGAGGTCAAGAGAGATTTTCCGTGTTGCAATTCGTAAGTGTGATTTTTAAAAACCAAATTTTTGAAAGTTTTTTATGTTACTATTCATTAGGTTATTTTACTGAAGAATAGTTTGTATATAAGTAATAAATAAATAAATAAAAATCATTTAAGAATGTTATTTCTATCGCGCATGTTAAATTTCACTAAAATTGGTTAAAAAATAACCAAGTTCCATCATATTTGGCCATATTCTAGCAGAACTTCGTTCAAAAATCATTTTAGAATCCCATTTCCATCGCATGTTAAATTTCACTAAAATCGGTGAAGGAATAGCCGAGTTCCATCCTAGTTGATCATATTCTAGAATTTCATCTAAAAATCATGGTAGAATCCCATTTCCATCGCGTATGTCAAATTTTACTAAAATCGGTTAGGGAAAAGCAAAGTTCCATCCTAGTTGGCCATATTCCAGAAATGTATGTACATAAATATCATTTATTAAACTTTTTTATTTAATGATATTCAAAGAGCAATACGTGTTACAGAAAATATCACTTCCTAACATATTTTCCCCAATCGCTTTGTAGTATAGATTGGGAGCGATATTTTTAACTTTTACGCTCCCTGTTTCTAGAGCAATATTAAAAATAAAAATTTAAATCACTTTGAAAGAGCGAAATAATTTTGTTTTGTGTTTGGCATTAAAGCGTAAGAGCGTAAACACCATAGTGAAAAAATATATTATTGGGAGCAAGAGCGTGGACAATTATTTTGATAGTTTGCTTTTATAGACAAATTAATTGAAATGTAAGATTACGTCTTTTAATGAAATGGTTGTTATTGAAATTAAATGCAACTATCAGCTCACCAATTTCATCAGACAGAATTTTCCGCAATTTTAGTAAATTACAAGGTAAGACCGATACTCTTTAAAACTTCTCAACATTCTGGTCGGGAACCCAAGCATTTTATATACTTTCCCTACTGCGTTTTGATCAATAGTTATACCTCAGTCAACAACGGTTAATTTAATTTTCAAATATATATCATGGATACTATCCTTGGAATCACGGCTGATATTTTATTGCTTTATATTAATGACAATACTTTTGTCAATATTTTGGTTTATATCATTTTGGCTGCACCAAATAAATAATTTATTGAGATCATGTTATAGTTCAAAGTGATTTTTTCTATTTGCAACAATATTTTTATTTTTTATTTATTTTTGCTTAATTTTATTAAAAAAAAGTCGTGTAATGCATAATTTGAACTATATATGTAGTATATACATAATATATGTACATAATTCCAAAATAAATCGAAATTTACTGACTGATGAATATTGCGTTAAAGTGAATCATAGGGATAGATAACATTATTATTCTTTTAAAAACTGTAATTGGAGTAGTGTTATCAATCGTCTAATATGTCAATTGAAAAAAGTTTATGGAATCCAGGGTGATTGTGGTTGATGAATGGTTGTTTGCATGCCATGGTTAAATGTGCGATAATATTATTAGCTACAGATATGCAGCTTCCGAAGTAATCAAACGTTTAAGTAAATATCCTAAAATTGTCAGGAAGGGAATGAAAATAGTGATGAACAGTGTGCCTGACTTACAGTGGTTCTGTCCAGAATGTTTTGTACGTATGCACGATCATCAAAATTCTCTAATAACTAAATAAAATAAAATGTTTTAAACCAAATTGTCCCTATTGACGATTGGAGCATCACGGATTCCACCTAGTGGAAAATTTTTAAACTGAGAAGCCTGATAATTTGACATTCGAAATTATTGTAAACAATTTCAATTTTGAACTGTAAACACAATTTTTACTTACCGGATTGCTAATAATTGTAAATTATTACAATTTCGGACTATAAAAAAAATTTTTAATTACCGCATTGCTAAATTTTCTTTCGTCGCATTTGTGACAAATGTCATTTTATCAGGTGCATCATTGTAACTAAATATTGTCCTCGAGAGGCGCTTTCTCTACTTTTACAATCGTCAATAGGCTTCGATTTCAAATAACCTTGTTATAAATTTAAAGCTCTCATTTTTATGTAGGTACGATTAAAAAGAAATAAAAAAACTAAATTTTTAAATAAGAATTAGAAAGGTTTGAGCCTCTAAATAAAACGTTTTGATAAATGAGATTTTTATATCATTTGTCAAAAATAAATATAAAAAAAATACGTTCTTATTGGGGGGAGGAGGGGGACGTAGGTATATACAATAGTTAAACTAAACCCTTTCCGACGTTTTTTGTTATTTGTTTACCTTTTACTTTTCATATTTTTTGCTACATAAATTTGTGTGCTTCTGTAATTTTTTTGTTATTTTAAATGACAAAAAAATTCTTTTGTCAAAAGTCTCTGATTAAATAAATAGTATGGTTGATTAGGTTTATAACAACGGTGGGAGAATCATGAATATTTAAATAAAAATAAAAAGCGGGGATTTCGTGTGAGTTGGGTACAGGTATTAATAACAACAAAAACAAAAATACAAAAAATCCGTTCTATGTCAGTTGTGGTTTCATTATTTAATTTAATATTCCATTTTTTTGTGTAAGTATTGTATAAAATACATAAATTATAGAATAAAATGGTGGGTTTCAGAAATTTTTCACCAGTACAAATTGTTTGATAAAAACTTTCATGAATACTATACTAAGTAGACTATATTCAGATATTTTATTGACCCTGAGGATGGCGCGTTAGTTGTTTTATTTAAATTCGGTTTTCAATAAAATTAGACCACAAGCCATCCATATAAAAAAGACTGTTAGTCGTGTGTGTTTACAAATTTCTGGACTAGAACAAAACATGTTGAATAATGCTAATTAAATGTATATAAAGTAAATTTAATTTGACATTGAGTTGATAGTAAATGGTAAGCCATAACTTATTCCTATTCTAAATTGACAGTATTTTTATGTTTTCCCTGTGGACCCGTTAGATTTCCGTGAAAAATGATTGATCATCTTATACAGCTTAGAAACACATCGACGACCGATCTTAATTTTATTTATAAATTTCCTTATAGAACACCCTGTAAGCCGCTGTATAAATGACACCCCAGGTTAGGACAACTTAGGAATATATTGATTGCCGTTCTAAGACATTTTTTTCATATAACACCCCATTAGACACTAGTCGCAATGATGATAAACAAATGCTTAACAAATTGTTAGAACAGCTTAGGAACACATCGAAGACAGATATGGTAACCCGGTTTCACCCTATTTAGGAGTAGTAGTATAATAACGAAATGTTTTGATTCAATTTTATAATCATCATCGTCGTCATCATATGATTTTGTGTGTTGATTCATCGTAAACGGTGTTCGTTTACATTACATAAAATACTTGTCCGTTTATATTTCGGACAATGGACAAATACAAATCTAGGTATATAATATATGTACATGCAGACAAGTATTATTGTTAAGATATATAATTTAATTTTTTAATCATTCTGTTAACAGCCTCAGAGGGAATAAAACTTAAATAATAAACACGGTTGTTATAATTAAGACCATAAATGTAAAAGTATAGTTAAATTAATAAATTATATCTTAAAGTGTGTTTAATTTGTTTCGTGTGAATTAAGATTAACTGCAACGTCAAACATAAAGCAAATAATCTTTACAGTGGTGACCCCGACTTAAATTTGCAGAAATACTAGCAAATTACACACTAAGCCATCGGGCTTAGATTTACAAAAATAAATAAAATAAACCAAAATGCTTGGATGATCACAAGCAGTTTTGCAGAGCAAAATCGCATGTGTTGGGATAAAACTGAACATTTACCAACGGTAATCCAGTAAATCATAATAAAAGGTACACATTTTTAAATTATTATACATACTAAACCGCAACACGTGAATTTCACCGCATGATCGTGGAATATTCTCGATGACTAGCTGTACATACAATTAAATGTTATAATTCAGCAATTCCACATACATAATCATCACCATAGTGAATTGATCAATTGAATGGGGATACTTCAAAAATTAACTTACCGCTCATCTTTTTTGCTCATTTTCCCATGCGGTAAGTTAAATTTTGAAGTAAAGGTAAAATTTTTTTATTGAATTATTTTATAGGAATTATATCGCATTTATCGCTTCTAAATTGTGTTTTGGTTAACTTACTTCGTTGGGTTTTAGTATAGCATCGACGAATATATTGAAGCGAATTGGATATTAAATTGAAAAAGACCGTCAACCTTGCAGGCACAGATCAAAGAAATGTTATCGCCTCTATCGCTTCTGCTGATAGTTTTCCACAAATGTTTTAAGTTGTGACAAAGATCTAAATATGCCTATAAAATAAAATTTATTTTTTTTATTTATTAAACAAAATATTTTTTTTGGATTTTTTTTTCCAGTAATTTGTATTGTAGATTTTTTGTCAGACAAATATGTACACATACATATGTGTAGTGATCCTAAATTAAAATGAATAAAACAAAATATCGGTATATGGCACGATTATACCCACTCTCTCCCAGCCCGAAAAAGTATGTCAATTAAAAAAAGAAAAATCCGGTCGAAAAGAAAAAATCTGCACTATTCATTTATGCAAACTAAAAAAATTGAACCCCTCCCAGTTTTCCATAAAAAAATACCAAAGTTACGGCATTTTAACAAGCCGATATCTTAAAAAATAAAGGTGTTTTCGATCCTCCCTTGGGTGATAAAAACTGAACCTTTTTAAAAAAAAATTGAGCCACCTTTAGATTTTCAATTATTTATATGGTTTTATTATAAACAATAAAAGCGATTTCTCAGTTATAACGGGTGGACTGCGCATGCTTCGGACGCCAAAAATACGCAAAAGCTCAGATATTTAAATTACTTTATATTAAAAATGAAACAATACGTAATAAAAAACTGCACCCCAACACAAAATGTCAAAATCATTAACATTTTAAGAAAGAATTGAATCGATTAGGTGATGGAACACAGATGGTCAATGGTTTTGGTCGACAACAATTTGGCTGACAAAATTTAAAAAAAATACTAGTCAACCGAACAATAACTATACAGAATTTGAACTCCTCCCAGATTTCTGTAAAAAAATCCCAAAGTTACGCCATATTAATTCGACGATATCGTGAAGAATAAACATTTTTAAGATTCACTTTTGGACTATATACGCTTAACCTTGTCTATAAAAAAATTGAACCATCTTTAGGTCATCGATTATTTATATGCATTTATTATAAACAATAAAAATAGTAAGTGCGTCGTCGAATCATACTAATGTTTGGGAATTTTTACAGAAATCTGAGAAGGGTTCAATTTTTGTAATTTGCTTAAATGAAAGGTATATTTATTATTCTGACGGTCAGTATTTTGTTCCTAATTTTGCGATCCTAAAACATTAATTATATCGGTTCCAGCACTTAGATATTTTGGAGCTATTGCACGTGCGTCAATGTATCATCGTGAGTCTTTGCGCTTTGCACGGACTTACTATTTTTATTGTTTATAATAAATGCATATAAATAATCGATGACCTAAAGATGGTTCAATTTTTTATAGACAAGGTTAAGCGTATATAGTCCAAAAGTGAATCTTAAAAATGTTTATTCTTCACGATATCGTCGAATCAATATGGCGTAACTTTGGGATTTTTTTACAGAAATCTGGGAGGGTTCAATTTCTGTACAGTGGTAGACATTCGTTTAAACGCACTATGTTTTTTGAATATAGTTCTAGGAGTAAAGTGTTTCGATTTTTTTCAAGTGGTCTAAATTGTGTCTATCATCTTATATCTGTTGCTAAGATAAACCATTAGTAAACAATTTTAATGTTTTACTTTAATAAATTGAAAAATCTAAATTTCAGGTGGACATTCGAATAAACGCACTTCTGATAAAGTACTAAAATAAAAAACGAAATTAGCAATTTTTCATATATTATTTTATTTATATTTGGTCTGGCCCCGACCTTTCTGAATAACTTCGAAAATTCGAGAAGGCATTGAATTTGTTAAATTTTTAAGGGCTTTCAGATCAATTGTGGCCCAACATTCACGGATGGCACTTTTCAAATCTTTAATTGAATTATATTACTGTTCATTTCCATAAACTTTTCGAGAAAGGTTTTTTAAAGGTTTTCGATAGGATTGCAATCAGGACTGCAAGCTGGCCATTCAAGAAGGGGAATGTTTTTCTCGAGAAACCACGGTGTGGCCTCCTTCGAAGCATGGATCGAAGCATTGTCTTGTTGAAAATTATAATTTTCGTTGATATTATTATCCAGATAATTTATCAAAGCGTCTTCCAAAAGTTTCATGTACATACGGAAGTTCATTCGTGTCGTTATAAAGCAGATGGGAAGCTCCTCGTTATAAGAAAATGCTCAGCATACCATAACACACCGCCACAAAATTACGCTTCGACCTAACGACGCCATGTTCCTCCAAATTATGCCAATAGCAACTGTAGCAGTCGGGAAAATCCAGATTAATTTTTTCCCCGTAAGAAAAAATCTCACTCTGCCATTCCCTTATCGTCGACATGAGTATTTACGAGCAAATTTGAGCGGATTATTCGTATGCATGGCCGTTAAAAGTGGTTTGATCCAAAATTGTGTCCATTTTATGTTCGGTGAACTATTAAAAATACGGACAATGTGTCGGGTCGTCACAGGAAGATCCAATGGCCTGCATGATAGACGGTTTCGTGTAGCTTCTTTGCGGATTAGACCTTTCTGGCGAGCTGAGATCTTGGATATGCAATAGTCCTGATTGCAATCCTATCGAAAATCTTTAGAGGGCCTTCCTCGAAAAGTTTATGGAAATGATCAGTAATATAATTCAATTAAAGATTTGAAAAGTGCCATCCGTGAATGTTCGGCCACAATTGATCCGAAATCCCTCAAGAATTTAACAAATTCAATGCCTTCTCGAATTTTCGAAGTTATTCAGAAAGGTCGGGGCCAGACCAAATATTAAATAAAATAATATATGAAAAATTGCTAAGTTTGATTTTATTTTAGTACATTATCAGAAGTGCGTTTATACGAATGTCTACCTGAAATTTAGATTTTTTAATTTATTAAAGTAAAACATTAAAATTTTTACTAATGGTTTATCTTAGCAACAGATTTAAGATGATAGATACAATTTAGACTACTTGAAAAAAATCAAAACACTTTACTCTTTGAACTATATTCAAAAAACATAGTGCGTTTAAACGAATGTCTACCCACTGTATAGTTATTGTTTGGTTGACTGGTATTTTTTTAAAATTTTGTCAGCCAAATTATTGTCGACCAAAATCATTGACCATCTGTGTTCCATCACCTAATCGATTCAAGTCTTTGTCGGGCTGGGAGAGAGTGGGTCACGATTATAGTATCAGTTAATGTCGTATGATCGACAGCTGTTTCAAAATCGACTTTTTCTGCGCAGCACCATAGGTATGCTGTGCTAAAAATCAAAACAGAATAGAGAAATTTTCCCAAAAACAAAAACTAAAAACCAAATTAAAAAAAAGAGAACAAAGTTACACGTAAACAATTTATGTTATAATGTTTCTTTCTTTGGTAAGTAATTTTTTGAAGGAGCACCAATTGAATTATCTGGTGCTAAATACGAGTTTGGTCTACAAGAGCAGTTATAAATTTAAATGGTAATTATATTGTTAAAAGTAAATATTAAGATCCATTTAAAAGTTGCATTAATATATTAGCTTTAAATTTAATTCAAAAATATTAAGCATAACTGCAAATACAAAATGTAATAATTTGTTATGTTTTAAATTACATAAAATAATAATATAAAATTTTTTTTTCGATCGATATTTAATTCTAATTATTTAAATTTATTTTAATTGTCAATGGTAACATGTTTAAATTTCTCATGTAATTCATAATATTTTAAATTGTAGTAGGTAGTAATTAAATTAATGTAACGCCTATTTTATTTGCCAAATTAAAAATTGGTATAAGACATAATTTTCTCATAGATTATATAACTGATATTACCATAAACGCTGTTGCCGCGAATATCGACACACCGACACCATTAAACTTTTCTATGGACAATAATTTCGGAAAAATATTAAAGGAATTTCCATCGTTGATCGCACCTCCTAATTTTCAACATCCGCCAAAGCACGGTGTAGTCCACCATATACTAACAAAAGGACCACTACCATTTAGTAAGCCTAGACGATTAGATCCCGTAAAACATAAAGCAGTTAGACTTGAATTTAATCTTATGGTAGAATTAGGGATCTGCCGTCCATCTTCATCGCCTGTTTCGTCGCCTCTACACTTAGTTGCAACAAAAGATTCAACAGATTGGCGTCCTTACGGTGATTATCGCCGGTTAAATTCAATTACTGTGCCAGCCACATACCCTTTGCCGCATTTACACAATTGCACGATGAATTTGTCAGGATGTAAGATATTTTCAAAAATAGACCTTTTTAGGGCTTACCATCAAATACCCATCGCGGAAGAAGACATTCACAAAACAGCAATAACTACACCATTCGGGCTATTTGAATTTCCGCGAATGGGATTCGGTTTGCAAAATGCTGGACAAACTTTCCAACGTTTCATGAACGAAGTGACTGCCGGATTGGATTTTCTTTTTATTTATATTGACGATGTGTTAGTAGCGAGCTCCGATGTCGAGCATCATAAGTAACATTTGAGATTGCTTTTTGAGAGATTATACAAATTTGGTCTCACAATTAAGTCAACCAAATGCATATTCGGCGTGCCGTCATTAGATTTCCACAGTCATACCATTTCGCAAGATGGAATTTTGCCATCAGAAAATCGAGTTAAGGTAATAATTGATACGGGAATGCCTACTTCGTTACGACAAGTCGAAGGTTTTATAGGAATGGTGAATTATTACAAAAGATTTCTGCCAAATCTCGCGGAACATTTGACACCGATTCACAAATTAATAGCATGTCTTCGATCAGCGAAACGATCCAAATCTAGGGTCAAGATAGATTTCTCGTGGTCTGATGAATGCAAAGCATCTTTCGTCAAAGTAAAAAATCTTTTGGCACAAGCAACTATTCTAGCTTTTCCTGTAGATAATGTGGAATTTAATATTACTACTGATGGATCGAATGTTGCAGCCTCTTGCCTTCTTTTCTAAAAAACTCAAGCCAGCCGAAACCAGATATTCCGCTTTCGATCGTGAGTTGTTAGCGATCTACCTTGCGATCAAACATTTTAGATATTTTGTGGAAGGTCGGTCAGTCGTAGGTTTTACAGATCACAAACCTATTATTTATGCTATGAATTCAAAAACCGAAAGAAGTCCGAGGCAGATAAGAAATCTGGAGTATATAGCTCAATTCACAACGGACATTCGTCATGTAAGTGGCAAAAGCAATACAGTCGCAGATTTTTTATCACGAATGAATTATGAACAATCCACAATAAATTTACCGATAAATCATCAAACGTTCGTAAATTCTCAAAAATCTGATACTGAGATGACAGAACTATTGTCACAATTAAAATCTCGACCTGATTCTAAAGTCAAACTAGAACTAGTCGACATACCATTATCTGAATGCAAACTCTATTGTGAAGTAAATACAGGTAAAAACCGACCATACGTCGCAAAAACATTAAGAAGAGCAGTATTTAATAAGTTACACGATTTATCTCATCCCGGGATACGTGCCACGAGGAAATTTAACCAATGGTCAAAATTATGTATATCATGTCAAAAATGTAAAATACATCGGCACACAAAGGCTCAGACAGTCAATATCGGTATACATTCAGCTCGATTTGAGCATATCCATATGGAACTGGTTGGTCCACTTACACCATCTGACGACAAATGCTATATTTTGACTATAGTCGATCGATATACTTGATGGCCAGAGGCTTTTCCTATTAAAGACATTAGAGCAGAGACGGTTGCCAAAATGTTCGTTAGTGAATGTGTTTCTAGATTCGGTGTTCCCTTGACAATCACAACAGACCAAGGTTCACAATTTAAAGTATAGTTAAATTAATAAATTATATCTTAAAGTGCTGGCTATGTGTGTTTAATTTGTTTCGTGTGAATTAAGATTAATTGCAACGTCAAACATAAAGCAATAATCTTTACACAGAATCAGAAACTGCTTACGAGTTGGTTGATCACATTTAGATTTTTTAATTTTAAATATATATTTTCTTTTCACCACGATTGGCGTTTTTGATAGGAAATGCATTAAAATTTAATTCGTAACAACTTTGATTCACACCTCTTTACTTTTTCTTTCCTTTATTTATCTATAAACAAATTTTGCTGTTGTTGAGTCCCTAATAATTAAAATATTGTTTTAGATTAGATGTTTTAGGCCGTATTAGTCAAAAAAACGTAGAGCAATAATTAATATAGTTGCTTACCACGCTGCGATCTCTAGTTCTACGTTTTCGCCGCTGATCAAACATTAAAACACAAAACGATTGTTTATAAAACCTGTCGTTTTACTGACCAATTTGCAACCTTCACACAATACGTTACAAGTATAAACTTCGAAAAGTCTTAGTAGAGTTCAAAATCAAAAATTTTGGTTTCGGAATTTAAACAGAGTGTAAAGCCAATTTTATACGCCATAATTTCTCAGAGGTTTTTTTAGTGGTAAACTCCTCATTGTTCGTCATAGGAATTCATAGTAAAATGATGGTTTTTAGCTTCAAATTTTTCAGTAAAAAAAAAAACTAATATAAAACGTTTATATAGAAGTTGTCTACATACATATCGCACCATCCAAACAATAAAACGATAACTCAAAAACATCGTTTTTCAGGAGAAGGCTTTGAAATTTGAAATTATGAAGGAATCCCATGTAAAAACGTTTCATTAAAGTTGAATAACTTGTGCAGGAGGACCTGAAAGAAAACACTGGTTAGACAGGACGATAGAGCAGCTTGCACAGATTTTAATAATGCAATCATGCAATAAACGAATAACTAGCAGTTATCGTTTTATTGTTTGGATGGTGCGATATGGTTAACATGTTGTTGTTAAAGATATGTATAAAAGACGGCTGTAGTGCGGTGTTAAATAAATATTAATTGCAGAAATATTAAAATTAAATAATTTCTAAAATATATTTTGCAAACTTTCATTTTGAAAAATACATCAAAGTTGGCTATGACGAAGTAAAATAGTACTTGCTAAATTTATCGTTAGTCTTACTACTACACGTTAGATGTCTAAGTTTTTTAAAGACAAAAATGCGAAAAAAAATTATTTAGTCACAAAATTATCACACGTTCTTACTATTTTGTGAATTTGCTTTGCTTTTCCTACAATTTTTGAACTTGAAATTTCCCCCATGTGGTAATTTTTGCCTCATTTTTACCAAATTCGTACTGCCATCACTGCCATTTATGTAATGTCTATTGACTTAGTGACCACACGATTTGTAGTAAGCTTTTCTTCCAGAATGATGTTGTTATGAAAATTGTATAAATTTTGGTATAAATTAACCAATTACCTATTACACGAAAATAAAAACGATTTTTTTAACCGATGTTCATATATGTTGAAATTCAACCGTTTATTAATACATCTCAGAGATCATAATTAAGAATTAGTAACGTTTTCATTTAAAAATATGTCTTAGGAAAAAAGTGATTTCCCATAGTTTTTGTGTGTTTTACCAGAGCCTACTATATAAATAAGAGCCTCCACTATTGACTGTATTTTTTACTAAGCTTAAAATAAGGTACATACAATTTTTTATTTACTATGAAACTATATGGAGAAATGCTTATTTTATAATTATACTATAAGTTTCATCAGAGAAGCCATAAATAAAATTTAAAAAGTTGAATAAATTCAACCTTTAAAGTGTCATGTCTAGAAAGAATTTCAATTAGTGAGTCTAGCCAACAGTTATCCCCAGACAATTTATCAGGACAAATTTCATGTGTAGAGCCCGGGAAAATTCGTTTGAATCAAAGGGCCATATAAAATTTAAAAATCTGTATAAATTCAACCTTTAAAGTGTCATGTCTGGAAAGTATTTCAACTAGTGCGCCTAGCCAAAAGTTATCCCTAGAGTAAATTCCCCCCTTTTCCAAAATATTTTTAAAGAACTTCTCTCAATTTGTTTCCAGAATATAATACTAGAAGGATCAATACCCTTTTCCAAAATATTTTTATAGAATTTTCTTCGGTTTTTTCCAGAATGTAACCCGGCTCTTTTCCAGAATATATTACTAGAAAGAACAATAAAATCAGTCCTCATTTTCCAAAATAATTTTAAAGAATTTTTCTCATTTTTTTCCAGTGTATGCCTCAAGCGGCTCTTTTCCAGAATAAAATACTAGAAACAGCAGAAAATTCCCCCTTTTCCAAATTTTTTTTAAAAATGTAACCGGGGTTTTTCAGAATATGTCCCGGGTTTATTCCAGAATATATTACTATACTAGAAGGAGCAGAAGTTTCCTTTTTCCAAAATATTTTTAAAGAAAGCCATTATCTCCCTTTTCGAGAAGATATCTCTTTTTTCCACAATTGTTTCCACTTTTCCTTATTATGTAACTAGAAAAAAGCAGTTGAATGGCAGTTAAATATAAAATTGATCCCCCCTTCGCCCTGTTCAGAATTTATCTTTTTTTGTTATTTTAGGCCATTACGCGCTAGTAATATATAACGCACATATATGCGGCTCGAACCATGCAGATGCCATCCCAAAAACAGGTTCCTAGAAAAGGTGGTGTCAAAGCACAACGTTAAAAATGAATTGTCTGACGTTTTTGGCAAAGTGTGTGGAGACATATTCTGGGGGAATTTACTGCTCTTTCTAGTAAGATATTCTGGAAAAAAGCCAGAACATATTCTGGAAAAAAGCGGTAAAGGGGGAGTTTACCGCTCTTTCTAGTAATATATTCTGGAAAAATGCCGGGTCATATTCTTGAAAAAACGGAGAAAAATTCCATAAAAATATTTTGGAAAAGGTGGAATTTACTGATCCTTCTAGTATTATATTCTGGAAAAGAGCCGACACATATTCTGGAAAAAAATTAGGAGACTTTCTTTAAAATTATTTTGGAAACGAAGGGACCTTACTCTAGGGATAACTTTTGGCTAGGCACACTAGTTAAATACTATTCAGACATTACACTTTAAAGGTTGAATTTATACAAATTATTAAATGGTATATGGGCCTTTCATTTTCCCGAGTTCCCCACATGAAACGTGCCCTGATAATTTTTCTAGGGACAACTGTTGGCTAGACTCACTAAATGAAATACCTTTCAGACATGACACTATAAAGGTTGAATTTATACAGATTTTTAAATTTGATATGGGCCTTTGATTCAAACGAATTTTTCCAGGTTCCCCACATGAAACTTGTCCTGATAATTTTTGTGGGGATAACTGTTTCCATGGATATAACCAAGACACTATCTGTATTACCGACATTTTATTACTTTCGGCTTAAAACTTTCGGCTAACATTAACAAGGCCAAATAAGGTTTTTTTCATTTGAGTTATCAATCATTAAGATCGGTTAAGTATTTTTTGAGAATGAGAACTGTGAAAATTAGAGCTTTGAAGAAAATGGAAAAAAACAAAGATAAGTGCTAACCGCCTGTTCTGAGGATCAGTGGCGTAGAAGGAGGAAACAAAAAATATGGTTCGAGTTATTTCATATAGAAAACATTTTCACCGGTTTTCACCAAAATCAAAACGATTCTAGGCCGTAATTCTTGAATTCAATCGAAAAAAGCTGTCGGTGACCTTAATACCATGCAATTTAAATGTTCGATTGAAATGACATATTTTACTAGAAAGTCATCGGTGAGTTTTTCGGGTGAATTTCAAGAATAAGGGCCTGGGACTTAATTCGAATAATAATAACACAGGGAGGCTGACTCCAAACCGTCGCTATTTCCGTTGGATTAAAGTAATTTTCATTCTTTATAGAAATGCCAAGTTTTTTAAAATACATATATGGGTATTTTGATCACGTTCAAGTTATTCAAGACGTGTTTTTACGGTAACCGGACAACAATTATGCACCAGCCAAAAAAATGTTATAGACATTCCTTGGCCTTTAAAATGTCTAAAAGTAATTTCAGGTTAAAATTAGAAAGCAAGTCACGTTCTCCCAAAGCCGACTAAGTATCGATCTCTTTGTGCAAAAATGACAGGAAAATGCTAAGTAATAGTTGCTTTCCAATCGACCAACCGCAAGCACCCGCTAGCGAACCGCTAGTAGAATGGTTTTTGTCTTCGCTAAATTATCTATACCGATTTAGCGAAGACAAAAACCATTCTACTAGCGGGTGCTTGCGATTGGTCGATTGGAAAGCAACTAATTTCAAAAAATGTGTTTAAGCTATATTTTCCATTGAAAATCTTTCTGTGTGGGCATTTTTATGCATGAGTAATTTTCCTTGTGCTTTTTTTTCTCTTCGTGTATAAAAATAGTTTCTTAATACGTCGATAATTTCGGTTTATGTGTTTTTGTTTTTCAAAGAATTGTGGGAAGGAAATTTGTGGATGGGTTTTTTAGGAACGATATCGACAATGACAGATCAAAGGATTTGCCGGTTCTCTAGTAAGATGCAGTCCAGATATCATGCACAACTCTTCCCCCTCGCTCTCTCCCCTCTCCCCCCCCCCGCCCTTGCCTCCCACCCCCCAAATAATGTCACTTTTCTGTCTTCTGCCACTTGTTTTAGATGAATAACGATAAGGGCCTTTAAGGTGTCGATTGATCGAGTTCAATAACATCAACTAAATAAAAAATTATAATTTGTGTACTTTCAAAACAACAACGGAGGCAAACGTATCCCAAGATGGTTTAAGCATAAAGCTTCAGCTGTGAATTTTAAGACATTGATATAGAGCGCGGCGAATGTATAAATATGAAGTTTTCGAAGGATTGCGCTTTCCGATTTGTTCGTTGTTGTTGTATTATTTTTGCAAAATAAATTTTCTTAAGACGACTTGGATATTCTGATTATGCGAGAACTTAATTTCGTCTTGAGATAAATTAACAAATTATTTATATTTCTTTATACATTCATCATAATTTAAAAACCATTTTCTTTTTTTGGTATTTATATACGAGACATGAGTAAAAATGTATATAGTTGAGGTAGGTAAATAACCTGAGTTCAAAACAATTATTTTGGGAAGTTCGCGTGTCTATATTCAGTAACCAAAATAACAAAAAAATAGAAAATCAAATCAAACTAGACGTAGATACTCTTTACCTACATATGTATATAGAAGTAATTTATAACATATTAAACAGAAGGTGAATTAAAATTTAAATTTCATATGATAATCAAACAAAACGGTTGAGGTGAAATATTTGGACTGAGTTTACGATTTAATTAATAATTATGAAAAAATTCTATGTAATATATTTTATAGAGTTTGGTCACGTTTTTGTTAGTGAAACGATACAAAATATTTCGTTAGTTACGATGTAATGAACCTGAATATTTTGACTAAATAAAAAAATTAAATTTATATAAATGTACGCTACATATACTATTTCTATATATTGTTCACTAATTAATTTCATAAAACATAAATGACCACATTTATAATGAAGTTATTCAATTAGCTGAAAAATGAAACATATTATGTTTGGTTTATTGACATTTTTGAATTATTGTTTTTAGTTTTTTTTGTTTTGTTTCCGAAAATATTTAATAATTATTATTGATGTTTGGTTACGTTATGGATGAAAACATGTGATATACAAATATTTTAATTGTTTTCGAGTCAGGTATATTAAAATATTTTTATTTATATACGTGAATGCACTGAATTATTGACACCATAATTATTTTTGCAAATATTTTAATTGTTATTATACATTGTAACCGGATATTCAAAAAATAGCAAAAAAATAATTTCAATTTAATAGTTTAATTGCTGACTGTAGCCTGCCTACCCATAGAGATAACTCATAGAGGGAAACCATATTATTTTGATAAGGCGTATGCACATAAATCGTATAGTTTCTCGTTAATTCTTTTAAGTCGTTAAATTCAGATACCTATTGCAACCCTCTTACGAAGCAGATGTAATTTTTGGTTCCAGCAATTTCAGTCAAAAATTAAAACGCAACCCAGTCAAAATAATTGTATACTAAAATGTCTTTTCAGAAGGAAGTTCAGTCAACAAACTAAAATGGCATTCAAGTCTAAACTTTTTTGACTGGAATTCTTTTTGGATTTATGACTGAAATAAAGGCGTTTCAGTCATAAAATTTCTCAATAAATATTACGACTAAAACTCCTATTAAAAAGGAACTTCAGTCCAAAGAAAAAGGTATTTCGGTCAGAAAATAGTTTGGCTGAAATGCTCTTTATGTATTTGGACTGAACAACCTTCTTGAAAGGCATTTTGGTCACAAATTTACGAACTGGAATACCTTTAGGTTAGTTTTTTTTTTTTTGTCTGAAATGTTTTTTTAGACCTATACATCGGCCCCGAGCCAGTTTAAAATGAAAGGAGTTTCGGTCAAAAATTAGAAGGTTATTCAGTCAAAATATTTTTAGTCAAAAATGCCTTTCAAGAAGGTATTTCAATGAAAAAACTAAAAAGGCATTCAAGTCAAAACTTTTTTGACTGGGCTGGGATTATTTTTGGATTTTTCACTCGAATTCTTTTTGAAAAAGAGCATATTACCCCACAAATAATTTTGAAATATTGTTCTAATAAACTTTTGTTTCTTGTTCGCTTGTGATAATGATTTTGACATAGGACTACGTCTTTGTTTTCATTATATATGGGAGGTAAACCAAAATTTCAATGTGATGACGCGCGTCACGGAATTGACGTATTTACGAAATTTATTTGATTAAAGTTATGTCTCTTGATAAATATAAATGTAATGTTTTAAAAACTGTAAAAATCAAACCAAGTTAAATAAAAATTTTTGGATTGAAAAAAAATGAAAACAACAAATTATTAATAGCATTTTAATTTCAATTTTAATTAAATAGTGATGAACTTGATCAAACATGCCGCACGCCATATTTATTTAAAGCTATAAAATAAAAATAAAAAGTTTAAAAATCTTTTATTTTCATTATGCAAAATAGTTCGTACATTTTTTGAATTTATATGCTGTATAACCTATGCAATCCTAGAAAATTTTATAGTCGCAAAGATTAAGCCCAAAAATGTTTATGTTTGCGAGTTATGGGACTTCAAAGCTTCCGGAAGTGACCGGAAACTAATTTAATTTAATACGTTATTTGAATCGTCAATATTTAAAAATAAATTTTATCTAGTAAGCTTTTACTAATAGCAAGACATTCCTATTTGTGTGAGATTAATATTTCTGTCACGTTTTATTGACTTTTTGTGATATTTTAATGATTGAAATTTCAAAGATATATTGATCGATACATTATTTGTGAATTGCTTTATTAAAATCGCGTTTAACCTTCGCTTAAATGAAAATTTTGTTTTACTTAAATGAACAGTGTCTACCCCGGTAGATATTTTTTTATATCATGTGAATGCTTCCATACTATATGTTTCTTGGTGGTTTCATTGGATTTTATTGCCTGTCCCAGTGGCGTAGGGAAGGCGGGAAGGGGATGTTGACCCCCCCCCCCACCCCTCTCAGTTTCACACATTATAACATTATTACATGGTGATGAGTTGATCCAAACAAAATAATTTATAATTCAAATAGGCAAATAATCATTACCTGTTGTAGGTACAATAACCTATTTTTGATTCTTCACATAAAAGAGATGTAAACTAGGCGGCATAATATTAGCCGTGTTTTTTATAAATCTGTGTAGACCTTTTTTCCTGATTAAGTCAAAATTTGATTACCTAAGCGAAGTTAATTAAAACGTTTAAAAGACGGTCAGGTATCTACCGGTTGAACGCTTCTACCTATAATAACAAAATTACCACAATATATTTGTCAAATTTTGATCTTTAACGGATGCTTTGTGGGAAAAGTGTTGTTAGAGGAGCCGGATAGACCCAATTTTTTATTTTAGTTTTAAAACGGCATTTCATTGTGGCATAAATAAAAATAAATTAAAAAAATTGGTCTATAATCAAGTTAAGTATAGAAAAATATACAATTAAAAAAATAAAAAAGACCAACATTAGTGAAAACAATAAAATATAAGATTGTTACTCAATTTCAATGACAACGGTTGCGGCAGATTTTACTTTGTCGCTGATGTCCTTTCCACCCATTTTTTGAAAAATATAGAACTTGGTGACGTTATACAAAATTTCATTTTAACGCCACTGTACGTAAGATGTAAATTTTAAACTTACCTCAAAATATGCCGAATTATCACGTAAACAAAATACAAAAAACGATTTTTTTTTATAAACAGATTTTTAATGGTTCACATTTACTGTCTGCAAAAAAAACACTTTTAAATAACAACAAGGAGCCATACTCCGATCGCTGTAAAAAAAATCACACATAGGCACGCTCAAGCGAACGGGCATTTAACACACATATCAGTAAGAGCACGAAGATGAATTGGATGTAGCATAAAAAAAAAAAGTTGAAGCAAACTTAAAGAAGAACGGAAAACAAAATATAATTGTATTTAAAACGTTGAAATGATGGAGTCGCGCAAATGTTTTGGCTAACGACAGTTATGGTGTGGTCAACAATAAAAAGTAAAGTGGTGTTAAATTGAAATTTTGTATAACAATACCAAATTCTATGTTTTTAAAAGTAGCGATAAAGTAAAATCTGCCGCAACCGCTGTTATTGAAACTGGGCTACAATCTTATAGTACCCTAGACAGAAAACTGCCCATCTTTTTTCTAATTTTAAACAGTGTAAAACAAATATTTATGTGGTTTCAATAGTCGCGTAAGTTTTTTGGCCAATGACTGTAACCCTATGTAATTTCACTCTAAAATTCACCCTAAGTGTCAGGAATTTAGAAAGCGAAAATCTAAGGGCTTAAATAAGGATTTTATCAAATTTAAGAATTCAGGAGTTTGGAAATTTAAATAGTGGAAAAATTAATTTAGGATTTTACAAATTTTATAAAATCGTTAAATTCAAATTCGCCATTTATTTGGAATTTGCAATTATTGATTCTAGAAATTAATGAATTTTCTAACATAGTTTGGAAATAAAATAAACAAATTAGGAAATTTAGGAAAATTTAAAAGTTTTGTATTGTGGGGATATTAAAATTTATTATTGCGAATTTGGGGAGATAAAAATGGAAAATGAGAGTTTAAAGTTAGTGCAAACTTAGAAATTCGTCAAATTTAAGAATCCTGATATTTAGAGAATGTTTGCAACATTTTTGAAATTTAGAATTTGCATTAAAAATTAGTTAATTTAGATATTTAATACAAAATACAATTAAGACTTTGGAAATTTTGAAAATTAAGATATATGGAAATTGTAGATTTTAGGATGTGGAAATTTAAATAATTTAGAAATATAAAAATATAGAGTATTATTTAAAATCTTTTGGTTTTAGTGACATGTACATATATGGTTCTTTGGTATAAAAGGAAAAATGTAGAAATACATATAATCAACAGCTGCTCATTTCACGAGAAACTGCGATGGACTATCCCATTCAGTTGCGGGTTAAGGAAAAGCGGGGTTTCAGGCAAGTTTAGTTTCTCCCCCCACCGACCGGTACAAACAAATAAGTTTTTACTGGTTCATTACTGAATCAAGAAAAACAATTTAAATTTTTAAATTTTAAATAATTTCGAAATAATCTCAAAAATATTTGGTTACAAAGAATCTCAAAAATTCTAAATACGAATTATAAGTGAGCCAAAGGACTTCAATTCTATGTTTCCAATTTTATTGTTATATTTTTATAAATGATGAATGTGAACTTGCCAGTTTGAATTTGGAGTGCAAAGTATATACGTAGTCTCAGTGGTAAAACGATTAAATGAATTGATGTCAATATTAACTACATTTTGAGAATCGTTTGCAATATTCTCCGAAATGAAGAAATTATCTATTACCGCTACCAATAAATTAACTCACACCTCTGGTTTTAATGATTACATTTCTGTTCCAGTTGTGTATAGCAATAATAATAAATTGCTCTTACTTCACCAGCTCTTCAACATGTTCATCCAATCATTCTGGCACATGTATCGATGTTGCCGAGTCAATAAAGTCGGTTCCTGATAGAAAATTAATTTACGCATCTAAGTTTGCTAATACTACGTCTTAAGAGTCCTTGCGTTGGTTTTTAAACAAAAAATTGAATGTGCCTGATGATGTTATAGATTGTCGATTACTGTGTTCAAAATTGGTGTGGATCCAGCATTGTTGCATCAGTTACATTCAATCTAGTCTATAGCCAGCAGGTATTTTGACGAGAGAGTTTAGTAGCCGACCAAAGCACTCAACACCGATGATTCTACCCATCGTCGATCGCAGTCGTATAATTCGCAATCATCATAAACGTAAGATACATCCAAAATAATACATACAAAAATAATCGAAAATAGTTTACATATGAATTATCTTAACAACAACAGAATGATCATGCTATTTATTCATCACTTTTATGCAACGATCATGATGTTGTTACTTTTACAGAAACTCGATTGAATTCTCATTTCAATTCTGAGGAGTTTTTTCCTACATATGCTTTTCTATGTATCGTCGTGATTTTGATCATAACAATTCCAAAGTAGTTGGAGGCGGTGTTATTATTGCGCTAAAAAACAATCATGAATTTTATCAAATTAATGCCAATTGTGACAGTGGTGAGTCAATATTACAAAATCAAATGTGGTGCTTTTGCTTTGTTGTTGCAGCTTATATACCTTGTGGAAGTACCACAGATGTTTGCAGTGGATTTATTGAATTTTTGAACAATGAGATTCTACCGTTATCTATATTGAAGGTTTTAACGGCGGGAGATTTTAATCCACCAAATATTTCTTGGTGTTGGATGAACGATGATTTCATAGGATCTAAAAACTATGGCCTTTCTAACTTTGTGTTCGACAGCTTCGCTAATTTTGGGACACGTTAATTAAATGCAGCATTCAATAATTATGGACGTATTTTGAACTTAAATTTTTCATCTTTAGAATTTATTGACATTGAGTCTTGTTCTGATTATTTTATTTATTTTCCAAAAAAAATAACAATACTATACAGGAAAATATAAATTTGTATTGGTTACATTTGTTTACAAATAGGCAGAAAAAAACGGAAGAAGAAGGAAAAGAACAAAAAAAAAAGGTAAATCAATGTGAATTTAAAATTAAGATTATATACTTATATGTATATTTACATAATGTATCAAAAACAAGCATTTACATTTAAAAAAAAAAATATAAATCTAGAGAAATCAGGAATGAAGCATATCATAGTCTTATTTGCATCTATTGTACAGTTGGTTTCTTAGTGTCGATTTAAAAACTCCCATAGGTAGGACTTTATCGAGTTCCGGTAATTTATTGAATAACTCAACTCCTCTATAAAATATACTATTTTGAGTTAATGCGGGTTTAAAGTTTGACAGACGAAAATTGTTACAATTCCTAGTAGTTCTCTCAGTTGAATGGAAATTAGTAGCTAGGTCTCCATTACATCTTATGATACCAAATTTGATTTTATATATGGTAAAGATATATTCAAATTTAATAAGTTTGGATTCAGGCAAGAATTTGTCACTGGATAATTGATTAGATCAAGTATAGTAAATTTCTTATTGCTTTTAACGATTTGTGTTGTAATATTTGCAAATCATTTATTAGATATTTACTAGCTGAACCCTAGATATGTGTTAGATAGATAAAGTGCGAATGGATATAGCTGTAATATAGACTGTACGATAGGTTTTCAGGAATATATTGTGCAGTTCGTCTGAGCGCTCTTATAAATGGTGATATTTTTGTTTTCATAAAGTTAATGTGAGTCGTCCAAGATAGCTGTGAATTAATTGTAAGACCTAAACATGTAGTAGATTGTAGTCTTTTTATATGTAAAGACTGGTCAGATATTTCATCGAATATATTAAGTGGCGGCCGTTACAAATAAAATATTATGAAATGCGATTTATTGGAATTAAGCTTTAATTTACTATTATACAACCAGTTTGTAATGGTTCGAAGGTCTGCTTCCATGTGATGTTTAAGTTCTGAGGAGCTCTGGCATCCATAAATAATCGCTATATCGTCCGCAAAAAGTTGAATTTTACCATATAATCCCAAATCAAATATATCAATAATATAAATGAAAAACAAAACGGGTCGTATAATTGATCCTTGCGGAACACCACAGTTTAAAACTAGACTTTTTGATGAAACATTGCCATTCTTGACAAATTGTGTTCTTTCAGAAAGGTAACTTGCTATAAGACTTACAACATTGCTGTGGAGCCCATAAAATACTAGTTTGCGTAAGAGGATTTGGTGATCTACACAGTCAAAGGTTTTTATTAGATCTAGAAGCGTATAGGGTTTCAAATAAATATCAAATAAATTTAAAGTAGCTGACATTGTACTTTTCGCCTTACAAAAACCCAATTGATCCTTATGTATTATTTTATGCTCATTCAGGTAATTAATTAATCTAGCATGGATAACTCGTTCGAAAATTTTACTCATTGTTGATAGAACCGAGATTGGTCTATAGTTTTCAACTGAAAATTTATCACCACTTTTAAATATGGATGTTATCCTAGCGACTTTCATAATTCTCGGAAAATGCTTATTGTCCATCCATTTATTATCAATTATACTTTGGATTTCAATTTCATTTGTATGTTCTAGTGAATCTAACGTAGTTTTTATTTTGCGGGCTGATTCACAATAAAGAAAGGTAGGTGGATAGTCTTTAGTAATATTAGAACCAACATTATTAAAAAATTCTACAAATTGGTTAGCAACAAGCAGTGGGTCATTTGTTACTACATCCATAATTTTTAGCTCAATGCATGGTGGTTCAGTAAATCCGGAGTTTGTAAGTATTTGATGTACAAGCTTTCACATTGACTGTTATATACTTGTAAGTACACCCTGTATTTAATATGTTAACTTTTATATACTTCTTTATTATGTCTCTCACACTATTGTATTTTCATATAAATTGCGATGCTAACGTTTATATAATCAGTTGTTAATAATCAGTCTTCGGGACATAACAAATAAATACTTTGTGAATATAATTATTATATAATTATTTTATTTAAACAAACAAAAATATTATTTGGCGACGAGGTAAAGAAAGAAAAGAGTAATAAAACTCAGTTGTGGTGAAGTGGTGAAATATTTACTGTTAAAATTCAAATCGGTTTCGGAAAAATTTAAAGAAATTTAAAACCGGATTAACAGATTAATACAATTTTGTGCCTAATCTTGTGATTTAAATCTAATAATGTCTTTAATCGGTGGATTGGGACATTTCGATCAGAGCAAATCTGATATCGAAACATATATAGAAAGATTTGAACAGTTAGTGTTGGTAAATGTTGTGGATAACGATAAAAAATTACCACTTTTTATAACTCTCATCGGCGCGGAAACATATAATACGTTAAAAAATTTGTGTACGCCTGATTCACCTCTTAAAAAAACGTATGACCAAGTTATTGCATTATTAAAAAAACATTTTAATCCTGATAAAATATTAGTGTTTGAGAGATTTAGATTTCATAAACGGGATCAATCAACAAATGAAACACTGGCTGAGTATGCAATTGAACTTAAACGGTTAACGCGTACTTGTGCTTTTGACGCTTTTCTCAATGACGCGCTACGTGACCTTTTTATATGTGGTATTAAAAGTGAAGCGATACAAAAAAAATTGTTATCGGAAAACGGTGAATTAACTTTTGAGGATGCATATTCTAAAGCCATAAGTATGGAGTTGGCATTCATCGAGTCGAAAAGTATAGTGGACGATGGCAAAAATTAATTCTACCAATTTTAAAAGAAATATGTATCGTGAACAAAGCATCAATGAAAAAGATAAAAAACCTGTAACCAGTTCACATTATAATTTAAACAAACATTGCAATAATTGCGGTAAACATCACGGGAAATTTTGGGCGGCGAAATATTGGACATGTTTTAACTGTGGAAAAAAAGGTCATGCGAAAACCATGTGTCCTACTAATAACAAAAAAATCAATTGTGTTGACGATGAGGATAGTGAATTGGAAGATGGTTTTGGGTTATTAAATTTTGTAAATGGTGTTTTCTTGAAACATTCGAATCCAGAATTGGTGACTCTTAAAATTAATAACCAATTACTATGGAAATTGATACTGGGGCAGCCGTAACGGTTATTAGCTCATTTGTGTTCAGTATATGTTTTCCAGAGATGGTGTTGAAAAAGATTTCCAAGCAGTGTAGAACAGTTACAGGAGAGATTTTGGATATAGTTTTAAGTGTGTTTGTGGACGTGGAATTAAATTCAAGAACATTTAATTTAGAATTATTGGTATTTAGAGCCAAGCAACGGGTACCCTTACTAGGAAGGAATTGGTTGGATTGTATTATGTCAGCTTGGCGCAATAATTTTGTGCAAAACTCTGGTGCTGAGCATGGAAGTATTAAGGTGGTGGAAGCAGATGAACATTTATTGGTTGTGAAGTTGAAGGAAGAATTTTCAACGGTGTTTTTGGACAAACAAACTTCAATGAACGGGTTTAAAGCAACGATTGTTTTGAAGGAAGGTGCAAAACCAGTATTTTGCAAACCATATTCGATGCCATACGCTTTAAAACTGAAGGTAGAAATCGAGTTGAATAACATGGTGAAGAATGGTATTTTAGTACCAGTTCAACATAGTGATTGGGCTAGTCCGATTGTCGTGGTACCTAAGAAAGATAAAAGCCTTAGAATATGTGTAGATTTCAAGAGTTCCGTTAATAAATGGGTGGATTTTCACCATTACCCTCTACCAAATATCGATGATATTTTGGCAGGTTTATCTGGCTGCAGCGTATTTACAGTTCTGGACTTAGCTGGTGCTTATCAACAAGTGGAAATTGCTAATGATTCGAAGGCGTTATTCACTATTAATACTCACTTGGGATTATTTCGGTACAAGAGACTTACATATGGGATTTCCAGTGCTCCAACAATCTTCCAAAGAATTATGGATGAAATTCTGAAAGGATTACAGAATACTATGTGCTATTTAGACGACATTCTGTTAGCGGGAATAAATGTTGAAGATTGTTTTACCAACGTGAAAGCTGTTTTCCAACGTCTTGAAAGGTATAACGTTAATATAAATGAAAAAAAATGTTTATTTTTCAGACAGAAAGTAGAATACCTGGGTCACGTTGTTAGCGGAAGTGGGATTTTACCAAGCCCAAATAAGGTTGAAGCAATACGAAATGCACCAATTCCCGAAAACCTTACACAGCTGAAAGCTTTCCTAGGGTTGGTTAATTTTTATAGGAAATTTATGCCGATGATGGCTTCTGAACTGGCACCGCTTTACAAGCTAACTCAAAAGGATGTTGAGTTTATTTGGAATGAAAACTGCAACATTGCATTCAATAAATGTAAACAAGGCCTGACGAGCAATAATATTTTGTGTCACTACGACCCGTCAAAGGAGCTGTACTTGGCTTGTGATGCAAGTTCCTTTGGAGTTGGTGCAGTTTTAAGCCAGCAAGTTAATGGAGTAGAACAGCCATTGATGTTTGCATCAGCAAGTCTAACCGCAGCCGAAAAAAATTATTCACAGTTGGACAAAGAGGCATTGGCTATCATTTTTGGGGTGAGGAAGTTTAATAAATTTCTTTTTGGTCGTAATTTTGTTTTAGTCACGGACCATCAACCGCTGGTCTCATTATTTGATAACAAAAAGGGCGTTCCAATTACTGCAGCACATAGACTTCAGAGATGGGCTATTATATTGTCAGGCTATAACTATGTGATCAAATACAAAAAGGGGCAGGAGTTGACTGTTCCGGATGCACTTTCTTGCTTACCACAAGTCGATAAGTTTTGCGGAGATACCTATATAAATTTAATTAACGTATTTGCTGAAGTGATGATACGGCCATCCTGGTGTCACACAATAATCCCGAAATTGCCTCAAAGGAGTTACAGAATCATTTAAACAAAATCGCGGACTGGCTAAAGACATGGCGAATAAAAGTGAACGAAAACAAATCAACTCACATCACATTCACGCTGAACAAACGCACCTGCCCACCAGTGAAATTAAACAATAAAAATATTCCTCAACAAACGAAGGTCAAATACTTAGGTTTGCACCTGGATAGAAGGTTAACGTGGAAAACCCATATTGAAACTAAGCGCAACCAAATAAAAATGACATTTTCCAAAATGTATTGGCTGATGGGAAGGAAATCTCAGTTATCATTAGCCAATAAAGTTTTACTGTACAAAGCGATAATCAAACCCATATGGACATATGGTATTCAGTTATGGGGATCCACCAGCGCTTCAAACAGAGAGCTCCTGCAACGAACACAAGCGAAAATACTTCGAAGTATTACTAATGCTCCGTGGTACATTCGAAATAGTAATATACATGATGACCTTGGGATTAAAACCATTAAAGAAACAATTAAAGAATTCAGTTCTAAATATTATTCAAAACTAGAAGCGCATCCCAACGAATTGGCCAGGGATATATTAAAACAGCCACGATTTAGGCGACTGAAAAGAACAGATCCACTCGGACTTATGAACCTGTGAACCTGTAAATTTATTAAATGTTGATGTTATACATAAGTATGTATGTATAAGTATAATCTAAATTAATTAAATTGTGAGCACCAACAATAAGTATTAACATTGGTTAAGACTTAAAATATGTAATAATTTTAGCTTAAGATTTGATTACTTCTTGTTAGTTTCTTATGTAGAAAGATTCAAGAATAAAGCCATTGGCAGCATTTAAAAATAAAAAAAAAAATAAAAATATTTGCTGAAGTAGATGAAATTCCTCTCTGCTACGAAGATATTGCCCGGGAAACATCGAAGGACATTATCTTAGCCAAAATTATGTCGAATGTAAAAAAAGGCTGGCCAAATTCTACTGATGACATAGATATGAAACCATTTTTTAGCAGAAAGTTGGAACTGTCACACGAAAGTGGGTGTCTAGTTTGGAGAAGCAGAGTAGTAATTCCGCCATCTTTAAGAAATATTGTCTTAAAACTTCTACACGAAGATCATCCAGGAGTGGTCAGAATGAAGATGTTGGCCAGATCACTGTGCTGGTGGCCAAACATGGACGACGATGTGAAGAAAATAGTAGCAAGTTGTGACGTTTGTCAACGCTTCCAGAATGCAAATGCATCCGACTTTAAAGAAACAGGATGGCCAAAAACTGATAAGGTTTGGCAAAGATTACATGCAGATTTCTTTCATTATGGGGGTAAGACACTATTTTTAATTGTTTATTCAACTTCAAAATGGATCGATGTTCATATAATGGCAGGAACATCCGCAGTTGATGTTGTTGCGAAATTAAGGCAAACGTTTTGTATATTTGGCTTACCCCATGAATTAGTCACTGATAATGGACCACCTTTTGGAGCAGCTGAATTCATAAATTTTTGTCAGCGGGATTTCGCCTTTGAAAAGTCCACCATATGTACCACAAGCAAATGGACTCGCTGAACGGGCTGTACAAACGGTTAAGAAAGGACTTCTTAAATCTCTTGGATCCGAAATGAAGTGTTCTGATGATGAGCTTCATAAACGCCTTACAAGTTTTCTACTGGCGTATAGAACCACACCGAGTTCAGTAACACTCGAGACACCACCAAACTTGTTGTTAAAGTTCGAACCAAGGACCAGACTTATGCAGCTTAGACCTGAATTTGGATCAACCAATATGAAAGGTAAATATATTTCAAATAGTATGAACCTTTCAAAGTCTTTTATAGAAAATCAAGAGGTATATATGCGATTAAATAATAATCACCAATGGGAGCCTGCACAAGTGTTGAAGGTTCTGGGATTAAGGCGTTATTTAGTCAAAACAGGTGGTCAAATTCGAATTGTACACAAACAACAACTTCGGTCAAGAGATGGTAATAACCTACTACAACAGAAAATGGAAGAAGAAAGATTAGAGATACCTACTTCGGAAAGATTTCTAAAAAATCAAGATGTATTGCGGGCAAAGGAGGAAGAAGTAACCAGTGTAATGCCTTCAGTCACAGGTGAAGTTTCACCTGCGATGACATCTGATATTTCGGAATCGGAAACATCGGTTGAGTCACCATCCGTAAGAAGATCTACACGAGAACGAAGAGAACCAGAAATATTAATGTATTGATGTCTTTTCATAAATAATTCATTTAATTATTGTATTCTTTATAATTAAGGAAAGGGAAGTGTAATATACTTGAAAGTACACCCTGTATTTAATATGTTAACTTTTATATACTTCTTTATTATGTCTCTCACACTATTGTATTTTCATATAAATTGCGATGCTAATGTTTATATAATCAGTTGTTAATAATCAGTCTTCGGGACATAACAAATAAATACTTTGTGAATATAATTATTATATAATTATTTTATTATAAATAAACAAACATATTATTGACTTAGGATGGTTCATATCTTTTGTAAATTCCCGAGTGAAATACTGCATTTTTTAAATTTTAATGCGCGTCTTGAATAATGTATTAAGTTCCCTTAACGAGTTCGAAAAGAAAGTGTTATTTGGATAGTTTTTATGTAACTTATAAACTTTATCTCTTGAGTTCGCTATTTTTTTAAGCTCTGTATTAAACCAGGGTTTCCTGTATGAGTTTATTTTTAGGTTAGTAATAATGTGAGTTGTACATTTTTTAATAGAGCACGTCAAACTTTCATACAGGCTTTCTAGATCAATAAAAGAATTTGAGTTATCCAAAATGGATTTAATTACTTTATCATTATCAACTGAAATTTTTGTGTATGGTATATTCATAGATTTTTTAGATATATATCACAAATTTTATAAAAAGATACCGATGGTCATTTAGCCATGTTTCTCCATAGAGAATATAAAACGAATTTTTAAATGTTGATAGTACATGATCGATAATCGTATGGCAACTTCCCTGTATTCGGGTAGCATATGATCTACAAATGTTATTTATTATATTGAGACCATTCATTTGTAGTATAGATTTATAATTACATATTTGTGATTCAGAAACGTTTAGTAAATTCAAATTAAAGTCTCCAATTATGATCGCATTTCTGTGTTTTGAGATAATTCTGTCGAAGGAAATTAAAAAATAATTAGATGAAGTATGGGGCGGTTTGTAAATACAGATTAATGTTAGATTCAAACATTTGCAATACATAATAATAAATTCGTTTTCTAGCTGTATTTCTTTATAAATGTGTTGAAATTCTATACTTGTATGCACAAAAACAGAAGTCCCGCCACCTTCTCTATGATCTCTAGTACTATGAAAGGCATTATATTGGGATAGGTTATAAAACTGTGTTTCTAAATTGCTCACAAATGTTTCACTTAAAACAACAACATCGACTTGTTGTTTTAGTGAGTGTAATAGATACTCAAGACTATTAATTTTGTTTTTTAAGCGATTTATATTAATGTAGAGTAAATTTAGTGATAAAACCTGACATATTTGACGGTTAAATGTTTCTAAAGACAAAAAATGCTTGTTTTTGTTACAATTATTTGACATACTTAAATAATTATTGATTTTGTTACAGTAATAATTAGCTTAATAATGTGAGTTTTATTCAAAAATTTTGTATGATGAATTCAAATTCAGAAATTAATTTCAGTAATGATTGCACTAAAAAGAGTAATAGCTATAATGTTTATAATTCAATTTATTATGAGAATGAAAAAAGGAAAAAAAAAGTTCAAGGTTTTGCAAAATTATCATCTATGAACATTTGCATGTTCATAGATGATAATTTTTCACAGATACTTATCACAGCTGGTAATTTTGCATACTGTGGATAAATCTGTTTCACCTGCAGAGGCCCATTACTTCTTACTGAAGTCATAAATGCATCTTTTGATACTTTGTCTTTAAAAGTTACACAAAGTTGATTCATTGTGCCACTGCCACTACGTCCACTGCGCTTGAACGTAATTTTTTTTAGGTAATGTGGTTGGTGATTCAATATTTTTCAGGTTGAAATTAAAAATTTTGCACAACTTATTTAAGAAATCTTCATGGTCATTGAAATCATGAGGAATTCTGGAAATTATTACGTCTTATTACTCGATGTTTTTTTGTTTGATGATATTAATTTCACTGTTAAGAGTGTCTATTAATGCATTTGCTTTCGACAACTCGTTTTCCATGTTGTTTACTCTACCAGTTATATGGCCAATTTCACTTTTTATATCCGCGACAGCTGATTCCGATTATGGTTAATTTGGTTAGAATATTATTTTATTTTTTGAAGTTGTGTGTTATTTAAATCCATAGAAATAGTAATGGCTGTCATCAGATCAGGATTAGTAGGGTTTGGTTTTGATGTGATATTAGTACTGAGATCCATATTCGCAGAGTAGCACAATTGAACAAATCAATTTTATTTGAGTTTATTCTAATTTTTAAACCAGCACCAGATCTATAAATTTTGACCGTACATTGTGCTCGATTTTTGTTTATTGTAATTATTAAATTAATTTCATTCATATTTTAATAAAGTTTTTGACAACAAGTTAATTAACACTTTTATTATATTTCCATTGACTAGTTTATAATTATTATCACTTTTATTAATATAAATTATTGTTATGAATTTCACCAACAAAACTTGCGACCTTACTCGTTCGCCATTTGCAATTTTTTTATATTATAGTTTTATATTTATAATTTTAATTTTATATTTATATTTTTTTTTTAAATTTAAATTTAAAATGTTATTTTCCTCCGCACTAAAATAAAACACGTCCGTTTTTTCCAAAGCGTAGGTATATCGTTTTTACGATTTATCACAACATCCTAGTATTTTCCACACGGTACTCTTAATTAAATTTTATTTTGTTGATTGTGAATTGTGATTCGTTAATTTTGTAAAAAATGATTTTAAATATGATTTTTTGAAAGCTACTCTTCCGACCTTAAACGTTTTTCTGGGTAGTGTCGATTGGACTGCTAAATTAATATATCGCGAATTATGCAGACAGTTTAAATTTCTCAAAAATTTCCTGGATAAAATATTATGTTTTAAAGATTGAACGCAAAATTTCTACTAACCAACCCTAAACGTTTTTTTTTTGCATTTATAGATAAAAAAACGAAATCACAGGACTATACACAGAATTTCATATAAAAAATAGAATAAGTTCTCGCCAACAAGGTTTTCTTCCGGGTAAATCAACAATACCAATTTGATGGTTTTTCTAGCGACGTATTCGAGACTGTTGGAAACCGTGGACAGCTAGATGTGATCTATATGGTTTTTTCGAAAGCTTTCGAGAAATTAGAACACGCAATCTTTCTGCGTAAATTAATTACTTTCGGGTCCGATTTCATTCCGATTAAATGGGTGATGTCGTATCTTTCAAACCGTATGCAATGCGTCAATATATCACAGTCCATTTCGTTCTTCTACGATGTTCCTTCTGCAGTTTCACAAGAAAGTCATCTATATTTCATAATTTTTATTAATGATGTAGTCCAATGCTTTGAGTTTTGTAAGTGTTTATTGCATTCAGATGACCTAAAAATTTATGCGAACATTAAATCTGTTATTAAAGCTGATCGAATGCAAGAAGAGCTCGATAATTTTTGTAGTTGGTCTACAACAAATAAGCCCCTGTTAAATGCTGATAAATGTAAAAGTATTACATTTTCTAGAACGCGATTGTCGTACACTGGGGGTCCAACGTGTTTTGTTTAACGTACAGATCGGTATAGAGTTTGTGACATTCGTGATCTTGGAGTTATCTTTTTGGTAATTTGAGCTTTAACAATCACATTAGTTATATAATAAAAAAGACGTTTGCTATGCTGGGTTTAATTAAGCGTCAAGGTGGTGAGTTTTGTGATCTTTTGACCTTAAAATGTCTTTACATTACCTACGTTTAGAGTTGGGTTTCGGGAATTTCCCGACGAGAATTCAGATTTCTGTGGCACTATTCTGGTTTTCCCGGGGAATTGGAAAATGATTTATTGTGACTTGTTTTAATGAATTTTGGTATCATTTTTTTCAAAGCATACTGTGGCGATTGGTATTTTGTTCAAATTTTGGGAAAAAATAATTCCATTTTCAGACTACAGCCTACTGTGTAATTCCCAACAAAATGTTTAAGGAAAATAAACAACAAAATTGCTTTGAAATGAAATCATATTTTCCCAAAATTGGAATAAAATGCCAATCATCACAGTATGCTTTGAAAAAAAATGATACCAAAATACACTAAAACAAGTCACAATAAATCATTTCCCAATTCCCAATTACCCGGGAAAATCAGAATAGTGCCATTGGGCACTTCTGAAAATCGTAATCATAATTAATTTAAATTTAACTTAAAGATTATAAAACAGTAGCCCAGAGACGACCTAACGTAATAAATAGAATTAGTATCAGGCACTTATTCAAATGATTTCCACCACTCGTCAACAAACTGAAAACAAAGGGAACACAAAATAATTCATTTGAAAATCCCACACGATTTCTTCACGCTTCATAGGAAAACAAAAAAATTGTATTCCCTACCAAACGGTTATTATAAAGACCACATTTGGAATTGTAAGCAAGATCCGCAAGATGGTTTTAAAATTCAAGAACTCACAAAATCACGAAATGCTATCTTGCAGAGTTGTATTAAAGAGTTTGAGAAGAAAGAGCTTTTCTTGATATTGGATTGCAAGACATGTTGGGATCGTCTTAGATCAAATAGTTTCCGATTCTGATGACGAGATGCAGTGTTTCTAAACAGCGACGAAGAAGAAGATATGGCGAAACAACTTGAAAAATATGTCCGGAAATGCTCAAAACCAAACGCCAACATTACCAAAGCAACCTTGATTATACAAGCCATAATCTAAAAAACGAAGCTTTTATAAGGGAATTAGAAACGATGAAAAAACCAAAATTTCCATAGTAAAACACATAAAACATATGGGAAATCACTTTTTTTCCTAAGACAAATTTGTAAATGAAAACGTTACAAATTTTTAATTATGATTTCTGAAATATTTGCATAAATGTTTGAATTTCAACATATATAAATCTCGTTTAAGTAAATCGTTTTCATTTTCTTGTAATAATTGATTTATTTAAACCAAAATATAAAAAAAAGTTCATAACAACAGCGTTCTGGTCAAATTAAAAAGAAAAGCTTACTACAAATCGTGCGCATTAAGTCAATATACATAGATGGCAGTGGGCAGTAAACATTTTGAAAAATCGTACCAAAAATTGCCACTTGGGGAAATTTGAGTTCAAAAGTTGTAGGAAAAGCAAAACAAATTCAGAAAATATTTAAGAACGTGTCATAATTTTGTGATTAAACAATCTTTTTTGTATTTTTCTGTATAAATCTGAGACATCTAACGTACACTAGTAAAACTATAGATAAATTTAGCAAGTATTATTTTAATTCGTCAGAGCCAACTTTGATGTATTTTTCAAAATGAAAGTTCGAAAAATATATTTTAGAAATAATTTAATTTTAATATTTTTGCAATTAATATTTACTTAATACCAATATACCCTTCTTGTATATTGCTGCTAAATATATGTAGAACACTTTTGTATAAAAATTTTGTAACATTTTTGCTTTTTTCATTGAAAAACTTGAAGCTAAAAAACACCATTTTTACTATGGATTCCTATGGAAATTAGTGAAAAGTTATACCATTAAAAAAGCTTCGAAAAAATACGTCATAATGATTATGGCTCTATACTCTAGAAGGCTCTGACATTACACAACATGAGGCAAACGAACTTTTTTCGTAGCTTTTAAAACTGAATTAAATGTATGTATATGAAAAAAGTGGGCAAAAAACACAAAACGTTCAAAGACTGATCGGTGTATATAACACAATTAAGCTTAAGCCAACGTCGACTCAAAATGAGCACAATTTTTCAAGATCGGGCATAATTTTTCAAGTGTTAGTTTTCTTACTTAGATAAAAAAAATTATAGTTCTTGGAATTTCTTTCTTTTTACATTGATTTAAGGATTTTTTACAGGTTTTTTAAATTTTCTCGATATCTCGAGAATTCTTTTCGGGAAATCCTGAATCTCGAGCTTGAGATTTTCTCGGGAAATAACTAACTCTACCTACATTAGGTTGTAAGAATATGCCACAGTAATTTGGAATCCCTTCTATCAAACTTATTCTGATAGAATTGAAAGCATCCAGAAACAGTGTTTGATTTTTGCACTACTACTTACTAAATTTGAATCAAAATTTTTTTTCGTTAACCTTACGTAAACCGTCTTTAATTATTGAATTTACAAACTTTAGCGCATAGAGGCTCGTGACATTTTATGTTCCAGAATTAATTTATCTGAACAGCTTAAGAGATTTAGCTGTTATACTCCACAGCGAGCTTAAATAGCGTGGTTGGATTTTTTGCATATCCCGTATGGCGCAAGTAAACTTAATATGGAACCTATTTTAAATGCTTGCAGACACCAAATTAAGAGAAAAACTATCATAATAAAAGTTATTTGTTTAAAATAAACGCTATGGCAGCTATAGGATTCATCTGCATGCAGTCGAGTGGAAAGATATTTTGTATGTTACTAATAATTAATACTACTACGAATTAATAATATAGAATTATATAAAATACAATAATTATTTAATACAATAATTATTTAGTGTCACAATCACCTTCTTGAAACCACCAAAACCGGTTTAGGTTTTGGTGGTTTCAAGAAGGTGATTGTGACACTAAATAATTATTGTATTTAATATGGAAACCACGGCAGCTCTGAACTACACGAATTTGTAGAATTATATAATATACAATACAATCCAATGCTGACTCAGTACATAATGAGTAATTGTAATTTGATTTTATATATATGTATATATGTAGTATATATATCACAATGTATAATGTATATAAATTATGTATATAAACAATTATAAAAAATAAAAACATATGTATGTGAAGTTGGCCCAAAATTCAACATTCAACAATAAACTAAAAATTTTCTTCATATTTAAGTCAGTGGCTACAAGTCATAGTACATAGCTTAAGTCGACTTAAGATAAAAGTTATTTTCAATTTTGGACGTCTTCTGTCTCTCCCCTAACGTTACTAAATTATGTATACTGTGCGTTGCGATATTAATAGGTAGGTAAAGACCACGAAGTTGGCAAGTTGGCTTTCAAATACAATTGTTGAAAACACAGCAACTGTGTGTAACTGTGCACATAGAGAAACCTCCGAAACATAATATTATTACAGAATGCGATTTTAGTCAAATAAGATATATTTATTTGTAAAGTTTAGATGTGCAATGCTTGTAAAGTTTTTCCTATTTACACATTCTTATATTCTAGAGAATAAGGCTGCAAAAATTACGAAACATTTTACTGTTAATAGGTGTTATGTATAAGGACTCTTATGGTATATGCACATGAATCGTGATTTTTCTCGTATGAGTAAAAATGATTCATAGATTTCTCTTAAATTACATAGTAAAATTTAAACTAGTCACTTAAAAAATAGTAAGTAAACAATTCTGAATGTAATATGATTGACAATTTTTTTAGCAAACGCACATTTCCTAATAAAAGCTGCAAAAAATGTTTAAATCGCCGCCATATTGGAAAGTTCGCGCGAGAAAACACTCTTTTGCAATTATTATTAGGAAACTAGCTGACCCGGCGAACTTCGTCCCGCCCCAAATTACTTCGTTTCGAGCAAATACTTTTGTCCTTCACGAAAATTGATTTTGATGATAGAAAAAATCAAACAACTCAACTCTATTCTCAATAGATGATTGAGTTGAGTGGACATTCCATTCCATTTTCATCGAATTCAACACTAATCTATCCGAGTTTCCGAGCTTTCCACTTCGTTTCCCAATTTTTCTCTTCTAAAAGATAATCTGGTTTGGTTGCCCGCCAAATCTCGTACAAAAACATAATTTTTAAATTTTCCGAGTTTTCCGACTTTTCCAAAGGATTTTCCAAAAATTTTCTTTTGTAAGAATCATCTCCTGGCAATTTCAAACACAATAAAAAGATTAAGCCAAATCGGTCATCAAAACATACAAAAAATTCATAATTTCATTGAAAAAAAAAAATTCAATTTTCTTCGGGTTTTTCCGGAAGTTTCCGAGTTTTCCACTCAGATTTTCCAATTTTTCTCTTCTAAAAGACAATCTGGTTTGGATACGCGCCAAATCCCGTACAAAAACATATTTTTTCGATTTTCCGAATTTTCCGACTTTTCCGAAGGATTTTCCCAAAATTTTCTTTCGTAAAAACCATCTCCTGGTAATTTCAAACACAATAGAAAAAGATTGAGCCTAATTGAGCCTAATCCGTCATCAAAACATACAAAAAATTCAAAATTTCATTGAAAAAAAATTCAATTTTCTTCGGGTTTTTCCGGAAGTTTCCGAGTTTTCCACTTCGATTTTCCAATTTTGTTTTTCTAAAAGACAATCTGGTTTGGATGCGCGCCAAATCTCGTACAAAAACATAATTTTTTGATTTGCCGAATTTTCCGACTTTTCCAAAGGATTTTCCAAAAATTTTCTTTTGTAAGAACCATCTCCTGGCAATTTCAAACACAATAGAAAAAGATTAAGCCCAATCTGTTATCAAAACATACAAAATATTCAAAATTTCATTGAAAAAAAAAATTCAATTTTCTTCGGGTTTCTCCGGAAGTTTCCGAGTTTTCCACTTCTTTTTCCCAATTTTTCTCTTCTAAAAGACCATCTGGTTTGGATACGCGCCAAATCCCGTACAAAAACATATTTTTTCGATTTTCCGACTTTTCCGAAGGATTTTCCCAAAACTTTCTTTCGTAAGAACCATCTCCTGGCAATTTCAAACACAATAGAAAAAGATTGAGCCTAATTGAGCCTAATCCGTCATCAAAACATACAAAAAATTCAAAATTTCATTGAAAAAAAATTCAATTTTCTTCCTGTTTTTCCGGAAGTTTCCGAGTTTTCCACTTCGATTTTCCAATTTTTCTCTTCTAAAAGACAATCTGGTTTGGATGCGCGCCAAATCTCGTACAAAAACATAATTTTTTGATTTGCCGAATTTTCCGACTTTTCCAAAGGATTTTCCAAAAATTTTCTTTTGTAAGAACCATCTCCTGGCAATTTCAAACACAATAAAAAAAGATTAAGCCCAATCGGTCATCAAAACATACAAAAAATTCAAAATTTCATTGAAAAAAAAATTCAATTTTCTTCGGGTTTTTCCGGAAGTTTCCGAGTTTTCCACTCAGATTTTCCAATTTTTCTCTTCTACAAAACATCTGGTTTTTACCATCTGGTTAGCTAGGCGCCAAATCCTATACAAAAACATAATTTTTCGATTTTCCGAATTTTCCGACTTTTCCGAAGGATTTTCCCAAAATTTTCTTTCGTAAGAACCATCTCCTGGCAATTTCAAACATAATAGAAAAAGATTGAGCCAAATCGGTTCAGCCGTTATCAACTGATGTGCGCACATACATTTTTTTCACCATTTTTATATATAGATATAGAGATATATAGAAATTTTTTTATTTTTTTTATTTTTTTTAGCTGAACTTGGGGGTTTTTCAAATTTTTTTTTTCTAAACCATCCCTGAACTATAGCAAACAAAACAAAAAAAAAATTTTGAAAATCGGTCCAGCCGTTTTTGAGTTTTAGCGAGACTAACGCACAGCAATTCTTCATTTTTATATATAGAGATATAGAGATATATAGAAATTTTTTTATTTTTTTTATTTTTTTTAGCTGAACTTGGGGGTTTTTCAAATTTTTTTTTTCTAAACCATCCCTGAACTATAGCAAACAAAACAAAAAAAAAATTTTGAAAATCGGTCCAGCCGTTTTTGAGTTTTAGCGAGACTAACGCACAGCAATTCTTCATTTTTATATATAGAGATATAGAGATATATAGAAAATTTTTTATTTTTTTTATTTTTTTTAGCTGAACTTGGGGGTTTTTCAAATTTTTTTTTTCTAAACCATCCCTGAACTATAGCAAACAAAACAAAAAAAAAATTTTGAAAATCGGTCCAGCCGTTTTTGAGTTTTAGCGAGACTAACGCACAGCAATTCTTCATTTTTATATATAGAGATGTTCGTTTGCTAAAAAATTGTCAATAATATTACATCCGAAATCATTTACTTTCTATTTTTCAAGTGACTAGTAAATATTTTACCATTTAATTGAAGAGAAATCGGTGAATCATTTTTACTCGTACGAGAAAAATCGCGATTCATGTGAAAAGGCCTTTAAAGAGCCAACTGATTTTGCTTGCTCTAACAATTTTAAAGGCTAACTGTTTCCTAGACAAACAACAAGTTATACTTCAACATTTGATTATTTTATTGTGAATGAGTGATAGGAAATTATAGGAATCTGTTTAAGGGTGGGCCCAGTCGTGGTTCCCTACACACTTTTTTTAAATTTTTTTTTTTTTTTTTTTAAAACACTTGTTAAATATTTCGCAAAATTTCAAAAGGTTTAAAAAATCACTCCATCAGGAGGATTAGGCCATCATCAGGAGTATCTACGTTAGGGCATCATAAGGAGTAGATACTCCTGATGATGGCCTAACAAGCCGAAATCGATCGAGTGATTTTTTAAACCTTTTGAAATTTTGCGAAATATTTAACGAGTGTTTTTTAAAAAATTTAAAAATGGGTGTATTAATTAAGTGTGTTTCCAACCATATTCCCATTTAAAATGAATTCTGCGGTAATTGTGAGATATCTAGTTCGTATTTTATTATTTGCTCTAAGTACTTTATCTCGCTTTCTTAAATCATCACCTAAACTGCTTATGATCAATTTCGTATCTCGCGCTTTAATATTTAATTCAATCTTCAGCATACCAATGGAGCCACACGCATCGGTTCCCCAACATCGATAACTTTGGGTTTTTTTTCGTATTTTGTACCAACGCACTCAAAAACGCACACACAAAATAACTTCCCAAGATGAAAAATCGGGGTAAAATTTTGACGGAAATTTTACTTGAATATTTACAACTTAGCATTTCCTAATTTTAGAGAATCGGAAAATAGTGTGATAATGTGTAAACGGTCGCTTTACCCATCTACATATTATGTTATTTTTTTAGAGAGTCAGATTGCAGATGTTTGAACTGGTTCATAATTATTTATCAAATTCACAAATATATTTTTGCGATTACGAATCATAAGTCAAAAAAATTAAATTCAAAGTGGCATATCAAATGTTTTGATATCTTGAAGTTTATTTAGTTCAAACAAACATTTTGGCCATTAACTCGTAATCAGTGTAATCACTCAACATTTAAAAGATACAAATCATAAAATAACTTTGAATAATGAAGAAATTGTAGAACAAAACAAAAATTAGGAGAATATCGATTTTGGAAATGTTTCATAAATTCCAGTCATAACTCATAAAACATCGTCTAATATTATGCTTTAATGCTTATATTGGTAACACATATGGTTTATTTATATAAATTTGGTTTTATGTCTTATACACATATTTTTTATAAATTTATTAAATTTGATTCATTCAATATGTATTTTTCATAAAATGTTTTAAAGTTGAATCATATTTTGTAAAAAAAAAATAAAATCCTAAAACTTTGTCCAAGTTTTTGTCAAAGACCAAGCGGAAAATTCTAGTCTAGACAATTATATATCTGTTTGTAAACAACATAATACTCTTTAAAGTGGGCTTGAATTGAGTTCGTAAGTTCAAGTAAAAAATATTTTAATCAGAAAATAAGTATTTTCTCAATTGTCTAAGCTGCTGCATATTTTGCATGCATAAAAATAACCGCACAATAAATGAAAATTTTCATAGAATCAGCTTAATTGTTGTCATTTTTTACCATAACATTTACCAAGAATCATACATTAAGCACAGAATGTAAATATGTTTTGAAAGAATTTTCATGTCATCGAACCTCCCCCATATAAACTACCGATTGAGAAAGAAAATTATTTTTATTTTTTGTTAGTGTACTTTAATACCAAATCAATCATTTATAAGTCGAAAATATTTTTTTTGGTTTTTGTTTTACTCAACATATAGAACCGCACACAAAAATATATGTAATTATATGAAAATGAAAATCAATCAATTTATTTATTTCAATTTCCCATAATTTAAATAATAATTTTTCTGATTACATTTCGACTATAACCAACGTATAATACTCGTATGTTCAGTACTTTCTGTCGTTTGAATTTAAAGGGAATAATGTAAATGTAAAAAAATGTTATTACGGTTTGGAAAAAATTGAATTTCACGGATAATTATAATCAATGGTTTGGTTGATTGTGAACGGGAAGATTGTAACAATTGTGTAATTGGATTTTTATTTTATTTTTAATTTTTGATTTATGTAATAATAAGAGTATTGTAAGCAGCATTTTTTCCAAAGTAAATTTTAATTGGATACATATTGTGTGGATTTAAGAAGTACGATTTCACCTGAACAATATAAAACTTTGGCTAAATGTGCTAATTGGCGTAAATAAATTTAAAGTTAACGACTTGATTTTTCCAATGGAAAAGTAGGAAACCCATTACAGGATGTAATCGCATTACCGGCATTTCAACAATGCCGTCTATATAATATCTACATATACCATTAAGCACCAATCCTACAATAAAGAAGTACAAACAAAACTTTTATATTACGTAATAATTGGACTTGCATGTATGTATAACTATTTTATATGCATACAAACAAAAACACTTTCATTCATTCATTCAAAGGCAAAAAAAAAAAAAATTTCAACATAGTATGTATTCTATTATGCATTTTTATTGTTTTTGTTTTTTACGTGAATGTATTGCGAAGGAAATCTTTAAGCGTCTATAACTTTGGAATCCGACCACCTAAAGATCTTAGCCATACTAATTTTTTCTTATCTGATCAAGGTCTATAAGTCTGTCTTTGTTTCATGAAAATCGGATAAGTACTTTTAGACTTAATACTTGTTAACAGATATCAATAGCGAGGATATAATGCATCTTTCTCGCTCTAGCGCTTCGCTTGAGTTGAGATGCCTAAAAGGATGAACATTTAAAATTATCTGAAAAATTCACTTCAGACCAAAAAAAAAAATGTATGACGACAGACTGTCAGCCCAAAAATAAAGCTATCAAGGGAAAGGAAACAGAAAAGCATAACTAAGGAGAACTTTGTAAATGTTCGCAATTCATCTGAGTATTTCCTCAAGTACTGTATTGTTGGCACTAATCTCCCGATGATTTTTTATTAGGCCTATCAATTGTGAGTACTCTGGTTAATTTTCAGAATTTTGTCATGCGGATAGCATGGTTAAATATGGCCGCAAAACCTCGTGGGTCTTAATTGGATTTTCGAAATTCAACTGAGTATTTTCTCAAGTACTTTTTGGTTAAGCAAGCCACTTGAGTCGTAATAATGATAATGTTTTTTTTATTTTTGTTTGTTTTTTAAACACAAATTATGCTAATAAAAGTGTTAATATTCAATATTTCAAAAAAAAAATTGGGTGTTGTTTATTTTCTTAAAGAACACCTAATTGTGATTGTGTAAATACTTAGGTGTGTTTTCACTTTATGCGCATCGCTTCAATGAACTAGGGAATTCAACAAAAATGTTGTTCCGTTCTATAATATGGTTGGTGGAATGCAGGGCCGGCTTTACCCACTAAGCAGATTATGCCTCGCATAGGGGCGCCGACCAATTTGGGGCGCTGATAATTCTTATCACGCTTCCTAAGCGTTACACTAGTTTCATCGAGTTTAAAATAGCTCATCGAAAACCTAACTCAACTCTGTTTCTATGAACTCCAACTCGTTCTCAAACTACATCGTAACATGATAATAGTAATAGCTTCAATACTCGTCGTGCAAGAACAGTAAACACACCAAAAAAAACAAAAAAAACCCACTCCTCAAAACGTCGAGATTGGTGGTTATGATACTAATAAGTTTTCAAACTCCCAACCGGAATATAAATGAGGCAATCAAGGACTTAAATTAATACCGTACATTAAACAAATGCGATCGGATGAACGTTTCAATCGTGTTCAAGAAACAGCAAAAGAATTAGCAACTGATTTATAAATTAGTCCTCAGTTTAAAGATAATGCTCTGCGAAGACGTAGAAAAACGCTTTTTGATTACGAATGCTACGAGGAAATTCCCACTGCTCCACAATATACATTTAAAATTTCGTTTTGTTTCCTATACTGGATACTGTACTTAATTCGTTAGATAAAAGATTTGAGGTCATAAATGCTCATATCAATAATTTTCAGATTTTAACCGATGTTGAAGGAGTTTAAAATCGAATGATGAGGAACTAAAAGCACATTGTGACGCGCTAGATAATATGTTAACTGATAGCGATGACAAAGATATTTTTGCGGTAGAACTATTTAATGAATTAAAGGTTTTGAATCTTCAATGAAAAATTGTACTAATACTAATACTAAGGACCATTGTTTATATTAAAATACATTTACTCGAATGCACTAAAGCAGTACTTCTCAAACTTTTTATTACTGCGGCCCCCGAAATCGAAAAAAATAAAATCCAGGACTCCCAAAAATTGTCAGCTAAGCATTTTGTCCGTATATCCATGTTCCGTCAATTTAAAAAAATAAAAAAATGTTCTACCAATCCTAAATATTCTTTCAACTTCATCCGATTTACAGGTAAAAATAATCCTATACGCAAAAACTGTAGAATTCCAGAAAATTAAGCTTGATTTTAAAAAACATTAGGGGATTTTACATAAGGAACTATTAAAATTTAGATGTAGCTATGAAAACTCAGGAACTAAATTGAGTGGAGCAGAACAGTTTCCGAAATGACTAAACTAAAATTAAAGCTAAACATTTTTGAGCTTACGACTATTCTAAATCTGTCAAAATTCTGTTCTTAATTGTTGTGTCAAATTATTTTTACTTAGGTATACATATAAAACCAAATTTGGATTTAATATATTCTTCTGAAAATTCGGAGTTATCCAACATTTTGTTTATGTTGTTTCAACTAACAATTTTTAACGTAATCAACGAATTAAATTGCTTCGGCCTCTTAGCAATTTTATATCCAAAATTTGAAATTTTATTTATGACGAGTCCTTCAAAAAAAAAAAAAAAACGGAACGGGGCATAGTATAGAAAAAAGATAATGTAGCTCAGTAGATGAGAGCAGATTGGTTTTTTTAGTCCCAAATATCTACGGAATAGAAAATTACCGAACTTCTTTCTAGAAAAAAATTAAAGAATATTCCTACTTCCCTTATAAATTCGAAGTGAGCATATAATTTGTCAGAATTGAAAGCTCAATTTTTTCATTGTTAGTATTAGTAATTTGATGCACAAACTTTGGGTCTTAATTTTTAGAAAACTGATTGATCCCATTATTTTAATGCGGTCTGCATCCGCTAGAAATAGAAATAAGCATTTAATTTAAATTTTATAAATATGGTCGTAGTGAGTCTTAAACAAAGCTTATCAATAGTTATGATTACATATTAATCTACGGACAAAATTTACATTTTGTGTAAAACTGCCCTACTGCCAAAAAGGCACTTTCGATTCCACGGAAGTTAGTTTTATAGTTAAAAAGAGTTGCCAGGCTAACTAAAAAGAATCTCTCGTAACTGTTTACTTAAACAAAACTGCTAGTCAACTATGTTGCGTTGAATAGTAAAGGATTTGATTCCCCATACCTGGTGCCTACTTTTTGTCAACTTTCATGATAAATTGATCGAATTAATTGAATTCTCTTTAGATTTGGGAGGTTTCAAAATTAGAATGACACCAATAACGAATATGACATTTTTATGTCTAAAACCAAAGTAATGATTTCAACAAATTTATAAAACTTATTAGTAATTTATGTTTTATAGGCATTTTATCAGAAGATAGTTACAGAAGTTTTCGCTAAGTATATTCCAATAATTTACCAACATTTCGGTAATCAACCGTTTTACCGAAAATCGATATTGGATTCCCTACAAAATCTCTGCATTAGAATCCTGGAATTTTTGATTTGGAGTTCTGAACACTAACCTGATATACAATTTAACCAAATTAAAATTGTTGAAGCCAAATTTGATAAGCTGATATTTGAAATCTCAATTTAAATTAAAGTACGAGTAACTTTTTAAAATTATTTACTAAATATGTACATTTTCAATATCAAATTTCTCAAATTTTCATAGACCCATCATAGTTCCTATAGTTTTTAGTTCCAGTGTTTAGTTTTAGTTGCTCCAAAATTTCTGAGAATTTACTTCGGATATCGACCTCTGTTTTAAAAATTTTGTCACTTCATAGAAGGACTCAAGTTTAACCATGATTTTTGTGTCTTGCAGCTCAAGGTTTACGATCTGAAATTTCTGTTGATATTCATTGTAGAATAAGAACTTACCTATCAAAATCCCCGTGATTGTGGAATTGATTTACACATCACATATCTTACAAAAACTATTAACAGCCCAGAAAACATTAGCGGTCATTGATAATAGGCTGATTCAAAAATTTGGGTGCGAGAAAATTATGCGGTTTGTTATAGATATTAAGGCGATGATTTAAAGCTCTCTGGCAACAGCTCCACTCCTCCCTAGGGGGCTGCGGCCCACAGTTTGAGAAGCACTGCATTAGAGAATATATTTGTGAACGTAACGATTGCTTTACGGATACTTTTAAGTCTTCCAGTTTCCGTAACAAGTGGTGAATGATTATATTCAAAACTGAAAATAATCAAAAACTACTTGAGATCAAGTATATCTCAGGAAAGTTTGGTTGGATTGGATTATCGAGTATAACAATTGAAAAAGAAATTGGTGACAAAATCGATTTAAGTCAAATGATTGATAAATTTGCCACTTTAAAGGCAAGAAAAGCTAAATTTTTGTACCTGAATTATAAAAAGGGCGCCTAAGAAGAACTTGTATAGGGCGCAAAGTGTTCTAGAGCCGGCACTGATGGAATGACTTTAATTGAAACCATCGGTTGGTTTTGACAATTTAAATATTCCGTATTGATAACAACGAGTGAATTTAGCTCGATTGTTTGAACAGTAACTGTTTGATTTTAACACGGCTTTGAGAGAAACGCAATAACACAATTTTCCAAATTTGTTATGCCTGTTTCTTCCAATAGTTGCATGTTTATTTGTAAATAGAGTTTTTTCTTTGTTATTTATTTTGTGCAAATCGAGCAATAAAATTCTGCTGTGAGGCTGGGTTGCTTCTTTAAAATATAATCTGCCACAAGAGTGACATTTGACTCACAGTTTGCCAAAAGTCCAAAATCATGTCGTAAACATTTGTAATTCGATTATAATTGTGTTCTGTACATATTGCATTTATTAACTTGTGGAACGGAAACTGTTCGTTAATATAAATGTTTCCTTTGGTGATCAAATCCTAACAATCGTTAAAATAAACATGTATCTTGCATTATTATAAAAATATTATGAAGCATTAAATTATAAATTATATCCAACAGAATTAAAAACAATTACGTATAGTTAATCAAGATGCCAATATCCAACCTGCTAATATTGGCCAACGTATTATACTGTCATATTTTTTCACTGGTTGTCCTCGATAAATGCACGCCCAGATTTGTTCTTAATTTTTACTTGCAACCCTGAGTGGCAAGAAATTAAAACTGTTTTCGGGAAAAAATCGTCAGATAGACATGCCATCATTTCTTGAGTTTTTCATTATAAATTGAATAATTAACAGACCAAATAACCAAACAGAAAACATTTGGCAGGGTTAATTGTTATGCATCGATTGTACACGAAGTATGCATAATTGCATATATTTCAGAATGGACGAGGTTTACCATACACGCTCACTTACTTTTATGGTGGGACCCTAAAATTCAACCTGACGAAATCCATCTCATTATTTCTGCTGCAATGCATCTTAATTTATCCTTGCATGAAAGATCGCAAGTGTTCGAAAAAGTATCCTCGCTCATTTCATTCACCAACGTATCTATTTCACATTTCTATGAAAATCATCAACGTATCTACTTTAGCGAAGAAAACATTCATGATATTCCTCAAAATCCACGGAAACTACTCTTACTACTTTTTTGGAACTGTATCAAACAGACGAGTTTGCTAAGACCCTATTGTATCCTGTTCCTGGCGTTCTATCGCTATTATACTTGGAGCGATAGTACGTCTCTCTCTAGGAGGAAACGTGGATTCGATATAGAAGGTTTTCATGGAGTTTTAGAAAGGATACAGCTCTTGGTAGAGCTTATACAATTCATCCAAGTGAAAGTGAATCTTTCCATTTCCGAAACTTTAACATGACGTTCGGGAACCTAAATACTTCATTTAATAGTTTAAATACTGTTGATGGCGTTGTTTATCCAACGTTCCAAGTTGTTTGTGGTGTATCAGACCTTTTAGAGAATTATGATCACTGGAAAGATACTCTAGCAGGTGCGGCAATTTCATAGACTTCATTCAAATTTATTTAGAGATTTATTCGCCATAATTTTGGTCTTTTGTCAGCCTTCTACTATATTAATGAGCTTCGAGAGTACATCAATATCAATCTTCCAAAATTGGTACTAGGCCAATGGCAAGTTGTTATATGCTACGTGAAGTCTATCACGTAGAATATCTATAGCAACAGAAAAAAAAATTGTTTTAGATGCTCATTAGACATTGCTGCTGTTGTTGGGCGGCCTATCTTTTGTCTTTACTGAACATTTTCGGCAAACTTTACCAGTTATACCTAAAGGGACAATTGCAGACATTGGGCCAGATACTCGATACTCTAGCAATTCGCAACTCTGCAAATATGGCGGATTTGCTAATCGAAAATTTGCTTGCATAAACTACTAGATTATTTTAGCAAAGTAAAATATATTTTTGTATTCAGCACAAACGTTAAAGTGCATTAAAGTAGCCCATTTTCTGAAATTCAGAAACAAATTGGATTGCTAAATTATCGTGTTTAACATTTCTAGCAAATTCGCAAAAAATAACTGCTTATCTGCTTATCTGAGTATCGAGTATCTAGCCCATTATCAAAGCATGTTAAAATCATCACCTATAAGGACATCTGTTCATAATTTGAATTTAAGAACTAACATGAGAGTACACCTTGGAGATGGGGATACAGAATTTCCATTACCAAAATTCAGAGTTGGAAATGGAACAATACCACATGAATAAATATTCAAAAGTAATAATTTTTGTATAAATTACACTCATCCAAATTACTAAATGGGCTGAAAAGTTTCCTGTATTGACTCAGAGATGGCGCTGTTATGAGTTATCATTAATAATTTTCGAATTTTCGAAAATAGAATCTTTTATTAAGTGCCATTTTATTTCTCTAGTTGATCTGCTATTTAGTTTGCATTTCCCTCCCAAGCAGTGAAATTAAAGTATACTGCATTTTGAGAAGAATGGATAAATTACAAATCCATGGTGCAATTCGCTATTTTTATTTAATATCAGCAACCGATATAGGCCATCCAACAAATTTTCCGTTTTTAGGTCAGTGAAATTAAACGTTGTCGCACAAGTGTTTTAAAAAATGAAGCCAAAAGAGGTGATCACAACGTCCTAAAAACGGTGAAAACCCCCATTTTCGACCCTTTTCCTATTCGTTCGAGCTCGGGACTCATCGAATTCCTAATCGACGGGAAAAAATATTTCAATTAAAAAAAATGAACTAATTTCTATCCCTTAATTCTGCTAGATTATACCATAGACATTCATACTAGATTTCTCATTTAATAGTAACTAAAGGAAAAAAACAAAAACTTCTGATAATTCCAATGTATCGTTGTGTTGTGTATTTTATAAGGCAATGATTTTAGAATGCGTTGCAAATATAATACGTATATGCAATACACCGATAATATTTGAATGGAAAATTTTTGTTTTTATTTTCTGTTTTTAGTCAAATGAGAGATCTATTATGATTGTCTATGATTATACTATACAATTTTATTATTATTTTTGTTATTAATAAAACAACAACCAAATTTGAATCAACTTTTGTGGTGTGTTAACCATTACTTTACCAATGACGCAGGGAATGTGCTGCTACAAATTTTATGTAAATGCCACCCTAACCTAGAACTTTGAAACAGTGCCATAAAGAGAACTCTAGCTATGCGAAATGTACGATAAAACAGTAGTATATCGCAAAAACCGATTGAGCTTTCCGGGAATTAATTAACCTCCAAGAACCGATCAAGGTTTCAAAGAAAAAGTTCAAAAGGTGACATGTATTGTGTATAATGAGACAATTTTTTCAGTTGTGGGTAAAAAAGCGAAAGAAACCATTTTCATTAAGAAATGCAATTAAATTCGCAAGAAAGCAGCATACCTTAGGACATTTAGAATACTAGAAGCCCACCGAATTTTGAATGTTCTTAAAGTACACCGGTATTGCATGCAGTTTTGAGCTATAATTTAGAATTTTAGACGGAAAGTATTTTCAACGTTTTTTATTATTAGTCTGTGGTATTAGAGTTTTAATTAGCCCAGAAGATTATACGCAAAATAACAATTAACAATTGCGCTGCTGGATTGATGAATGAATTCATCGAATAATTCGCTTTATTGTATGGGTCTGGAAATGTTTCGTACTACGTACATAATTTAACCCATTTATCACTTGATGCAAAAGAACTTGGAAATCTCTACAGTTACAGCGCTTCCAAGTTTGAAAATTTCATGTAAATTATAAAACAATTGCAGTTCGACCACTATTCAATGAGCTTTTTTTCATTGGCCGCACTACCTCCCAACAACTATTGTATAGCTGAAGAAAAATAATAAAGATAGAAAAATATACGTGACAACAACGTACGAGGGCATGCATTACAAAACATATAAAATGCCTTCGAGTATCCGTTATTTTCTTTAAATAAAGGCGTGAACAGCAACCATATTTGGAAACTAATTCACACCTCACTGAAACTTTTGAATAAAAATGTATATTTAATATTAAAAAGCAACAGTCTTAATTTTTATTTTATTTTCAGTGATATCTTGAAATGAATTTCAATAATTTTTCCGATTCCCAGGAGGAGGAGACACAAATACCGGGTAACGTTTGCTTTAAAATTCACCTAGATGAAATTTTCCTGAACGAACAGCCTTGGTTCAGAATATTTAAGAAAAATGAGCATTGCAACTATAAACATAAATTTTTGCGAATACGTAATATAATGCCTACAATAAGTACAGAATTACCTTATTCACAAAAATGTATTCAGGATTCTGGAAAGACAGAGGTACTAGTGGCATCGAATTCGACTCATATTCCATCAGTATTACCCGCAAAAAAAACAACAATAATTCAAAATTGGACGGCGTAAGAAATTGTATAGTTCACAAAAATTTGTTTACAAAACAAAACGGCTGTTTTTGCCAAACATGGCAATGTCAACAATAGAATTAACTGAACCGATGATGATTACAGTTCCATCAGTATCAATTCGTGCAAATTTAATTACCCAAAAAAAAAATCGATTCATAAGCGTACTACGAGTTACATCTAGTTAGAGAATATGGGTTGGCTACCTTATCTAGAAAAAAATAATACAGAAACTGAAAATCCCGAAAAAAAAATCCAGAAAAAAAAAATCCAGAAACAAAAAAATTCAGAAAAATAAAAATTCCGAAAACTAAAATCCAGAAATATAATTATCAAAGTGCGGACCAAATTATAATTAAAATTTATAAAATGTCTATCAAATTTGAGGTTTTACGTACAGTTCTTAATATTTATGATAATGGAAATTGCTTCGTCAACCTTTCAGACACAGATCAAAGGAATCGTATCGTTCATATCGCTTCTACTGATAGTTCTACCACAAATGTTTCAAGTTATTTTGTGGTTAGCTTAATTCGTTGGGTTAGTATGGTATCGACGGATGTATTCGAGCAACTTATGGATTTAATACTTCGTAAATGCTTCGTCAACCTTGCAGACACAGATCAAAGGAATTGTATCGCTCGTATCGCTTCTACTGATAGATGCACCACAAATGTTTCAAGAGAGGACGTAAGTCTACAAATTCCTATAAAATTGATTTTTTTTATTGATTTTAAACAAAATATTTTTTCTGGATTTTTTTCTGGATTGCTTTTCCGGCAATTTCTAGATTTTTTTTTTTCGGGATTTTATTTTTCTGGATTTTTACTTTTCAACTATTCGGGATTTTAAAATTTCCGGATTTTTTTTTTCAGGCGAATGTAGTGATCCCTTTTTTTTTCAAATCTCTCTCAAGTGAAACCCTATCTTTTGTTAGTAGGCTTCACATTTCTGACATTTGACATTTGATTACTTATCATACAATAATATCTCACCAATTAGTGGGGTTGCACAATCGTGCAGTATATTGAGTCGCTTGAATTTTTCGAAAATATTAATTTAATGTACAATATTACTTTTACATAATCATTGTGACTCGTCTGGGCATTTTTTTAAAAACTTCAAAGCCGTTCAAAGGTATGATGCCCTGGAATAAAAAGCATTCAGTATGAGAATACCAAAGATATATTTAAACTACGGTACCAGTGCATGTTCTTAAGAAAAGAGAAAGACCATCATATTATAGTCCTCAAATGAACTAGGAGCTCGTCACCAATATTTATTATTTTAAGTTTAAATTCATTTAAATCGTCAGTAAGCACAGTCCTGCGGACAATGTAATTGTGCTGAACATACAAAAGCTTAAGCTGAACATTTTTTAAACCTACTTAACAAATTCTGTGGAAAGGTATAAATTCATGCTAAACAATCGTTGATGGCATTTATATGATAATACTGAAAGCTCGCAAAAATAAACAAAATATGTTTATTTTAAATATTGTAAAAATGTATCCAAACAATTTTCGCAAGTATTATAATAAAAAAAATAAAATTTTAGTTCTTGTGACTTACTCCCCAATTAAAATAAAACATATGAGTATAGTCCATTTTATTTTTAAATTTGTTTACTGAAATTATTTTTAGTTTCCAAAAGATTAATTTCGATTACAGACTTCAGTTAAATATAAACACTTTTTATAACCGAAACCGATCTTACGATAATTTAAAAAAAAACATGGCCCGATAAGGAAGTGCTCGTAAATAAAATAAAAAAATAAATAAACGAAATGTGAAAGATATTTCCCAATAATTTCCTAGCTTAATGGCTCCTGGCCAATGTTCTTTATATTACAGTTTCCTTCAGAAATCAAAACAACAATATTTTCCGATTCAATAAATCGTACCTTTTTTATAATATCTTAATACTCTTATAATTAAATTTACTATAAATATAATTTTACATATCGTTTTTCAATGTATAACAGATATTCCATAATCTTATTAAAATTTTAATTAATTAAATTTTACTAAAACCCAAATAAAGCAAAACAAATTTATAAACATATCCCATATGTACTCACACAGAACACATAAACAATTTTGTGGAGTTGGAGAATAATTTATTTGATTTATTTTTTTATATAATTTAATGTAAATTGCCTAGCTAACCTACATATACGCATAATATATTATTTGTAATTAATTAATTTAATTGTTATTCACTAAAAATAGAGGTGTTGTGTTGGCCATAACCATCGTACTATTTTTTACATTTTTCCTTTTTAAAGACTAATTACAAAAGCTTAATTTAGTTAATTCTATACTAAACACAAAATCCATATTTTTTACATAAGTGATTCCTAATCTTGGTCTAAGCATGGCACACGTATGTATAATATACAGTAACTAAGGTTTCATCATTTTAAGGTTAAGTGAAGCGTGCAGACATAATAGACCGTTAGACGGTTATTATTTAATAAAACAAATGTTTTCATGATTTAATTAATTCCTGTGCGGGTTTATTCAATGCAATTGTTGTTGTACATTAACGCATTGACTCGTACTGTACACAATTGTGTACATACACTTTAAACATATTTTTTGGAATTCAATGCACTAATAATGGATTTTTTAAGTATTACTTTTTTGGCTCTTAGTCTTAAGCTACCAAAAAAGGTTACTTAGCGCGAAAAATATTATAAAATTTCAGAATTACTCAGATACTTAAGCAAAACAACAAGCGTTTTAAAATAAATAACGAGTCAAAGGGTTAAGTAAGGAAATATACCTACGCTTAATGTTTATAAACGATAACCAAAAAATTTAAAAAAATTAACAAACGATACAAAAAAAGGAAAATAAATCATGAGAGATTTAATATTTTACTAACACCATCAAATGTATTTACTTTCTAAAAATGATTTGAGATTTTCTATAAAGAGAAAAGCGACAAATTATGAGAGACTACCTTTTAAACGAAGAGATCTGTCCATGCCCATGATTCAATAAATCCCAGGTTAGATCGATTTTTCAAACCACGTGTTCGTGACGTCATGCAATTCCGATTAATATGTAAGTTATTCTATTTTTACTTTTCGTTTTTTTATTTGTTGTTGTAATTTATACGTAAAAGAATTGGGTGACGTCAAAAAAGAAAGATGGCCATTTGTTTACATATTTCGAGCTAACCTGGGTTTTTATTGAATCATGGTCCATGCCTAAATCGAAATTGCTTATTTGCAAGATAAAGTGTTTTTTTACTAACTGCAAACTTCCAACGAACAAAATATTTAGTAGTATAGTGAATAACTTTTGAATTAATAACTTATTGTGGGCGCCTACACTTTCAATCTCACATTAAAAAAAAATAGGTCGCACACATCTCTTGTGCTGGATGCATAATACCTCACTAAAAAAAACTAGATAATCTAACTATTTCATTGAGGCGTAAAATTATTGTCTACATTTGTGTAAACATTTTTTTGGGTCTAGCTTCCACTATCTTTTGACACTTCTGAATGTAATTAATTAAAAAATTAAGCATATTTCGTGCAAATAAACTAATATTTATAATACAATAAATAAAGAAATAATCCCGAAAATTATAAGTAAAACTACAATAAGGATTTACCTCCAGCACATCTTAGAGAAACTCAAAAGTAGACCTCGATGTCCTGTATATGCCCAATATGTCAATAGTTTTACAATTTACTGCTGATTTACTCGTGCACTATTTCACGAAAGTGAGATATCGCGATCTAATACGAGTTACCCTTGCGATTTTTCATGAATATACAGAACTCAGCATTCGAATTAACACAATCTACCAAATCTAGCAAAGAAATTACGCTATCGTAGATAATTGTATTAAATTGTCAGACCAATATCAACAGTCATCAACTAGGCTTTATGAGACTATTAAAACCTAAAATTAAATCCCTCTATGAAGTCCAATATTATTAGCACCCGAGAAGCAAGAAACCAACAAATCAAAAAGAAAAAAAAATACAAATTTTGAATTTTTAGGGGCACAAGAAATAAATTATAGATTGAATTCCACCTGTCACAAATTTTGTAAAAATTTGATATTTCGAAATATCAAATGCTATAAGCGAAACAGTTTTTAATAGTATATTATTCAACGAGCATATAATGATAGTTGTTATTCACGAAGATGAAGTTTGCCGACACGAGCCGATAAGCGAGTGTCGTAAATCATCTAAGTGAATAACAGCCATTATATGCGAGTAGAATACGATACTTTGTCTACGACCGACAAATATCATTGTTTTATAATCAAATCCTTTAAATACTCTTCAAATAATTTTCGTCGACATTTTGACGTCACAGTTTAATAATAATGAAAATGGCAAGAGACTACTAGATAAAATTTCAAAAATTAAATAATTTACTTGGAAGTATTGATTAATGAAAGAAAAGACTACTAGATAAACTAGCAGTGAATAATGGATATCATTATAAGTGATAAAACAAACGTATAATGAGCATATTATACGTTAGTCGTGGACAAAGAGTATTATCAAACCGGTGAACCAGTAAGAAACACCCCTTGAAGTTATCCAAAATTTCTTCCCAGGAAATTTTGAAATTACCTCTGATAACACGAGCGTAAATCCCACCCCAGACTTTTTTTCTACACTATTAAATTGTACGAAATTTAAAATCCATCCCAGATTTTTTACTCGAGACAAAAAATCCATCCGACGATTTTTAATTATTATAAGATTTTTTTTTGTTTAGTAAAAATTAAATAAAATAAAAATACAAAGAAAAAATCTTCTGGTCAGGATTATCCCTCCATCATAGAATTTTCGGTACGTCAATAGATGTGTTGCCTTGCCTTCCCATAGTAAAAAATGAATAAAAAAAACTTGGAAAAAATTCTTCTGACCAGGGTTATGGTGGGCCTGGAAATTTGTTCGGTTTAGTAAGGGGTTCCGTTGGCTACCTTTCGGGCAATTCTGAACGCGGTTTGCTTGTTAGAATTTTTGCTACATCAATAAATGTGTTGCCTACCCATAGTTAAATTTTAACAAAAAAAAAAATTTGGATTTTAAAGTTCATCTGGTAAATAACCAGATAATCATTACGATTTTACGATTTGTTACGAAGAGCGAAATTATGAAGAATTTTGCAACTTCAGTTTCGATCTGAATGAGAAACACGAAAAATTTAATTATTTTCCAGTCAATCTCATCAGGCTATAGCGACTGAATTGTTAATTACATGATAGATTATTTTCTATATACATATAGAAAGCAACATGTACTTTAAGCATTAGCGAATTGTACGCAATACATATTAAATTCTTCATAATTTCAATTTTGGTTCTTTTATTTGACGCATAAATACGATATTTGAGTTTTGTATTTTAAAGTTTTTCTGGAAAAAAAAAATTATTAAAATTCTTCTGACCAGGGTTTTGTTGGGCCTGGAAATTTGATATGTCGGTTAAGTAGATGTAATAAAAGGCCAAGAGGTAGTAAATGAAATCTCCTACTTAACCGACATAACCAATTGCCAGGCCCATCATAATCCTGATCAGAATTTTTTTTTTTTAAGTTTTTTTTTATTCAAATTTAATTCTAATGGTAACAAAAATGCTAACAAATGAACCGCGATCAGAATTGGCCAAGTTATAGCAAACGGCAACATACTACTTAACCGACTTAACAAATTTCCAGGCCCACCATTTTATTATTATTATTATTAGTTGAGGGCCATGTGGGCGTTCAAGCCACCCCGCACTGCGACCTAAAAGATCTATTGTGCATGGACCCTACTTAATGAGCCGTCCAGTCAATATTCAGGCTCTTAATGAACCTGACAATACTGCCGGCCGGTATATGATGCATACTATCCGGGCTCATTACTCTCCCTCCTAGATGCTGTAACCTTTTGCAGAAAATGGCTGGGCAATGGCACAGAACATGTTCCGCTGATTCCGCTTCCATGTCGCAGAAGCGACATCTATCAGTCGAACTTAGGCCCATGTTCTTAAGGTGATATCTTAAGGGGATGTGACCTGTGAAGAAGCCGGTAAGCAGCCTCAACTCATGTTTCCTAAGTACAAGACATTCCTTGGCCCTGGCCGACGAAGGTGAAATAAATTTCTTCGCCTGTCGTAAACCTGGAATTCCGCGCCAGTAAGAGGACTTTTGCACATCCTCCCAGCGTTTAACCGCTGCCCTAAGGTGCCCCTTAGAGACGCCGCAGAAGGGCTCTGGTCCAATTAATGGAAAGGCAGATCCCTCGCGGATGAGGCCATCAGCTGCCTCGTTTCCCACAATTCCAGTGTGACCTGGCACCCAAACAAGTGTTACCTTATTTGAGTTTTCCAGCAACTTAATAACCTTCAGACAATCACATACCAGCCTTGACTCAATGGTAAAGGACCTAAGAGCCTTTAAGGCCGATTGGCTGTCTGATACAATATAAACCTTTGCGTCGTTTAGGCCTTTTGATATGCCTATCCTTGCACAAAGTTCTATAGCATGCACTTCTGCTTGAAAGACGGTTGCATTGGTACCCAAGGACTTCGAGAGTGATATTCCACTCCCGTGTATTCCTACCCCCGCCCCATCTTCCGTTTTTGATCCATTTGTAAACCACACCAATGACCCTCGCTCAAAGGATGGTCCCCCTGTACTCCACTCCTCCCGGTCAGGTAACCTAACACAAAAGGGTTTGTGGAAATCCAGTTTGGCTGGCATACAGTCGGAAGACATTCCTATAGTGGGGTCTGTCTGAAACTCCTTAAGGATTTCCAGATGGCCCACCATATTGCCTGGTTTGATATTACCCTCCGCCTGCATCTTAAGGGCCATAGTAGCAGCATCCTTTTTTACATGCAGATGCAATGGAGTTAGTCCTAGGAGTATCTCCATTGCTGCGGTCGGACATGTTTTCATTGAGCCCGTAACCCCAATGCAGGCCATACGCTGAACCTTATTCAATATAGTTTGCGCTGTCCTTTGTTGAGTTTTAGGCCACCACACTAGCGATGCGTAAGTGATCATAGGCCTAATGATTGTTAGAAATGACCAGTAGATCATTTTTGGTTGTAGTCCCCAAGTACGTCCATAGAGTCTCTGACAGGCCCAAAAAGCCTTTGTGGCTCTATTTTGAATTTTTTGTAAATGTTGTTCCCAGTTCAGTTTATGATCCAGGATAACCCCTAGATATTTAACCTCTTTGGAAAAGGCAACAATAGTACCGTTTAACGAGGGAGCTACAAGCGAGAGCTTTCTCCTCCTCGTAAAAGGGACTATGACAGTTTTGTTTGGATTGACACTAAGTCCTTCCTTGTCGCACCACTGCCATATCAAGTTGAGTGCATTTTGCATGAGATCAGAGATGATCTCATCAAACCTGCCTCTAATCACGATAGCCACGTCATCCGCATAGCCCTGGACATCAAACCCATGGCTATTCAGGAGGACCAGTAGTCTATCAGTAACCAATGACCATAAAAGAGGAGACAGTACACCTCCTTGGGGACAGCCCTTTACGGCCCTGATGGTTACTGACTCGCCACCTAATGTCAGGCCCACCATAATCCTGATCAGAAGAATTTTTTTCAAGTTTGTTTTATTCATTTTTAACTAAGGAAAGGCAACACATTTACATATTGATTTAGCAAAAATTCTAACAAGCGAACCGCGTTCAGAATTGGCCGAGAAGCAGACTATGGGACCATTTACGAAACCGATATAACAAATTTCCAGGCCCACCATAATTCTGATCATACATTTTTTTTATTTTTTTGATTCAAATTTAACTATGGGAAAGCAACACAATCATTAATGTAGCGAATCGCGACAAGCGAATCGCGTTCAGAATTGACCGAAAGGTAGCCAACCCCTTATTAAACAGATATGTATAACAATCCAGGCCCACCATAATCCTGATCAGGAGAATTTTTTCAAGTGTTTTTTTTTTATTCATTTTTTACTATTGGAAGGCAACACATTTGACATTGCGAAAATTCTATGACGTAGGGATAATCCTTAGCAGAAAGTTTTTTCTTTGTATTTTTATTTTATTTATTTTTAACTATACAAAAAAAATATAATAAATAAAAATCCTGTATCCTGGGATGGATTTTAAAGTTCGTACACTTTAATAGTGTAGAAAAACAGATATGATGGGGTTTTACGCTTGTGTTGTCAGACGTAATTTCAAATTTTCCTGGAATAAAAGACTGGGATAACTTCAAGGGGGTTAAGAAACTATTTTGAATTAAACGAAATTATTTCCTTAAAAAATATTTGTAATAACTTGACAAACACTGTAGTAGTGTTCGATCTAGCTAGCAAACAAACCATTTGTCAATTAAAAATAGGACGATTTACAGGTAAAAGTCCGAGATTGCTATGCAATTTTTGAGAATGAAAAAAGTAAGCTCTATAACCACAATTAGGGCTAAATCATCTTCTCATTAAGAGCATAAATTTCGGTATACATATATTAACAATAACATAAAATCGTCCATTTTTGTCTAAAAAAAATTTGTAACTTCTCGGCCATGTTTAAATAACATTTTTATCTAATAACATTTTGCCCAATTTTTACAATGAAGAGCCGCAAAATCCAGCGGATTCCACAAAATTAGGTTAAAGCAACTAAGCTAATTTTAGGAAAACGTAAAATTATTTTTTTCATGAAAATATGGTTTTTTTTTGCTTTTAATAAATAATTATATAATTTTTAAATGTTACAGATTTGAGTGGCCAATTTATAATTTAGTAGGTATCGTACTAGCTTTCACCATAAAAATAAAACGCATAGACATTTCAAACCACAAACAGTAAATAAATACAATTTTAGAAAAATGTAAGTAAAATCAAATGTCTATATTCGGTATAATTCGTTTCGCGTCGAAATTATTAATTTTGTTATTGCTTTGCTATTTCAATAAAACGAAGTTTGCCGGCAATTTTTTTTTATTTTATAGTATTATATGATTCACTTTTAAAGCAATTAATAGCTTCAAAAATCTAAAATTGTATAGAGCTGTGCGCTCTATTTTAAACGTTACATGTTGCTCGTATTTAAGTACCTTATAGAGCGTAGGCGCCTTATAAAAGCGACAAAAGCTATACTAATCGAGCAAAAATATAGCTCTAAGACCGCTACTTTTGCTTTAATTAAGCTTCATAAAAGTTCTAGGAGCGCTTCTAAAGCAAAAATTAGAGCTTGCGGCTTTATAAAGTAGCTCTAAGGGCGCTCTCAAAGCAAATCTAGAGCAAAATTGTTGCTTGGGTAGGGAACAACAAGACCTACTTTTCCAAAGCGAAAATTCCTTTATTTTTTTATTGAGTTCTTTAAACAAAGAACAAAGTATTGTGGGTAATGTTCAGGCATACACTTCTTTTGGGCATATGCTTTAAATTGATCAGTATATTTTTAAGATATTGTTATTCAATACTCAGTTAAAGTAACAAAAAATCTCAAACTAATCTTGAATATCGAAAAAATTAATGATCGGTTGTTTGAGAATTGTTTCAAATTAAGCCAAACTTAATAAAATTACCTATAGCTAGATGAGATAACTGAGGATACATTTTTCATTATCCACATCATCAGATCGAAACTGAAATGGCAAACTATTAATATTTTCAGCTTCTTCCAAAAACTAAATTAATTAACACCGTAATTACATATCTGGGGTATTTATGCACTATCGGCTAAGGTGCAACAAAAATTGAAATTGCAAAACTACATTGAAAGATGTTATATTTTAAACAAAACATTTTAACATTTGCTCCCACTTCGTTTTCAATTCTCAAAATAAAACACCATCTTCTGATTAAGTGACCTCATGTAGTCCAAAATAAATTCGTGTAGCTAAACATTCAAAAATTACTCGTTATTTGAGCTTTTTTACGTTAAAACGAGTATGCACCCTTATAAATCCCACGCCTTGAAATCAGCGGCATCACAAAGCTCTGGCAACCCCCATACCATAGTAACTTAAGATATTTAACTTTAAGTATAAATATTGCAAAGAATCTTTAGAAATTAAGAAAAAAATAAACGAAGAAAAAATGTTTTTTATATTGCTAGTTAATTAAAGTTTTAGACGCAAAACTATTACGCATCTACAGGTTCAATATTTTATGCTACAAATTGTACTGCCTAATTTCGCAGTATACATCAGTATATTGCTCGGAAATGAAATAAAGAGCTATGGAGCTGGTAAAGCCACAAAAATAAAGCTTTGGGTGATATTTACAAATTATTTCTGTTTGTTAGAATCGCCACCACGGAAAGAGGAGAGAAAAGGAAACATCTATTTTTTGTTGCGTTCTAGTTTATTTTTGTTTCACCTTAAAGGCCGGTACAAATTGGGAAGGAGCGACGAGAACGATTTCAGCCAATTATTTATGCAAATTGTTAAAATAAGAAAAAGCGTTTGTTTTTAATTAACGATATAAAATATCGCGTATTTACTATAAATAGTTAAATTTTAGCACTTTTAATACAATATTTCAATATATAGTCTTAAATTAAAAATTATCAACAATAAATTGAAATTTTGTATTAAAACTGTTAGAATTTTAAGTTCCATTTTAAGGAAATCCATGATATCTTAGCTGTCGTTAATTTGAAAAAGGAGAAACCGCTCTCGTCGCTCATTGTCAATGTATACCGGCCTTAAAACTTGGCCATAAAATCCCATTAAGGTACTTTTTAAAAATAATTTATTATTAATACATAATTTCACTGCATTTAAATTGTTTGAAGATTTATCAAAAATTCCGCTAGATGACGGATAGAATTTGTTAATATTATCAAACAAATGACATTGCAATATGATATGTAAAAAAAAAAAAAATAAGGTAGAAAACTAAAGGCATTTAATAAAGCTTTTAAGTGCTATATCAAAGCAACTTTGATTATACAAGCCATAATCTAAAAAACGAAGCTTTTATAAGGGAATTACATAGAAACGAGGAAAAAACCAATATTTTCATAGTAAAACCACAGATAAGAATATCAGATGATTCAAGCCGAACAAATTTTTGGCAATTCATTCTGGAACCCAAAACCTGAAACTCAAACCAATTAAAATTATTTTTAGAGGTTCCATCTAACCTTTAATAGAAGAAAGACAGTTAGTAGAGACAAATTTAAAAAGCTTTTTATTTTTTAGGTGATTTTAAAATGTAAAATAACACATAAAAATGTTCAATAAAAGTAAATATTTGTTCAAAAATATTTATATTTATTTACGATAGATGGTGTTACTTGAATCATTTTTGGATTATTTTGAGTCCAAGATAAAATATTACAGACACATTTAATATTGGGTTCCAGTTCAAACAACCGCAAAATCATTCTGGCTTGGTTCATCTGATATTCTTATCTGTGGTAAAACACATAAAACATATGGGAAATCACTTTTTTTCCGAAGACTAATTTGTAAATGAAAATGTTGCAAATTCTTAATTATGATTTCTGAAATATTTTCATAATTGTTTGAATTTCAACATATATAAATCTCGTTTAAGTAAATCGTTTTCATTTTCTTGTAATAATTGGTTTATTTAAACCAAAATATAAAGAAAAGTTCATAACAACAGCATTCTGGTCAAATTTAAAAGAAAAGCTTACTACAAATCGTGCGCATTAAGTCAATATACATAGATGGCAGTGGGCAGTAAACATTTTGAAAAACCGTACCAAAAATCGCCACCTGGGGAAATTTGAGTTCAAAAATTGTAGGAAAAGCAAAACAAATTCTCAAAATATTAAGAACGTGTTATAATTTTGTGATTAAACAATTTTTCTCGTATTTTTCTGTATAAATCTGAGACATCTAACGTACACTAGTAAAACTAAAGATACATGTAGCAAGTATTATTTTAATTCGTCAGAGCCAACTTTGATGTATTTTTCAAAATGAAAGTTCGAAAAATATATTTTAGAAATAATTTAATTTTAATATTTTTGCAATTAATATTTACTTAATACCAATAAACCCTTCCTGTATATTGTTGCTAAAGATATGTAGAACACTTTTGTATACAAATTTTGTAACATTTTTGCTCCCGGGGCGTGCTGCAGCTATCGGGGGGGTCACAGGTGGTGGATAGTGAACGGCCTATCGATAGATAGGTTAGCGGTGAATATTAAATAAGCCGCCCCCAACCGCAGCCCTGCTGGGAGGAGAGTCTCAGGAAACTGGGGAGTGGTTAACCTCAGTTTAATAAATTCTGAGTGCCTATGATACCCGGTATGGAATGGCGAACTGATGGCGCCATAAAACCATCAACAAATAACCACAGGCAAACTGAGCGTCACATTTCCGGGGTCTCCAGGTAGTGAGTGAGGGGCCCCTATAAACGGGTTACCCCCTTGAATGATGAAATGGGTCCTATTGGTTTGGGATATCCATATGGATGGGTGAATGGTTGAGTGAAAGATGAATAGGGGCGGGGGTGCTGGGATGTGATGCTTGGTGAGCCAATGGGCTGGATTAAGGTGTTATGCGACCCGTGCTGATGATCAGCTAGGCTGGGGCCCATTTAACAAAGCCCAGTCGTTAACGGAGCCCTCTGGATACCTGGCTACCTCCAGTTGTATTTAGCCTTACCTGCGTATACGGATCTCTGCGCAGGTGGACCAGTATTTCTCCGACACTCATGGGAATATTATGGATCAGTTAAATAATAAAAATAAGGGAGCCGGTACCCTTGAAAAACCGGAAACAATGAAGGAAGAAAGTGGCTCTTACCTTAAAGGTGGAGCTACCTCATCAGTGGCAGGGGTAAGTGGCACCATGGCATCAAAGTCAGGAGTCAGCGATACCAATGCCAGGCAAGAGAGCGGGGGATCGGGAAGGATCCCTCCTGCAAAGCGGCGATACAGGGAGAAACGGTCGGCGCATAAAATTCTGGATAAACTGGCTGCAACCCCTGAGGGGCAGCTTACAGTAGAACAGAAGCAATCTGTGGCTTGGGCGAGGGAGATTGTCGGCCGCGACAGCTCGGATAGGGTCCTTGTGCCTAAAAGGCCGAGGTCTCAGGATGAGCTCGAAGGGGGCGACAGCAAACGAGCCAAGACCGTCACTGGAGCGATATCGGGAGATCCAAAGGAAAAACCGAAATTGTTCAGTGAAATAGTAAAGGAGAACGTACTGGTGCTAGCGGTAATTGACAGAAGTCAAGAAGATGGGAGCATCACGGCAGGAAAGTGGAGGGAAGTGTATAATGCACTAAACTCCATTTTCATCAAGGTCCTGAGAGAAAATCCAGGACCCCCTCCGTTCTGTAGAGATGCGGGATGGCATCAAGGGCGCGTAAAGTTAACTGCGTGCTCGGATCAAAGATCGGTGGATCTTTATAAAAAGGCAATAGCCGAAGTAGGTGAGGTATGGGAAGGCGCGAGGCTTGAGGCAGTTCGAAAGGAAGAAATTCCGAGTAGACCAAGGGCCCGCGTCTGGTTACCAACCAAACCAGAAAAGCCAGAAGAGATCCTTGAGATTATTCAGGCAAGTAATCCAAATCTTCCAACGAAAGATTGGAAGATTGTCAAACAGGAGGAGGCTAAAGGGGGCTTCAGAATGGCAATCATGCTGCTCAATAAGGAGTCCCTTACTCCCCTGGCAGAGACAAAGGGGGTGATCAGCTTCGGTTTCGGGTCGATCACTCTCAACGTTTTTAAAAAAGATGAGGTAGGCATGCGCTCGGAGGACGGGCCGGAGGTGGACGTCGGACGGACCCAGCGGCAGACAGTCGAGCAAGCGCATGGGGTTATAACAGACGATGACGTGGAGCTGCTATTGGAGAGAGGCGGCCTTCTCTCGCTTGGATCCGATGGGCACACCTTGTCGGAAGCTGAACGAAGAGAGGCTGGGGATTCTCAAGGCAGCGAAGCATCAATTATGGGGGGTGACACGGCGGATACTAGCGGCCCCCCGGAGGAAGGTAGCATTAGCCTGAAACAGGGAATGCATGAAGAGGTAAGTGAGATAATGCATGGTGATTAATATTGTGCAGATTAATCTTCACCATACGAAGGCTGCTTCGGCGGCTCTCGTTCTCAGACTGACTAGATCAGGAGAGGAGCTAGTGTTAATCCAGGAACCTTGGATTAACAAAAACAGGATCTGTGGCCTTAAGGTGAAAGGGTATACAACTTTGTACTCAAGTAACTCTGAGAAGATAAGATCTTGCATTTTAGTGAAAAATACTTTAAAAATTTTTCTACTTCCTCAATACAGTAGTGGTGACGTTACTGCGATCAGTATGGAGGTTGGCAGAGACAAGTTTTGGCTGGTCTCTGCGTATATGGATCGGGAGAAGGAGATCCCGCCGGATAACCTGGGGGACCTGATCCGAGAAGCAAGGAAAAATAGGATTGGTGTGATACTCGGATGTGATGCAAACGCGCATCACACAATTTGGGGGAGCACTGATATTAATGAGAGGGGTGAGTTATTTTTTGATTACTTATTAAATACTAACCTTTCAGTCTGCAATGTTGGACAGGAACCGACATTTATCATTAGCAATCGGCAGGAGGTTCTAGATGTGACCCTCGCCTCGGATACTATTTTTCAGTTGATTAGGGGATGGAGAGTGGCGAAGGAGCACTCATTCTCTGATCATCAATATATAACTTATAACCTTAACATTCACCCGGTTACCCAGAAGCCTTTCAGGAATCCTAGAAGGACAAACTGGGAGAAATACGGGGAGGTGTTGGAGGAACTATTGCCGGAGGTCCCCGGACCTCCGGAGACAGTGGAAGAATTGAATTGCATTGTGGATGTTGTCACAAGAGCATGCAATCTTTCCTTTAATGCTTCTTGCCCCCTGATAAAGCCAAGGGGCAGGCAGAAACCGGCATGGTGGTCCATGGAGTTGGAGACCTTTCGGAAGGCGTGTAGGACAGCCTTTAATAAGGCAAAGAGCACGAGGCATGTACGGGACTGGGACTCCTATAAGGAGGACCTAAGAAAGTACAAAAAAGAATTGAGGAAGGCACAGAGGGGATCTTGGAGACTCTTTTGTGGTAGAATGGAAGAAGTCTCTGAGACTTCCCGCCTTAGGAAGATTCTATCTACTAACCCAACTAGTCCTAGTTACTTAATTAGACCAGACGGGTCATGGACAGCTTCAAGTGCGGAATCGTTGGAGCTTCTCATCGATACCCACTTTCCGGGAAGCTTTGATGACTCGATGGAGCCTGGAGCTCATCGAGGAACACCTCCAATAGATATGGAGGGCATATTGGATAGAGAGCGGATCAGGTGGGCGCTGCAGGGTTTTAAGCCTTATAAGTCGGCGGGCCCGGATCGGATTATACCAGCAGAGATTCAAAAGAACTCGGCAGCCATCATCCCCTGGCTAGAGGTTATCTTCAGGGATGTTTGAAACTAGTCTATATTCCTAGGAATTGGACAGAGGTCAAAGTAGTCTTTATTCCGAAATCGGGAAAGAGCTCACATGCTCGTCCAAAGGACTTGAGGCCTATAACTCTATCATCCTTTCTGCTGAAAACCCTGGAAAGGTTGATAGATGTGTTTATTCGATCAAGAATTGAACCCAGGAATTGGGCAATGTCGCAGCATGCGTACTATAAGGGAAAGTCGGTGGACACAGCTCTGCACGATCTAGTACGCACAATTGAGAAATCAATTTACTTGCAAGAGTTTTGCATGGTAGCATTTCTCGATATTGAGGGTGCTTTTAATAATGTAAAAACGGAGGCGATCATGGAAGGATTGTCTTTTTTGAAAGTGGACTGCTCTATAAGTAGGTTAATAAATCAGATGCTGGTAAGCAGGACTATTACCTCGGAGTTGGGAGAGTCCAAGATTAGAAGACGGGTGGTTAGAGGAACCCCACAAGGAGGTGTAATGTCCCCCATTCTCTGGAGTGCAGTGATTAATGGATTGCTGCTGGAACTAGAGAGAGAGGGGATAGGGGTTGTAGCATATGCTGATGATGTAGCGATAGCTGTCTCAGGCAAATATCTAGATACGATTAGGGATGTTATGCAGAATGCACTCCTGATCGTTACGAAATGGGCCAGCAAGTGTGGATTGGGGATTAACCCGTCCAAAACAGAGCTGGTACTATTTACTAGGAAATATAAAATTCCGGTGGTTAGCCCTCCTATCATAAACGGCAGCGGACTAGTTTTTGCTGACCGAGCGAGATTTCTGGGCATAATCTTTGATAGTAAGCTCAGCTGGAAGCCTAACACTTTGGAAAGAGTGAATAAGGCTATTGTAGCCTTATACTCGTGTAGAAACGCTATAGGTAAGAGATGGGGCTTGAAACCGGAGCTGGTATACTGGCTCTATACCGCCGTGGTAAGACCTGTGCTAATGTACGGGGTGGGTGTTTGGTGGCCAGCTCTAGATAAGGTAACTTATAGAGGTATGATGGAGAAGGTGCAAAGAACGGCCTGTATGCTTATAAGCGGGGCGCTTAGGACAACACCTACACGCGCTTTAGAGGTTATGTTCCACCTTATTCCAATCGACCTTTATGGTAAACAGATGGCAGCCAACGTGGCTACGAGGCTCTTGGCTGTCTCTCAATGGAAGTGTCTTCAGGTGGGACACTCGACGATAGGTAGATTCGCTGGCGAAGAACTGGCGAATCTGGATTATATTACACCAACGTTGTGCTTCGATAAGGGTTTCCGTACCATCTTTCCCTCAAGGGAATCCTGGAGAAACGGATCAATCCTGGAAAACGAGGCAGTGCAATTTTTCACGGACGGCTCGAGGCTAGACGATCAGGTAGGAGCCGGAGTCTTCTGTGATAAACTTAATGTTAATATTTCTGTTCGTCTCCCTGACTACTGCAGCGTGTACCAGGCTGAAGTGGTGGCGATCGGGCAAGTCATGACATGGTTGAAGCATAATGTGGTATCCGGGAGGGATATCGCAATTTATGTGGACAGTCAGGCAGCGATCAAGTCACTTGGGGCAGTTTGTCTGAAGTCGCGGGTGGCGCTGGATTGCCGATCATCTCTTAACGAGATGAGCGAGTATTTCAGCATCCAGATAATCTGGGTCCCGGGTCACTCGGACGTCACGGGGAACTGCAGGGCGGACGAACTAGCTAGGTACGGTACGACTCTCCAGATGCAGCCGGAAATGGTAGGTCTGGGGAGGCCTATGGCAGTGCTAAAATGGGCGCTCAGTAAAAAGGCAATCGCCTTGACAAATGAGAGGTGGATCAACACTCTCACGTGCAGGGTAGCAAAGCAAGTTTGGCCAAAACTGGACTTGCGGCGCTCCAAGGTACTAATATCCCTGGGAAGACAAGAAATAGGATTGGTCGTAGGGATAATGACAGGTCACTGCCTTTTTGGGGAGCATGCGAGAAGGCTGGGGATACAGACGAATGACTTTTGTAGAAGTTGCATGGACGAAGAGGAGGAGGAGACTTTGGAACACTTCCTATGCTCATGTCCGGCGCTATCATACAGAAGGCATAAGTATTTGGGTGTGTACGGTATGGACAGCCTTTCGGAACTCGCGGACTGTGGAGTGCGAGATTTATTACGCTATATAAATAGCTCTGGTTGGTTTCAACGGGAGTAATGGGGAGATGGGATCCTGTGGTATCACAACGGGCCATTGCTGGCCTAAGTGTGCGATAGCAGCCACTTCAACCTAACCTAACCTAACCTAACATTTTTGCTTTTTTCAATGAAAAACTTGAAGCTAAAAAACACCATTTTTACTATGGATTCCTATGGAAATTAGTGAAAAGTTATGCCACTAAAAAAGCTTTTAAAAAATACGTCATAATGATTATGGCTCTATACTCTAGAAGGCTCTGGCTATATTCATAATTTTTGATTAATATTGTGTATACATTTTCAGTTAATTATTTAAATTTACATTTTAATTTAATGTAATTTACGAATTTTTTACATTTTCTTGCTTGTAAAATGTACAATATGATTTTTTACATACATGTTAATGTCCAACGTTGGTTTTTTCGGAAAAACAAATGCAAACTATACCAAGACTCTGAAACCGGTTAAAGGGTTTCTGAGATTACCGCGAATCTACAGACAAACAGAAGGGCGGACAACTTACTTTATATTAATAGACAATAGATGTAAATTATAGTGCAGCCAGTCCAGTCACCACGAGAGGATTGACTTTTCCATAATTAGAGACTCATCAGTTCCAAACTGGTAATAATTTTCTTTCAAGTTTCAGAACATTAACTTCATAAAATCATAAAACAATAAAATCTTCCTTTTCCATAATACTGGAATAGGGAAATTGCCGTCTATTTTCCAGAATATTTTAAAATTCCTATAACTTCTTAGTGAAATTGAAATAAAAATTTTCCTGAAAATTTAGCCGGAAACCATTTCACTGTAATTGCCATTAATTATTTCACTGCACCACATTCTCCATTATTTCAACAGTATTTTGTTTTGAATAATTGGTTTTTGTAGAGTCGAGTTCAGCTTCGATTTTGGTGTCACCTTCTAGATAGTTTTCTGGATGATGACTCTCATATGATTATGCTCAACTCCTCAACGTTTTTAATACTCCTGTATCAAAAAAGTAAGGACTTTTAAAAATGATTATTTAATTTTTTGTCTAATTAAAATTATTTCTTTGTCTTTGATTTATTTTATTATTACCGTTTGCTAATTTTTAGGGTATGATAATAAATAAATAATTTTGTAACTTTTATTCGATACAAATGAATTTCTACTGAAAGGATCATAATTTTGCTTTTGCATCGTTATTAAGTGCTTTTCAAATTGGTAACGAAATGTTAATAATTATTGTTTATCAAATTACATCTTTCCAGATAAAGTAATATGTAATTGCATAGTGAAAATTTTAAATTTAAATTAATTATTCACATTTGAATATATTATACTATAATTATATTTGCCATTAGCAGAATCAGCATTTGAAGAAAATTTAATAATTTAGCAATACAAAAAGGATTATTAAACATAAACACAACATCCAATCGTACATTTAAAATTTATTACCGAATAAGGTTCAATTCATTCATTCTATCAATCATGCCGGCAGTGGCGTAATTACAAATCCCCCCCCCCCCCCAAACATTTTTGGGTCCCTAAAAATGCTTCTTGTACCTATGAATAAGTAAAGCTTTAAGTAAGCATGTGAAGTTAGCCCAGTTTTTTCCCTGCAAAAACTGAAAGTTTTATCGGGTAATACAATTTCGTCTTAGCCCAGTATTTTTTTTTATTAACGAGTATGTATCAAACGAAACGAAAGTAAAATATTTTTTCTATCCCATCCCAGTTATTAAGAATTTTACTTTATTTTCCGGTTTTGGATTTATTTATTAACCCAATTAAAAGAAAAATTGTTCTATTTCAATTGAAATACTCGGACTGGAACATGCGGTTTATGTTTTGAGTTGATATTGTTATGTTTTGAGCTACAATTTCCAGCGGCCCCATATGATTTTATATTTGGAAAATTCACGAAATAGATTCCTATATTCTTGAAACTTCATGGGCCAGAAAATTTGTGTCTTGTTTTGAGTTTGCCATAGAATAGGACAAATTTTGATCAACTCACCAATACAAGTCCATTCAAATGGCTACAACTTCCAGCGGCAACAAATGATTTTATGTATCAAATTTTTCAGATCAAATTTTCAGATTTTGTATATCAATTTTATACGTCAAATCGTTAGATGTGATTTGTAAAATACGCTCGGAAACGCTCAAGACAGATAACCGTCCCAAGAAGTTACAAGAATATAGGAAAATATTTCGATAAGATTCTTTCGGTTTTTTATGGACACAATATATTAATAATAATGGCATTCACAACATTTTCGACTTGTTAATCAGAAAAATGAAGAATTCTTCATTTTTCTGATTAACAAGTCGAAAATGTTGTGAATGCCATTATTATTAATATATTGTGTCTATAAAAAGCCGAAAGAAACTTATTGATTTAATACAGACAACTACTTAACTAACTTCTCTTTCGAAAATATTTCGTGAATTTTCCATGTACAAAATCATATGGGACCGCTGGAAATTGCAGCTCAAAACATAAACCGCATGTTCCGGCCCGAGCAGTTCATATGAAATAGAACAATTTTCTTATAATTGTATGGACCCAATAAATCCAAAACCGAAAAATAATGTAAAATTATTATAAAAATAAAAAAGAGTATAGGTATGTTCCATTCCTTTTCCTATACCTAATCATAGTAATCATAGCATATTAAATCTGACGTAGGCGTAGCACGAGTGCAAATATTAAATATGACGTAAACGTATGAATTGTGTTGTCAAATTTTGTGATTTGCAAATTGAGTTTGAAATTAATTATTTCGTTACCGTAATTAAGAGTTACCTGCGTTTTGAAAAGTGATGTGACGTATGTATTATATGATAATCTACTAAATAAATATTGTCTTTTTGGAGACTAAACGCTCATTAGAGCAAACCCAAACTGTCTTTTGCAGTAAAAGATATGATATGATGTCTCAAATGGGATATTACGCTTACATCATGGCAATTAGAAAGGAGTTTAATCCATTTATATCAGCGGGAAAACTGACACAACAATTTTCTGTTGACGCTGAAGTAAAAACGGAGTCAAGTAGCATAGAATTTATAAAGAATAATCAACGAAAACTTAGAGTTGAAAAGTACAGTGGACTAATGGATCACTTGAATCAACGAGTGAATAATGACAATGTTTCAAAAGAAAAAGTTGGAACACCAATTATTCTTCTGTCATCCTTTCAAGGAAGTCCAAGAAATATGCAACAGCGTTATTAAGATTCTATGGCCGTTGTCAGAAAATTTGGGAAACCAGATCTTTTTATAACAATGACATGCAATCCTAAGTGGACTGAAATTGTCGAAAACTTGAATGGTTGCAAACCGGAAAATAGACCAGACCTGATTGCTAAAGTTTTCAATTTAAAATTGAAAGAACTTTTGAAAGATATCAAAGAAGGACGAGTTTTTGCAAAAGTACGTGCAATGGTGTACGTCATTAAATTTCAAAAACGAGGTTTACCTCATGCACACAATCTAATTATATTAGAAGAAGAAGGTAAGCCTCGGACAACGGAGGATATTGATAGAATTATTTGGGCAGAGATCCCAGACAAGGAAAAATATCCTGAGCTTTACGAAGTTGTCGTAAAGCATATGCCATGTGGAGTGAGAAATCCAAATTCTCCTTGCATGGAAAATGGAAAATGCAGAAAAGAGTTTCCAAAAAACTTTCAAGAAGAAACTGATGCAAATGTCGATGGATACCCTAAGTATCAAAGACATCATACGACGCAACCCGAAGATTTACAATTCAGAGGTATTAATAACTCTTGAGTTGTTCCCTACAACGCTTATCTGTCACAGAAATTCAATTATAGGAGCCGTAAAATACCTATACAAATATGTACACAAAGGATATGACTGTATTAATGTGGAGATAACACATGATGAAGTTAAAAACTTCCTTGTTTCGCGTTATTTAAGCCCTCCCGAGGCCATGTGGCATATAAATGGTTATTTGATGCATTAGCAATCACATTCTGTTATACGTTTGGCAGTACATTTGCCAAAAGAACAATCTGTTGTGTTTTTGGAAGGTCAAGAACAGGAAGCAGCAGAGAAAGTGAAAGACACTACTCTTTTGGCTTGGATTAAATTAAACTAAAAAACTCCAAACGTGGCAACACGAACAGGGGAAAGCCAAGACAATCATCATGAAAAAATAGGTGTTTGCGATGCTTTTGAATGCAACGAAAATGTTGAGTTACCCGAGAAAATAAGGGAAAATGAAAACGTAAATGAAAATGACAACGAAGATATTTTAGATTTTTAGATGATGATGCGGAAGAGAATGATACCCATTGCAGTGTTAAAGCACAAGATCTATTGTACACGGATATTCCTAAACACTTTGTATTTAACAAAGGAGTTTGGGTCCCCAGAAAGCAGCGTTGGAATAAAATCACTAGTAGAATGTATACAGTAGGGATGAATGACCCTGAAAGGTTTTATTTGAGACTACTCTTGCTACATGTAAGGAGCAAAATCATTTGAATGTCTACGAACTGTGGATGGTGTACTATATGATACATTTCAAGATGCTTGCCGAGCAAGAAAGTTACTTGCTGATGATACAGAGTGGGATAATGCTCTCACAGAACCTGCAGAGATTCAATCAGCAAGGGAAATAAGACTTGAATTTGCAATTATATGTGCATATGGAAAACCAGGAGACATTTTGAGTCTTTGGAATAAACATAAAGACTCTATGACTGATGACTTTGTGCGTCAGAAAAAAAGTGATCCTGAAAACCGAGCACTGCTTGTGTAACATTGGTATGTTCCATTTTTGTAAATTTTAAAAATTGTGTTCACCACACATAACAAGTCACGCGCATGTCTTTATAATCTAGTCCCGCACTGTACATCGTTTTGTTTACAATGCATAACTCTCTTGAATGACGGAAGTTACTTTTAAAATTCGTTAAGTAAGGGGAAACTTATTAGCAAACTGGAAATTCCCCCTGGTAAAGAGAGAAAAAAAAAATAATAATATACCATAAATAGATCAACAACAACAAATAAAAATTATTGTTTGTAAAGGTAAAATAATTTCGTAGATCGATGATTCTCATTCTTGCCATTATCGTGAAACCATTTGAACAGTGATAATAAAAAAAAAAATATTAAAATAAACATAAAAAGCTGTGTATTAAGTAGTGGTGCAAAAGTTGTTCCTGTAGTTATACAAAATTTAATTAGCTGTTTGGTGGACACGGGATTATTTTATCTTTTCATACAAGGCGCTTACCAAGGTAAATTGTTGAATTTTTGTTTCATTCGGATAGTGCAATTTTCAGTTGTGTTTGTTTATCGTTTTTCTACAGAAACGGGTCTAAAACTAAAACAAAATTGTGGCAAGTTTGCACAGCTTAACCCGGTATTCTTGGTAAGCGTAATATTTAAGTTTATATTACTGTTCGTTTTTATTGTTAAATACTGTAATCCAATAATTCAAATTGGATATCTTCATTCATAAAATTGTTAAATATAAAAAAATAAAACACGTTGGATGACAAAATACCATGGTTTGCCATAGCCCGTGGTATACAACAATGATGTCGGTCAATGGCGTATAATTTATATAAAATAACAAAAAAAAAAAAAAATTAATAACAAATGTAATTATATTTATAAAAACAAGTTACTAAATAATATTGTATGTTTCGTATTTTGATTTGTTAATCCTTAATTTATATTATTATTAAAATTAAAACTATTATTTAATTAGAATGCTATAATTGCAACCAAAATAAGAATATATTCAAAATATTTAAAACTAAGATAAGTAACGGTTCGAACCATTTTGTAGTTTACTGTATTATGTACTGATATGGATATTTCTAAAATTGTTTATTAATTAATTTATGTTATTTATTATTTCAAGCTAATTTACATTAATTATATAATTTATATACATATACTTAAAGTTAAATTCATTTATTTTTTTTTCTCTTTGCCAAACATCTTTACTTCTTTGTTCCGTATGAGGGTTGTGTAGTGTATAAAAAGCGTCTTAAATTCTTTCTTGAAAATTTTCTTACATAGTGGTTATGTGTCGTGTCATGTTCGGGAAATTTTAGTGCAAAGTGTATAGTGATTTAAAAATGGAATAAACATTCCTTAACAGTAACTTGATGATCTGAGGTATGTACCGCACAGGGAACTTCCAGATGGTGAAGTTAAATTATATGGGGGTGAGGGTGATGAAACGTGATCAAACGATCGAAGGTCACGCTACTTAGTTGTGTTTTTTTTTTTTTTTTGCAGTGTTATGTAACGGCCTGTGATAGTGTTATTTTTTTAGGTCAATGGTCATTCGTGAATTTATTTGTGTTATTGTTCGTCATAATAGAATAAGTACAGCATTAACTAGCTCTTGAGGATTGGTGGAAAGATCCCACCCAATACGGCTGCCACCTAGCCGGCAATATGCTGTCCCACCAACAAAATTCTCAAGAGATCTGTTAACGGTTGGATTGCAGGATCGTACAATTTTTAAAATATTGTGCAAGGCCTGAGTTGACCGTTACACTTGACATTGAACTTATTGTTCGTCAAAGTTCAGTTGAATACGAAAACACGGGATTGCCAAAAACAAAATCTATTAATGATATCGTTTTAGAATACGATTTGGAGACTGAACGAAACAAAGGTGAAGAATATGTATCAAAGCTCAATTGTGAGCAATTCAAACAAAATTATTTCAAATTCACTGATGGTCTACCGATGGGCTCCCCTCTGTCACCTTTGTTAGCAGAAATTTTCATGAATTTCTTCGAACAAACGATTGTATCAAGCAATAATCCTTATTTCCGTCATATGATCTTTTGGTACAGATATGTTGATGACATACTATGTCTATGGAATGGAACTGATAGGCTATTAACCTCTTTTCTCACTTGGTTAAATTCTCAATATCCCACCATTAATTTTACGGTAGAAAAAGAAGAAAACAAATCTATTAACTTTCTAGATATAACAATAACCAGAATTAATTCTTCATTAGAGTTCAAAATTTATAGAAAACCCACGTATACAGACGCCATTATACCTAACTCGTCAAACCATCCCCATAATATTAAAATGTCAGCTTTCCACTCATTATTAGATAGATTAATAAACATTCCTTTGACCATATCCAATTATAACAAAGAGCTTAATATAATTTTAGAAATAGCAGCGAATAACGGTTATGCAGCTAAGACTATATTAAAGCTATTAAACAGAAAACTGAAGCATAAAGCTTTAGCTAACATTTATCCACCTGATAGTCCAATGCCGAAAAATTGGCGCCGCTTAGAGTATATAGGAAAAACTAGTCAACGGATTAGTAACATCGTGACACAATATACAGATATTAGCTTTGCTTTTTAGAACAATAATACAATTAAGAAAATGATTTTTAACAACAAACCAAGAATTGATCGCCTTTCCAAGTCTGGCGTTTATAAGATCAATTGCAATGATTGTAGTTCCTCTTATATCGGACAGACTGGACGCAATTTTGAAGTTAGAGTTAAAGAACATTTAACTGGTAGCCATGAATCATCCCTTTATAATCATTTAACGTTAGAAAATCACACATCCAGTTTAAACAATTTAGAAATATTACATGTACAACCAAAAAGCAGACGTTTAGACAACTTAGAATCTTACGACATCCGAAAAGCTATATTTCTTAACCAAAATATCCTCAACGAACAGAGAGAAATCCGTTTCTCACCAATTACCGACCCCGCATTGTTTTATTCACATACTCATTCCATACCATAAAATTACTAATTCGTCGGGTTATAAAAAAAAAATAAAAAAAATCAACATCTGGAATTTTGTTATTCGACCGTTGACCAATCAATAATCATATACCTGTGTTTAACTCACCCCCTTTTAATTTTTATTTTTTTAATGTTTATTGCTCTCACCAATTTTACCTGTGTTTAACTCACCCCTTTTTTAATTTTTTTTTTTTTTTTTAATTTTTAATTTTTAATGTTTATTGCTGTCACCAATTTTATTGTTTACCACTCCCACATTTTTTTATTGGTATATTTATGTTTCATGTTTTGCTTTTTCCAACAATATATAATAAATAACTACATTTTTATTTTTACAGTTTAGTAGATACTCCTGATGATGGCCTAATAAGCCGAAATCAATCGAGTGATTTTTTAAACCTTTTGTAATTTTGCGAAATATTTAACAAGTGTTTTTAAAAAAATTTAAAAATGTGTGTATTAAGTGTGTTTCGCCAAGTGCCTACGACAGAAAGTGTAAGAAGTATCCATCAGGTATGCCTGTACATGCCTTAAAGCTAAAAGTTGGAGCAGTAGTAATATTGCTTTGAAATATTTGCAGAAACAGAGGTTTGTGTAATGGAACACGGCTCATTGTTACTCATATGAAAGCAAACATTATATTTGCTAAAGTTTTGACAGGAAGATCAAAAGGAGATGAAATTCCAATTCCAAGAATTTAATTAGTTCTTTCTGACAGCAATTTTCCCTTTATATTACGAAGGCGGCAGTTTCCAATACGCGTAGCCTTTGTGATGACAATAAATAAATCTCAAGGACAAACCCTTGATAAAGTGGGATTGTATTTGCCACAGCCCGTTTTCTCTCATGGACAGTTGTATGTTGCTTTCACCAGAGTGACATCTAAATCAAATATAAAAGTACAAGTACTTAATACAAAAGAACAGGGAAACCTTATAGAAGGAAGTGTTGTGTACAAAGAAATTCTTTGAAACACCAATTTACTTCCAAAAATACTAAAAAAATCAAATCAAAGGCTTGCGATGACATATTATAAATTCTAAATTAAAAAACATCATAATTGACGAGATCAACGTGATCAGGTGGAGGTGGGACAAGCCTTTAAAGGCTAACGATCACATAATAGAAACGTTTGAAAAAAACATCAAAATTGACGAGATCAACGTGATCGGGTGGAGGTGAGACAAGCCTAAAGGCTGACGATTCGCATATAAAATTGAGTTTCTGTTCGTTTTCTGTATTACAGAGGTTTATAGACCCGTCACATTGTGTGACGGGCACCCCAACTAGTTCTTAATAATTAGAGGATTGACTAGAAAAAAAAAAGCTTACTTTCTTGTATTAATAAATACTCGTAAATAAAAAAAATTGGGATAAGATAAAATTTTATTGCTTGATGAAACTTTCTGTTTTTGGTGGGCTAAAAAAATGGGCTCACTTCACATGCTTGCTTTAAGTGAAAAACTTATTTGTTCCTGATATCGAGTCTCGCATTATTTAAAAGTATCTGATTTCGAGAGTAGATGCCACTAAACATCTTGCAACTCAATACTGTAAAGATTTCTAAATATATCGATAAAGAAAGCATCACAAATTTCGAAACAAGAATTTCGAGATAATCAAAGTATCTTGAATATACTTGAAAACTCTCAATTATCGAATTGTCCGTAAGTTTTGTAAAAAAAATGGTATAAGCATAAAATATGAATTTGCAAAAATTGTCAATTATTTTTAAATTTGATAATTAATGTAAGCAAGGCAGCATTGGGCCTTTTTCATACTTTTAGGTTTTTGCTCAAATGTTTGATGTATTTGCAAAAAATCAACAACTTTTAATTTTATAAGCTTTCAATTATCAAAACATTTTTAACCAAATCATTCTACTCAGAAATATGATTTTAGAAATGGTAAAAAAGCTTTTAGTTTTAAGAGATTTTCAAACCAAACCATTTTACTAGTAAACTTGATATTATAAAGGAAAGTGGTATTTTCAGATAAATCTAGAAAATAATATTTGTTTTCAATAAGCTTTATAATTAATTTATTGTTTTTGGGTTTGAACTTAACATTTTGGAGAATTTTCTTAATTTAAGATTTTTCTTAAAATATTTATGAGCTTAAGGGGACGTACCACCTTCAAAATTGAAAAACAAAAAGTTTTAAAAAAAAAGTAAAAAAAAAATTTTTTTTAGAGTTTTTTAGCCCACTGTCGTCTGCTATAACGGTTTTCCAAAAACACTGAAAATTCGCAGCGTGCATCATAACTGCTCTCAGAAACGTCTAAAAAAAAAAAAAACGGGGTTTTATTCAGCATTAAATCGCCCTTGGAATGAACTAAAAAAAAAATTGGTTGAAAAATAAAAAAATGGCGGCATTTTTTCGAAAATTTTCCCTTTTCAACATCGTTTAGGCTTTTATTTTTTCTCAATTTTTTTAAAAAAACAATTTACAATACTAATTTAATTTTTATTAAATATTTTTTATTTTAATAAAACTAAACAAAAGAAAGGAAAATGTGTGGCAGTCAATAAAACTACATTTATATATTTTTATATCTTTATTTCCTTCCACAGTGTTCCCTACTTACTAACAAAAAATTCATTCCCATTTTACACTCCAAGATTCCGGGACACAACCAAACGGTTTGCAATCAATGTACGCGGTTAATGCGAATAATGCATTAATGAATATTTTCGGTGTTGAAGATGCGATGGTGTATTTTGTGTTTGTGTTTGTACTGTTGTCAAAATTATGTAATGACAATATAATTTTGGGCAATAGAATTCCAAACGTTGTCAAGAGACAATCATTTAATTCTAAATACATAAATGGAGTCAGAAAATTGTATTAAAATAAATTAATAAAATTATATATTATATGAAACCCAAAAGTTTAGCGTTTTCCTATTAAATTACGTAAACATTATATTATGTAGTGAACCTTAGGCGGATATTACATTATCACATTTATATAATTATATTTTTCTACAAAAAAATACTGTTATATTTAGCTTCTTGAACCTAAATATAACAATATTTTCTTTGTAAAAAAAATATAATTATATAAATGTGATAATGAAATACCCGCCTTAATCAGAAATTTGTACCGTCAGGTTATTAAAAACAACGGTGCAATAAATGAACTGGATTTATTCACGTGTAACAATAAAAATGATATTTTTTAACCATGTTTAAATGAGAAACAAAAAAAGGAACATTTTCAAAGCCAACCAGAAAACAAATTTTTAGTCATTTGATTAGTGATGAAATTATCTACCTTTCAATATAGAAAAAAACAATAGCGATAGAATCTAAAAGAGATGAATTCGGGAATTCCCATTTTTTATTTAGTGGATTTAATCTGCTGTAACGGACTGTATATACATATAATCAGGTGTTACTAAGAGAAAGTCGGTGTAGCGATACAGCGAAGTAGACCAAAATCGTAAAAAAACGACTTTGGCGCCCTTCGCAATAAATAAAATAAAAATATAAATAAATTTTTTTTGAGATTTTCATGTTAAAATCATGTTCTTAAACGTTCATTCTAACACATTCTATCATAAAAAAAATTTCGATTTTTTGAAAATTTGAAGGTGGTACGTCCCCATAAATTAGGTATTTGCAAAAAATGTCGAGCTGTCAGTTTTAAGAGATTTTACATATCTTAGTTTTCTAAACCAAATCATTTCATTCAGAATTTTGATATTTAGTACAAAGGATGACGAAATTTTGGGTAAAATTTAAATTATTTGTTCTCACAGTTAATCATCAATCAACAAAAGCTTTTAGTTTTAAGAGGTATTCAAACAAAACCACTTAACTATAAAATTTGATACTATAAAGGAAGGTGATATATAGGATAAATTTATAGTATATAGGATAAATTTAGAATATTTGTGTTCAATGAACTTTTAGCTTGATAATTAATTTAGACATTCTAGGTTTTAAATTTACATTTGTGAGCCTTTTAAAAATTTTAAGTTTTTGTTAAAATGTTTAATGAGCAAAAATTATGTTTTGCAAAAAATGTGAAGAACTATTAGTTTTAAGAGCTTTCAATTAGAAAAGCTTTTTAAACCAGAACATTTTACTTTGAAATTCGAAATGTTATAAAGGGTAACGGGATTTAGGGATAATTTAGTAAATTTGTACTCAATATAAATTATCAAGAGCTTTTAGTCAAATAAATTTAAGAAACTTGGTAATATAATATAAGCTTTCGTTTATCGAAGCTTTTGGAATCAATTCATTTTATGTCGAAATTTGGTACTAAAAATTGCGATGGAATTTTGGGATAAATTTAGAATGTTTTTTTAACAATGAGCCTTATGCTTGATAATTAATTTATACTATTTGGGTTTAACATAACATCTCTGATCGTTTAAATAATTTCAGGTTTTTAGTACAATATTTTATGTGCAAAAAATATGTATTTGCAAAAAGATTCAAGAGCTTTTAGTTTTAAGAGCTTTCACTGATCAAAACTTTTTAAACAATTTATCCGAAAATCCCGTTTAAGATTGATAATTAATTTATACTTCTTGGGTTTGAACGTAACATTTTTGAGCCTTTTTTTAAAATGTTTTATTTTGTATTTCCAAAAAATATCGATCTTTTAGAATATTTGTTTCTACCATCTTTGACAATAATTTCATACTCATACTTTAACACATTTTGGTTTTGAACTTAACTTATAAAATGTTTTATCAGCCTAAATTATGTAAGTATTTGAAAAAGTTGTCAAGAGCTTTAGTTTTAAGATCTTTCACTTATTGAATCTTTTTATACAAACCATTTAACTTCGAAATTTGATATAACAAGAGATGACGGAATTTTGGGTAGGCTAAATAGGATAATAGTTTTTCTCAATATAAATTATTAATAGCTTTTAAGTTTTTAGAGCTTTTCAAACCGAACCATTTGGATTTTAAATTTGATATTATAAAGGAAGGTTGTATTTTGGGATTAATTTAGAATTTTTGTTTTCAATCAGCTTTACGCTTGATAATTTATTTAACTTTCTCGGTAATTTTTGTGCCTTTCCATAAATTCTGCCTTTATACATAGATCTTTATACAAAGATCTGTCAATAAATGTCAAGAACTTTTAGTTTTAAGAGCATTCACTTATCGAAGCTTTTCAACATAAATTGTTTCATTTGAATGGCCTTAAATACAACGAAACATATTGCAACTTTATGCTATGACGAGTTCTAAATATATCGACAAAGCATCACAAATTTCTAAAATAATTTGAAAAATATCGGAGAAAATCTAGAATAAATCGCGGAACAATTTCGATTACCCCAGAAAAATTCGAAAAATCTTTATATTATGTGAATGTCGATTGATCTCGAACAATTTCAGTAATACCAAAAAATCTGGATATTAATGAATAGTATCGGAAGGTCTGTACAAATCTAGAAAACCTATGAAAATTTTGAAAAATTCCGAAAATTTGTGTAAATATGGAATTTTTTGTCAAGCAACTTAATGTTACTAATACCATTAAGCAAGTTAAGGCTAACCTCAACCAAATGATATGCAATAAGAATAGAACCATCGGATATTATCGGGTAATTTTTTAGTCGATCAATCGTATTCTTCGAATAGGCTCTAAACTTCCCAAATAACCTGATTGTTTCATAACACTAAATCACCAATTAAGTCTCAAACATCACACATCTCATTTCCATGTTAAAATCTAAAAATCTCGAGAAATTTTAAAAAGTGATCAAGAGATGAAACCTGAGACAAGCGGATATGAAACCGCGAAGCGAGAATTTTCAAAATCAGGAAAACCACACCAAAAATAACCAAAACAAAAATAAATACCGTAACTAGTTGCAAAATTAAGTTGTTATTATTTTTTTTTTTCGCTGGCGCTACATCATCCCATAGAGGAATTTGGCCGATTCATTTGAAGTTTCGTAATCATTTTTTTTTTCTTAACGGATAATGAGTGATTAATTTATTGATCCAACATTAAGCAGCCGTGATTTTTTCATCACCCGATGGGAATCGAACCCGGGACCTCCGGAGCTTAAAGCAAGCATGCTAATCACTGTGTCACCGGGGCGGCAAGTTGTTATTTGCATTTTCTTTATGTTATTTAAAATAGTTTTTCAAAATAAACCGGTAAATTTCATTTTGATTTACCGTTTACTGGTAATCAAAAGATCCGCTAAATGAGAACGCTAATTGATTATAGAGACTGACTGGTTTGGCTTAAGTGTGAGGGAAACAAGAATTTACTTTCAGTTGCGGTTATGTAATTTTCGAGTTTCTTGTTGATTTTTACGAACATCACAATGATACATCGCAAGCCGCTAACATCAGCAGATTATTATAAGATCCCTTTTTCAAATCAAATTCAACCTTTTCTAATCAAAACTTGTTTGTAAAAGGTTGAATTGGTTTGATTAAAGGCTCAATTTGATTTGTAAAAGTTAGAACTTTAAATGCAAAAGGGATAAACTTGGAGTTAGGCAAAACGTAAAATACCAATAAATCAACCCGGAAAACACTAAAATTGTTGTCGGAGTAAGTAGAAAGCTTTGATTTCAAACGAGTTTAGATAATTTTTTCTAAATCTAAATATCGATCAGAACCTAAAGGCATTTTTATTTCTACGGAGTCAGAACCGAGAAGGAATGGTTGAGCCTGTCTTAAGAAAATATTTAATAGCAACAGGAACGATTTCTTTTTTTCTAAAAATTAGACTGCCGCCTTTTCTTAAAAATTTCCTAGAAATGTACCTTTCTGCAAATTTGAAAAGCAGATCTACTTTACGCTTAGTCTGAGCGATCTAATCTTAAATTTGAACTAATAAAGGAAATCTCGTGAGCCAAACACCTAGTTATGCACCTAGTTATGGTGCCTAGTTGCGCCACTGCATGCCGGAAACTAGAACCTACAAAATTTGGAGCGGCGGTGCTGTTTTGACATTTGATACTGTCCTGTCATTACGAGCGGCATAGAGAATACTTCATATTCAAGCGAAATTACGATGTAAAGTGACATCTATTTCAAATTATTTGTATTATTTTTTTATAAACATTTTACTCGTAATTTGAGATTCGTAGTTCGTAATTTGAATTAAAATTTAGAGTGAGAACATCAGTGCGTTAGAAATATTGTGTGTGAGGCAGGAACCTTAAGGTGTAATCTATGCAATCAATATTTAAATTAAACGTAATGCTTATTTTTGACGAGTAATTGCCTACAAGCAAAGGCCAAATTTTATGTTGCTCACTTTTCTAACAAGAGAGGCTGAGTTGTAATATGTTCTCATGTAAAAATGCAATTAACTATTCAACATACATGAAAACAATAAGATCAATATCGCTAATTTCATGAATTTTAATGATAAGGATAACCATAATTCATGATTGCCACAAGCAAAATTATGATTTCAACAGAATTTAGTTACGATTGCAGCAATTATAATATTAATAGATTTATCAAAATATGATTAAATCTAGCATTGATGGACAACGGTTTCTGCCTCATGTTTTGGTATCGTCTCGCACTTTGCGGATCATTTCAATTTGAGTACGTATTTGAAAAGCATTGTTGTGCAAATATTCTAAAAAATTCAAAATTAAATTAAAATATTAAAATTTAAATATAAAATTATATTATATTGTAAATTTGTGCTTGGGTGAAATTCTAAAATATAATAGTGGTTAGTGGGTTCTTTGCAATAATAAAAAAGAAGAAATAATTCGTCATTTTTAATAATTTAGTGTCTTTAGTGTGTTCAATCCATTTTACTCAAATTTGTAGAAACAACTGTTTTCGCTTTGTGGCAATACTTTTAAACAGTTACTAAACAGTATTAAGTTCTAGTTCACGGTAGTGAAACATTTTTTTCATTTATTTTATTTTTCATGAACATTTTATTCTTATCTTATTCTAATTAGCAGCCTTTCAAGATGTCCAATTTCACTATAATGGTGCTTCATTTTGAAAATAGAAAAAAATGTTATTAGTTGAACATACCAATTCTAATTTATAATACACTGACGTTATAAATAAAGGTTGGACATAATATATTTTATTAGTTTATCTCTCTCATTAGAACATTCGATAGCAAATAAGAATATTATAATTGTATTCAATTATATTTAAATAAACTATTTTTATTTAGCACGCTTGGAATTTGGATTGCCTATTACGACAGACCTCGAGCTATTCGACAATTCAAGTAATTGCGCAATACCATCTACATTATTCGAAATTTATTATCGAAAACTCCAAGAAACTGGAATATTACAAATCTCAGTACACAAGATTAATGAACCTGAAAACATTTTAACGACGAACATTGAATTTTCCGCTGACAATGATGGTAATTCTAGCCTAGGATGCGTAGTCATATTCCAGGCAGAGGCGAATTCCACGCAATCTCTTTCTTATTTAATTAATTCAAAAGAAGTAAGACGGCTTAAATATATTTTTAGATATTCAAATATAATCCAAGTATATTTTTTTACAGGACATAGTGAAAATTTTAGTGGAACAAAGTCCAACAATGTCCGCTAAAATTAATAAAAATACTGCACTTACAACGAAAGAAAGAAACGATTTATCGGCTTTGATAATTAAAACTGTTATCAATCATGATCCAAATAAATTGTAAGTATTTTATTGTTGCCTTTAAAAATTATAGCTACTTATTGATTGTTGTCGTAATATGAGTTTTATTTTATTCTGTTTAAAGGCTTCTTAGAGACGATTTTGCTAGATCAGGAAACTACATAAAAAACATATTTTCAAACGAGTTGGAGGAAACATATTTTATTCCATCTTCTGGAGGTTCCATAGCTAAAGGTAAATAATTTTTATATTACATTGCATTATATTTGTATAAATATCGTTGTCTGAAAAGTCAGAGCCCAATTATAACATAAGTACAATAAATCTTGAATTAATTCTTAACCTAAAAATACCTTACAGATACAAAAATGTTCCACTTTGTTTAATTAATTTCAGGAAAATTATTTAATGTATACAACAACTATAGAGCAGAACTTAGTCGAAGTGGAGTTATTAAAAGGCGTTCAAGATCATCAACAACCAGCTCAACCGTTTGTTCAAATACTAGCGAATTAACTAATCTTGGTAAATTGTTAAATATACATATATTCATCAAATACTTAATAATAATAATATTTTATTACAGATTTAATTGATTCAGATTATGATGACGACATCGACAATTTGAAATCATCATACTTTGACGATATTGATGAATTCGTCCCTCTAGTAATGAAACAGCGTATAAGAAAAATAGCACTTTTAAAATAATTCGCATTTAAATGTTTTTCGAAAAAAGTTTTTAAAATAAAATCGTTTATATCATAGAAAATTCAATTTTTTATAAAATAAAAGATTTTATTTCAAAATTTTTTTTCAATAAACATTTAAATGCGAATTATTTTAAAAGTGCTATTTTTCTTATACGCGGTTTCATTACTAGAGGGACGAATTAATCTGCCGCTGGGAAAAAACGTTTTCATATAGAAGCAATTTACTAAGCACTACTTTGCCGACGTTCGAGTATTTTAAATTGTTTCCTGCGTTAAAAACACCTGCTATTTCTAAATTGGTGAGCTCTGCATAGCTCATAAACATACGCATACCGTTATAATAAATCTTTATATTTTAGATGTCTGTTGATGCGAAACTACGTCATCCAGAAATAGGAACTTCTAAAAATTGGCAAATTATTTTCCAAAAAATAATTGAAAAAGCAAAGCCTACAAGAGACGTTTATGTCAAATATCTCCACACGCATATTGAAAAATCTGAATATGGTATGGTTACTAAAAGCTAATTAGTTTTACCCTATATAATTTAGATATTTTAATTCCAGACGAAAAACTTGCACTAGCACTAGTACTGCTGCCGTACATTCTTCCACATCACGAGAAAAGGAACATTAAAGGAAACTCTCGCCTTTCCAAGAAGGAAATACAAAATTCATTTATATCATTATACAAAGTAATGTTTATTACAATTTAATTATACATTTCAAGGAAATAATAATAAGTTTTCATTACAGACATCAGTTGAAGCTACGGAAGCAGAAGCAGCTCAGGAATTTCCTAAAATTACTTATATTGGTGATCCATTAGAATTGGTCCAAGTTTGTGTTGCGGGTGAAACATATATTTTTAAGAATATTTTAGAAGCTTTGGACACTTGCTTCAATATATTTATCGGAGTGAATATTAAATATCCTCCAAATTGTAAGCACGTTTGGTTATTTATTCAGAAAGCCATATATAATATTGTTACTGAACATGATCGATTAATTCCGGCTGTAGCAATATCGATCAACGACATAACTTGTACAAGTAACTAATAATAATTTTATTGTTATTGTATAATTAGTATTTTTGAATTTGAAAACTATCACTTTAATTACATTTTTTTTATAAAATGTTTATTTGTAAATCTTGTAACATTAGTGCTCAAAGCCAAAAAGAAATTCTTAGTCATATTAGTTTACACCAAGTCGATGTTGAGTTCTATCAGTGCATTTATAAGCAATGTGACCGAACATTTAGTATTTACAATTCGTTTCTAAAACACGTAAAATCGCATTTAAAAAATTGTAAAGAACAGACACAAATAGAACATACTTCCCAAAGCTCTTTTACATCGAGTATCGTTGATGATATAATCCAAGTTGACAATATCGCTCAAAATGATAAAGTAAACGAAGAATTTTTAAAAATCATTGTTTAAAATTTATTGTGATAAAAACATTACCCGCAAAAAGGCCTTTGAAATTGTGAAAAATTTAACAAATTTTTTTAAAATTATATTTTCAAATTTTGTGGAAATTACTGACTCTAAATTTAAATTTTATGATAAATACTTTAACAATAAACTCCTTAGGTCACAGCACCATTTGATAAAGGAGTTAGAGGCCACAAACTATTTTATACCAAGTCAGCGTCACATTATTCATATAGAAGATCAAACATTTACTAATTCCAATAATCAGGCATCTCTAAGACGCATTGAATTTACGATGGAGATAATTAAATTACAAAAAGTTTTTGAAATTTCATTTAATAACACGAATTATTTAGATGCTATTTTAAAGTATATCAGTTATTTAGATAACGCTCGAGATGGAAGAATAAAAAATTACTGGCAAAGCATTGGATGGATGAATATTTGTGAAAATTTAAGTCAAGAGCCCGGAGTATTATACTTACCGATATATCTATTTTACGATGACTTTGAACCTAATAATGTGCTAGGATCTCGATCTGGAGATAAGAAAATTGGCGGAATATATATCAAAATTACTATTGCTACTTTGCCTAATCACTTAACTTCAAAATTGTCGTCCATAATTCTAGGAGGCTTGGTGTACGCGGAAGATAGAAAAAAGTTTGGAAACGAACGCATATTCCAACCTATAATAGAACAATTGAGTGATCTGGCACAAAACGGAATATTTGTTATTAAACGAAATATTAAAATAAAGTTTATCTTAACCGGTATCTTAGGAGACAATCAGGGGCTTAACTCCATTTTAGGTTTTACAGAAAGTTTTTTGGCATCGTATTATTGTCGGTTTTGTAAAAGTAATAAGGACTATAATAAATATGCCTGCGTATTGATGATGAATTGCAACTAAGGAATGTTGAGAATTATAGGTCCGACGTCAATCTAAACAATCCAAAGTTAACTGGTATCAAAGAGTCGTGCATTTTTAATACATTCGGCATGTTTCAAGTTGCCGAGAACTGGCGTGTAGATATCATGCACGATCTCCTTGAGGGTGTATGTCACTATGATTTCATAGTAATATTAAAATATTATATTATACAAAAAAAACTTTTCACAATCGAAAGCTTGAATTACCATCTTCAACATATAAATTATGGGATTTCCAATGTAAATAAGCCAACATTATTAGCTTCTGATATATTAACAAAAGAAAAATTTAAAATGTCTGCCGCAGAGATGCACACATTTACCAAAATTTTTGGGGTTCTTGTGGGAGATATAATTTCGCAAAATTGCTCAGCTTGGCGTTTATATATTTTATTAAGGGAGATACTATCAATAACATTTTCAAGTTTAGTTCACCGTCATGAACATATTTATTTAAAAATATAGTTGAAGAGCATAATTTGCAATTTATTAAAATTTCAAAATCATACTTACGTCCAAAACATCATTTTCTTACACACTATCCTAGGGTTATGAACAAAATTGTCCCTTTAAATCAGTTTTCTGCTAGCAGATTTGAGTCTTTTCACCAAAATTTAAAAAATATCGTTTCAACATCGAAAAATAAAGTAAATCTTATTTACACCATAGCAGCTAAAAATCAAATAGTATTGGCTAACGATCTAATGAATTTTAGTCAAGAAAATAGTTTCGTATGTGGAAGGCTTAGCCAGGTCAAAAGTGAAGAACTGGCCCACAAATTCAGGTTTACCTGTTAAGAGAAATTGTTTAGCACTAGTTTCGTTCAGTTCGGAAATATTTTAATAAAGAAAGGATCTGCAATTCATATTGATTGGTACATTGATGGAATTCTCGAATTTGTACTTGTTAAAAACTTACTTAAATATAAAAACAAATATTTTAGTTGTATTCAATATTTGGAGACGTTAGGGTAGAGTTCCCAACCGTCCTTTCTTGGGAAGGACAGTCCTTCTTTTGTGAAATTTGTCCTTCCCGCTTTCTGTGAGCTAAAATGTCCTTTATTTTGTGGAAATGTCCTTTTTCCGTTTAATTATATTCTTTGTTATTTAGTTTTGGGTGTTAGTTACAAAATATATTACCCATCCCGCAATAATTTTAGACAAACATAGCTATGGGCATAATGGATAAATTGCGGGATGATAATCAGTTAGAAAATAGATTTTATGGTTACAAGGTAAAGAAAAAGTTTAAAAATCCAAGACACTAGCAAAACACTGGACCAATAAGGACTTGAATAATTTGTAACAGAAACATCTATAAAATCTTGAAAAAAGATTTAATTTCGTTGATTTTGGGTTGATTTTCGTTATGTTTTATCGTTATCAAATAATATCTTTCAGAAATTTCGAACTAGTTTTATCAAGACTAGATAATTCCAATTTAAATAAAAGGGATCACTACTTATGCGTGAAAAAAATACAGAAATTTGAAAATGCAGAATAATTGGAAAGTTAAAATCCAGAATAAAATCCCCCAAAAAAATCCAGAAATTACCAAAAAATAAATCCAGAAAAATTATTTTGATTAAAATAAATAAAAAAAATCAATTTTATAGGCATTTTTATACCTTTATCACCACTTGAAAAATTTGAGCTATCAGTAAAAGGGATACTATTCCTTTGATGATTTCTGCAAGGCTTGCTAAGCATTAACCAATTTGACACAAATCAAATCCGTGATGCGCTCCAATACATTCATCGATATCTTACTAACCCAACGAATTAAGCCAACCACAACACAACTTGAAACATTTATGGTAGAACTATCAGTGGAAGTGATATTAGGGACACAATTCCTTTAAACTGTGCCAGCAAGGTTCACGAAGAAATTTTCATTACGACAAATATTAAAAGTTCTAAAAGTATTAAATTCTTAAAACTTAAATTTTATAGACATTTTATAAATTTTAATTTTAACTTGAGCCACACTTTGATTACTGTGTTTCTAGATTTTAATTTTTTGGATTTCTTTTGTTCTGAATTATTTTGTGTCTGTACTTTTTTCTTTTCGGGATTTTTACTTTCATTTATTTTTGTCTAGGTAAGGAATCCAAATACTACCCAAATATTTATAAGGTAAGGAAAATGATGATCGAAGAGACTTACAGAGCATTCACAATGCAAAAATCAGGTAAAAATTTTTGTTCATTATGTTGTAAATTCATACAAACTTGTAAGTCAAAAGTAAAAAGCTGTTTCATTGTGATTGCACTGCCACTCTTCATGAATAATCGAAAAGAAGTTTTCAGTTGATAGCCAACAAAAAGGGTTTACAAATATTTCTACTAAGGGAATTGTTGTGAAACCGCGTTTAATTTATGTTGTTTATGTTATTTAAATAAATTATGCACGGTTTCACAAAAAAAGACCAATCACCAGTAAATAATAGTTCCTCTCTTTCTTTTTTCCTGTAGTTTTATAATACAAATTCAATGCAAACAAAGTTTCATTTCTTTTTCAAATGAATTTTGTAACTGGAAAGTTAAATATTTAACTGAAAGACAAATAGGTTAGGGTGACTGTCCTAAGAGACCGGCACAAATAGACACAAATTGATCGGTTGCCATACCACATACAATTTTTCTCGGCTCTACTCACGGAACCGTCCAGAGCTTACCACGAAATGTTGAATACACCTGACGTCCATCCCATTGAGATCCGCCAGGTCAAATATGTTTAAGTAAAAATATAATCAGCTTGCTTTGAATTTGTATTATGGAGCAAACTGCAAATTTCATAAAAGAAGAAAGAGTGGAAATTTTATTTAACTGGAGATTACCCTTTTTTTGAGAAACCTAGCCTAAGTATTTTAGTTAATTAAAATTTTTTTAAATGTCCTTTCTTTGGAAAACGAATAGTTGGGAACCCTACGTTAGGGTTTAATTCTCATTATTATGGGTTTGAAGTAGATTATATAGAAAAATTTAACATCCTTAGCTTAACCAAACATTTTTTTGAAAATATGAAAATTTTTCATATCGATGTTATTCCAAATAAAAACATTAAATTAATAAATGATTTTGTCTAGAAATTAATGAAATTGTTAATTTTAAGGAATATATTTTAATATTAATTTAAACGAAATAATAAACATTTAAGTTTCTTTCTTTTAAAATTGTTTTTTTATTCCGTAGAGTGGCTATTTTTCGAGATATTTGATCGTCTCAGTTTAAAAGAAACACCCGGTATATATATATATATATATATATATATATATATATATATATATATATATATATATATATATATATATATATATATATATATATATATATGAGCGTATCCATTACTTTTTTAAAAAACCGGGCGCATGCATTTCATAATACTCACCGATTTCGCTGTAATTTTTTTCAGGAATAGTAGTCGATGAAAAATGTTGTTTCCCAAAATGTTACTCCTTCATGGCCCCCCCTTTTCGAGCTACGATTTTTAAAGTTAAGAAATTTAGTGATTTTAGGCTCTTTTCGATAGGTAACCGTTCTACTTAGGTTACTTTGTTTTCAATGTTATGGGTCTCATTTTCTTCGTATTTTATTGAACTTTTATTTAAAAGTAGTTTCAGAGCTAAATATTTAATATTGGCCAAATGCGACACAAAAAAGTATAATTATTTTTTCTTAAAAAACAGCATGTTTTAGATGGTCGCCAAATTTATGGATTTCATCTCAAATCTTCCTACATAGGCTCATTTTTTTCATCTTTTCATGATCTTTCAAAATTTTTTAGCCACATTTAATTTAGTCAAAAACTTCTAAAGTTACATGGCGTCAGAATACATCCAATTTTTCGGAAAACGTCATATTCACACCTCTGTAACTTTTGTCGTTTTACTCCAAAAGCCACCAATTTTTGGAAGAAAATTCTTTATTTTCTCACCACTACACCCCATGAAATACTTTTTTGGATATTTAGATCCTAACAGTAGGATAATTTTTTCTAAAATTCCAATTCTGTTAGACCTATCTAGACTAAAAGGCAAACTCTTAATGAATAAAGTGGTATATATGTACTTGTTTTTTTTTTAATGCGGTTACCTGAAGGCGAGATATTTGTGAAATACTGGAAAAACCGTTCGTTGCTACTCCTGATTTTCTTTCTTTTTAACGGGTTATAAGGTGTTTTAGAAAAAAATGCACCGCAGTTAGGATCTAAATATCCAAAAAAGTATTTCATGTGGTGTAGTGGTGAGAAAATAAAGGATTTTCTTCCAAAAATTGGTGGCTTTTGGAGTAAAACGACAAAAGTTACAGAGGTATGAATATGACGTTTTCCGAAAAATTGGATGTATTCTAACGCCATGTAACTTTAGAAGTTTTTGACTAAATTAAATGGGGCTAAAAAATTTGGAAAGATCATGAAAAGATGAAAAAAATAAGCCTATATGTAGAACGATTTTAGTTTAAATCCATAAATTTGGCGACTATCTTAAAACATGCTGTTTTTTAAGAAAAAATAATTATACTTTTTTGTATCGCATTTGGCCAATATTAAATATTTAGCTCTGAAACTGCTTTTAAATAAAAGTTCAATAAAATACGAAGAAAATGAGACCCATAACATTGAAAACAAAGTAACCTAAGTAGAACGGTTACCTATCGAAAAGAGCCTAAAATCACTAAATTTCTTAACTTTAAAAATCGTAACTCGAAAAGGGGGGGGGGCCATGAAGGGGTAACATTTTGGGAAACAACATTTTTCATCGACTACTATTCCTGAAAAAAATTACAGCGAAATCGGTGAGTATTATGAAATGCATGCGCCCGGCTTTTTAAAAAAGTAATGGATACGCTCATATATATATATATATATATATATATATATATATATATATATATATATATATATATATATATATGATAAAGGTTATCATAACACATCTAATGTTTTATATATATATATATATATATATATATATATATATATATATATATATATATATGAGGCATTCTCTGTCAGCGGGAGACCCCCCTCTGCCCAAAAATTGTTGAAGTTTTTTAGAACGTGTTTGGTCACATATTGAAGCCTATCATCTCTAGTTTTTGAAACAGCGTGGCAGTTTTTGAAAACGCATGATAGCGGACCAATATGGCGGCTCAAATGCGACGACTACCTCCTGAGATCCCGTCTTATCAAGCTAACGCTCGCCCAAGTCACAATAAAATTATAGGAAAACCTTATCATTATGTATTTTAAGTCGCTGATTACGAATCCAACATCACTTTTGACTAAAAACGCTGTGTGCCGTTCCTAACCTCAAAAAAGTTTAGTAAAAAGCCGTTTTTTGTATTTAACGATGGTTGATGTCATAATAAAATTATGAGAAAAGTTTACCTTTATATATTTTTGGTCGCTGAATACGAATTCAACATCATTTTTGACTGAAAAAGCTTTGGATCGTCCTTAACCTCAAAAATCCTCTTAAAAATCAATTTTTGTATACTTAATGATCGCAGAAGTCGACACACAATCATAAAAACAGCTTATCTTTATATATTTTTATTCGCTAGATTTATATCTAATCGTATTTGTCGCTGAAAACGCACTACGATATTCCTAACCTAAAAAAAATGCAAAAATGCAGTTTTTTGTGCCAAGCGATCGCTCAAATCATCATAAAATCATGAAAATAACTTATTATAATTCAGATTCAATTATTTAACTCGTATCTGACCTCATTCTTGACTGAAAACGCATTTGTTTATTTCTAACCTCGAAAATCCCAAAATTGTTTCAAGAAGCAGTTTTATGTGTTCAACAATCGTTCAAGTAAATCCGCCCTTGGAAACGTAACTAAATTCGCCTGTTTGGTAACCCTTAAAAGTGGACTTGCATTCCATCCTACACGACAGTTAATGATAAGACACTATTTCTCTCAAAATTTGAAGTTGAGCATGCTTTTAGTTCCGGAGATAACAGATCCCAAATTTGTGTTTATGCTTAGAACTAATATCGATATTACAGTAAAATATAGTAAATACTAAGATGTATTCAAGTCTTAGTGTTATTTACCTACCCTTAGCTTTACCCAGAAACAACGATGTGGACGTGGTAGCAGTGTGTTTCCTTGGGGTGCTTGATTCCCATGGAGTCCACTTGCCTATCACGATCCGGATTGTTTTATTTTCTTCTGGGTATTATCTTATACTTAATGTATAGAAATGATCATTTTTCATTTTTTTTGCATATACTAATGATTTACCAAACTCTGCATCGTAGTACCTTTTAATATGTAGCTCATTGGGTCGGCTTAGAGTAAAGCTATGGCTCTTCTGTATTTCTGCAACAGCTTGTGCCTTGTCAAAACGTCTTGTTAGTGAACGAGCAACCTTATCTTGATCTTTCTTACTATAATAAAAAGTTGATATAGTTTCGAAATGATTTTGATCCCACTGAAATAGTTTCTCGGAATAAACTACACAATAAACTACTTCGAGAAGCCTCTCTTTTAAATAATGCTCCAACACCATCTGGTGCTCCTTTGCCATGAGCAGTAGTAAAACAATGCCACTCAGCTGGCACGCCAAAGTCTTCTTTATGGTATTTTAGGTTCATTATTTGTAAAGTATTGTTTAGCACCGTCACTAAAGTAAATAATTTTTTTCAAATGAATATTATTAGTCCTTATAGTTATTCATCGGTTTTTGTGAATCTTCAGTGAGTTCTTTTATATTTAAAACATCCAATAATAATTTACAATTCTGATGGATTGTGCAAACACAGACTGTATGTGTTCCACTAGAATCTGCAAGAATACAATGTTGCGGACGGAGCTGAGCAAATTTGCTGAAACTTAAAGGAAAGTCTGCATAATTTTGTTTGTATGTTGTATACAACCCTCTTAAATCCATCAACAAGAGTCGTTTCTGTATCAAGCTACGACCTTATGAACTTTTCACGGAAACATTCCCTCTCGTGTACCAGACATTATTCTGCTGTTTGCATCGTTGGTATAAAAATAAATAATTTTCTTGTCAGTATCTTCAGATAATTTTCTACCAGCTTTCAGAGTCATATTTCCTAAGATACCCTCTGACGCTCTAAGCATATTAAATTTTTGTGCCAATTGCCAACTGCATCCAAATTTGTTGGCTATTTTATTTACTGGCCATGATGGTACGGCGATTGTGAGAATACTTAATCTTTGCGGATAAGTTTGAAAATTTTTCTTTTAACCCAGTAAGCATCTCATCCAATTCTAATTCCCTTTTTGGTGGAACCACGGTAGCTTCAGGTGAAGAAGGTACAACAGTATTAGAATTAAAAGAATCATTAAAAACCGTATTAATGTGATCGCCTGATTCATTTTTATATAAATCGGAGTTGATTTCATCCAATGACTCAGTATCGCGTTTTCTACACTTACTACATATTTTTGCATTTGAAGGAAAGGAAGGAAATTGTCGTTTCTGATTTTTGGATAAATATCGCAAATCGGAACCTTTGTGACCTAAAACATTGTAAGGGTTGCAACATCTATCAGTATGCCCCTTTCTGAGTAGTTGTTCGTTTAGAGGCAACCATTTAAAATCAGCCATCTTAGAATTCTAAATCCGCCGTCGCGTTGAGTAATAGAAAATCTAAAAGATTTTCGAGGTTAAAAATAAACAAATGCGTCTCCAGTCAAGAATGAGGTCAGATACGAGTTAAATAATTGAATCTGAATTATAATAAGTCATTTTCATGATTTTATGATGATTTGAGCGATCGCTAAGTAGGCACAAAAACTGCATTTTTGCATTTTTTTTAGGTTAGGAACATCGTAGTGCGTTTTCAGCGACAAATACGATTAGATATAAATCTAGCGAATAAAAATATATAAAGATAAGCTGTTTTTATGATTGTGTGTCGACTTCAGCGATCATTAAGTATATAAAAATTGATTTTTAAGAGGGTTTTTGAGGTTAGGGACGATCCAAAGCTTTTTCAGTCAAAAATGATATTGAATTCGTATTCAGCGACCAAAAATATATAAAAGTAAACTTTCCTCATAATTTTATTATGACTTCAACCATCGTTAAATATAAAAAACTGTTTTTTTCTAAACTTTTTTGAGGTTAGGAACGACACACAGCATTTTTAGTCAAAAGTGATGTTGGATTCGTAATCAGCGACTTAAAATACATAATGATAAGGTTTTCCTATAATTTTATTGTGACTTGGGCGAGCGTTAGCTTGATAAGACGGCATCTCAGGAGGTGGTCGTCTCATTTGAGCCGCCATATTGGTCCGCCATCATGCGTTTTCCAAAACTGCCACGCTGTTTCAAAAACTAGAGATGATAGGCTTCAATATGTGACCAAACACGTTCTAAAAAACTTCAACAATTTTTGGGCAGAGGAGGGTCTCCCGTTGACAAAGAATGCCTCATATATATATATATATATATATATATATATATATATATATATATATATATATATATATATATATATATATATATATATATATATATATATATATATATATATATTATATATATATATATAAAACATTAGATGTGTTATGATAACCTTTATCATATTTCTGATATACTTCACTAATTTATATTATAACCTCTATCAGAATTGAGTGAGTGCCTTTATCATTATTATTGTAATTCCAATTGTTTGGGTTCATACTAACGATATTTCCAATCGTAATCACTGTGAACCTAATCATATTATATAATGTATATCTCATCATACTTTTATTAAATTTAACACCACAAATGATCGGATTTATATCAAGGTATGATACCCTTAATCATGCATGTAATCATAAATATGATGGTCACTTTAATGATTAGCTGAATCATATTTTTTTTCTGAGTGTACAAAATACTAAAATTCATTTTTGAGGAACAAATTTATCCTATTAAAATTTCTGCTGAATCCAATACCGACTTTTTGTTTTGATTATCATTTCTAATTGAGAATTTATTTGGCAGTAAACAATATCGCTTTTTCAAAATTTTCGCCAACGATCGCTTCTCCCCAGGTCCTTTTGAATTTTTGGGCTTGTTAAATATTTTTTTCACTACCGATATGATCCCATATGATAAATCGATGTATCATTTTCAAGAAGCAGACAGGCCGCAACGGAAACTAAAACTAGTCCATTTATTCAGATTTATGTTATTTGTCTTGCTTGAGAAATAGTCGAAAATGAAAGCACCATAGAATTGTGAAATAAATCCCAAAAAAAGGAAATAAAATAAGTCCCAATTTTGTAATCCGGAGAAGAAGATTAAATTAAACCTCCTTTTTCCAGAATCAAAATCGTAAGCTTCTCAAATAATTTCGTCGATTCTATTCTAACAAAACGGATTAAGATACCAAAAAACAATTTTAAACATCCAATGCGGTTTTCGTTAATTCACTACATTCATAAAAATAACATGTGAAGATTACACGTTTTTGGAATTTCGATTTTAAATAGCAATTGTTATAAATGTTTGTAACTTATTTCATTTGGGACCTTAATTCATTTTCATAATGAAATATTTTCCAAATTCCAATAAAGGAAATAACTTCTGAAAAACGAAACAACTATCAATTTTTGTTTTTATTATTTCGCCTGGAAAGTGTGCAAAAATTGTGTAGAGTTATTTCAAGAAGCCGAAAATAAACCACATTTCGAGTAAATCTAGAAGTATTCACCATTATATGTATTACTTTTAGTTCAGACACAATAGATAGTTTAATACCATTAACAAAAATTCCATCTTTTGGACAAATGAAGACGAGATGAAGATGTACTTTGCAAATCCGTAGACATAACATAATTGCTTCAAATTTAATGAGTAGTATAAATCGACTTCGAAAACAGATTTAGCCAATTTAAATTGGGAGGGATGGGGAGGCATCAAAAGTATTTTCGGAACCGATTGATTCTTACATACAACATCATATTTATCATCAAAATTTCATAAAAGAAAAATCATTTTCATCTTATTTTTTACATTATATCTAAATTGTGTGGATTTGATGGATAAGTGGCGAGAATTTATTCACATTATACATAACACATATCTGATTTGTTTTGTATATTTTATGGTTGCAGTAAAATTTTATGCATCATAAAGTTGACTTCATTTACAAAATATTCAAGTTAGCCATTTATCTAAGCTTTGGTGCAAACATTATATTTTTATACGCATCGATAAACGTTTGCAAATAACATGGACAAGTACTTTGGTAAATCTAATTATTATTGTTAAGTCTCGGCTTTAGCTTAACGTATTTTTATGTACGAGTCTGTATATAGTACGAACGGTGACAAATTAATTATGATTAAATTTGCTAGGGTACTTACCACGATATCCTTGATCACTCATGAATGATAAACTAGGTTGATCACCAGACGCGGATGTGAGTACCTGTGGTGATTCTCTTATATATAAAACAGCTTGTTCCTTAAACACATCATATAATTCTGCAATGCAACGTATCTGTAACGAAATAGAAAATCAAATAAATTTAATATTACCAAAATTTGCGACAATAAATTTATTCTATTTTTGTATAAATAGGAAATATCTTTGTTTAAAATGAACAACACTTACATAAAGTAAGGATATGCCAATTCACATGAATAAATAAAAGGAATCGTTCTTCGTACAAAAATTTAATGTTTAAAGACACAGTCGGAAGGAAATGGTCAAAAACATAACAAAAGGGAAGACAATATTGAAATACATATTTGCACAATATGTATAACAATAAGTACGCTATAGACAGATTTCACCCTCGACTATAATTTTTGTACACAATTCAAGAAAGATGAAAAATTTAAAAATTTTAGGAAAATATGGAGTTATCAATTTAAATATTTATATGTACATACATACATACATGTTTGTTTGTATCCATATAAAAAATAATAAGAAAAAATTGAATTGGGAATTATTTATTAATATTATTTACCGCCTAATTGTAGACATTTAGGTTGGTTTAAGTTCTAGCTTTTATTAATTGTTTTTTGCTGTCATATTTAATAGAATCCAACCATTAATCACCAACACATTCGTATTTTTCAGTTCTATTATTTTAACTAAACTACGATATTTTTACATATACACCAGTAAACCAAATTGAATTTTCAATAGAATTTTGGTAATCAATTTACAAATGCAAAAATCGCTAGTGTTAGAATTTTTACCTGGGCGGCTATTTGTAAATTTGAATTGAATCAGATTTGTTACGAAGAGCGAAATTATCAAGAATTTTACAACTTCAGTTTCGATCTGAATGAGAAACACGAAAAATTTAATTATTTTCCAGTCAATCTCATCAGGCTATAGCGACTGAATTGTTAATTACATGATTGATTATTTTCTAATCAATTCAGTCACTATAGCCTGATGAGATTGACTGGAAAATAATTAAATTTTTCGTGTTTCTCATTCAGATCGAAACTGAAGTTGTAAAATTCTTGATAATTTCGCTCTTCGTAACAAATCGTAAAATCGTAATGATTATCTGGTTATTTACCAGAAGAACTTTAAATTCAATCTGAATCAGATTTGTTCGATTCTTATTTAAATCAAACACATTCGATCAAATTTACAAATTTTCACTTGGGGATAAAGTCTTGTGTAATTTGGAGCCGATGTTGATGAAAAAAAAAAAAAAAAATCTGCTTGGCACTTTTTTTTTAATTAAGCTAAAGTAAAAATAATATTTGAATCAAAAAATTTAACGGACAAATCGAGACTTTCAACACTTTTTTACAGATAATTTTTATTGTTTCCAATCAGACGAGCATGATCACACTTTTCTAGTATTGCTTAACATTATTACAAAGAATTGTAGCCGATTACTTGCCTAACGAAGAATCGTCTCCCTGTTGTCTTGATTCAGAATGACGGGTGGTTATTTTGTCTAGTTGTGAATACTATCGAAGGACAACAGACATACATTCTCAACAGTATTGGTGAAAATTTTTGTTGAAATCTCAATATATCGTGTGCATGCCAAGTGCGGTCGAAGCTAGTTATAAGAGAACAACATTTGAAATAATTTTGCAATATCCTGTATATGTTCAGCATAGCTTTCAAACAAGAAAATCTGCTATTGGAAGGAACATTTACCAGTTTGACATTTTTATCGTAAGCATAAGTATGGATAATGGATAGGACTTTCTACATTGTCCCAATAATTTTTAGACAGTTGTTCAGATTCACGGGGTTTTTGAAGGACAGGTACTTCCTTTAATTTTCGGTTTAACGACTAAAAAAAATAAGATCAGTTATTAATTTTTTTATGAGCTGCACTGCATTTAATACAGAACTGATCCCACAAATCATTATAAGCGATTTTGAAATAACCATACATCGTTCTGCTTTGGAATTTTGCTGGATACGAAATTTAAGAGATGCTTTTTTCCATTTTGGTTAGCTAATTTGGAGAAATATCCAAAAATTAGGGCTAACCATAAAATATGGTAATGATTAAAGTTTTGGTTTTTTACCTCCCACTATATCCCCCGGGATTTCGAAGAATTTGAGCGCACATTAGATGATGATGATGTAAAGAAAGTTGCCAAAACGTTTAAATAATGTTACATTGCCGAAAAAGCCAAATATAATCCAGATTTCTAGTCCATAAACGAGTTCATCATAAACAACTACCCAAAAACCCAAAATACGGTCGAAGCTTGATTCGGTTGAAGATGAGGGTTAGTTCTTTCACAAAATAATATAAAAAAGGTTGAAGCAGGTAAAGAAATAAGACCAATTAACAAAAAAAATATTATCAAACATAAGAGAATTAAACGTGTCTTAAAAAAGCAGCATAAAATGACTAAATATCAGTTTTTGTTAAATCTGGCAAAAATCACTGTTTTGATTAATAAATAAAATGTTTGGAATTTAATTTAATGAATTAAAATATTTTGTACTTTGGAAAACAAAAATAAATTTAATTTAAATTTTTGGAATAATGGAAAAGGATTTTTTTCTGGTATTTCGTCCCCAACACTTAAATTTGAAATTACAAATTTCAAATTCCAAATTCCAAACTATAAATCCCAAATTAAAAAATTCCAAACTCCAAATTTTAAATCTCAAATTCCAAACCTCAAATTCCAAATTCCAAACTTAAAATTCCAAATTACAAATCCCCAATCCCAAATTCCAAAATCCAAAATTTCATATTCAAAATTTTAAATTTTAAAGTTTAAATTCCAAATTCCAGACTTCAAACTTGAAATTCAAAATTTTAAATTTCAGACTTCAAATTTTAAATTCCAAATTTCAAATTTGAAATTCCAAATTCCAAACTTCAAATCCCAAATTCAAAACTCCAAATTTCAAATCTCAAATTCCAAATTACGAACTTCAAACTTTAAATTCCAAATTTCAAATTCCAAATTTCACATTCTACATCTCAAATTTTAAACTTAAAATTCCAAATTTCAAACTACAAATTTCCAACCCCAAACTCCAAATTTCAAATTCCAAAATCCAAAATTTCATATTTCAAATTCCAAATTTTAAACTTCAAATTCCAGACTTCAAATTTCAAATTCAACATTTTAAATTACAGATCTCAAATTTTAAATTCCAAATTTCTAATTTGAAATCTCAAATTCCAAACTTCAAATCCCAAATTCCAAACTTCAAATCCCAAATTCAAAATTCCAATTTCAAATCTTAAATGCCAAATTACGAACTTCAAACTATAAATTCCAAATTTCAAATTCCAAATTTCACATTCTACATCTGAAATTTTAAATTCCAAATTTTAAACTGCAAATTTCCAACTCCAAACTTCAAATTCCAAATTCCAAAATCCAAAATTTCATATTCCAAATTTCAAATTTTAAACTTCAAATTCCAGACTTCAAATTTTAAATTCAAAATTTTAAATTTCAGATCTCAAATTGTAAATTGCAAATTTGAAATTCCAAATTCCAAACTTCAAAACCCAAATTCAAAATTTCAAACTCCAAATTTCAAATCTCAAATTCCAAATTACGAACTTCAAACTTTAAATTCCAAATTTCACATTCTACATCTCAAATTTTAAACTTTAAATTCCAAATTTCAAACTGCAAATTTCCAACCCCAAACTCCAAATTTCAAATTCCAAATTCCAAAATCCAAAATTTCATGTTCCAAATTTCAAATTTTACACTTCAAATTCCAAATTCCAGACTTCAAATTTCAAATTCAAAATTTTAAATTACAGATCTCAAATTTTAAATTCCAAATTTCAAATTTTAAATTCCAAATTCCAAACTTCAAATCCCAAATTCAAGCAAATTTCCAACCTCAAACTCCAAATTTCAAATTCTAAAATTTCATATTCCAAATTTTAAATTTTAAACTTCAAATTCCAAATTCCAGACTTCAAATTTCAAATTCAAAATTTTAAATTTCAGATCTCAAATTTTAAATTCCAAATTTCAAATTTTAAATTCAAAATTTCAAATTCGAAATTCCAAATTCCAAACTTCAAATCCCAAATTAAAAATTCCAAACTCCAAATTTTAAATCTCAAATTCCAAATTACGAACTTCAAACTTTAAATTCCAAATTTCACATTCTACATCTCAAATTTTAAACTTTAAATTCCAAATTTCAAAATGCAAATTTCCAACCTCAAACTCCAAATTTCAAATTCCAAAATCTAAAATTTCATATTCCAAATTTTAAATTTTAAACTTCAAATTCCAAATTCCAGACTTTAAATTTCAAATTCAAAATTTTAAATTTCAGATCTCAAATTTTAAATTCAAAATTTCAAATTTTAAATTCCAAATTTCAAATTCCAAATTCCAAACTTCAAATCCCAAATTAAAAATTCCAAATTCCAAATTTTAAATCTCAAATTCCAAATTACGAACTTCAAACTTTAAATTCCAAATTTCACATTCTACATCTCAAATTTTAAACATTAAATTCCAAATTTCAAACTGCAAATTTCCAACCCCAAACTCCAAATTTCAAATTCCAAAATCCAAAATTTCATATTCCAAATTTTAAATTTTAAAATACAAATTCCAAATTCCAGACTTCAAATTTCAAATTCAAAATTTTAAATTTCAGATCTCAAATTTTAAATTCCAAATTTCAAATTTTAAATTCAAAATTTCAAATTCGAAATTCCAAATTCCAAACTTCAAATCCCAAATTAAAAATTCCAAACTCCAAATTTTAAATCTCAAATTCCAAATTACGAACTTCAAACTTTAAATTCCAAATTTCACATTCTACATCTCAAATTTTAAACTTTAAATTCCAAATTTCAAAATGCAAATTTCCAACCTCAAACTCCAAATTTCAAATTCCAAATTTCAAAATCCAAAATTTCATATTCCAAATTTCAAATTTTAAACTTCAAATTCCAAATTCCAGACTTCAAATTTCAAATTCAAAATTTTAAATTTCAGATATCAAATTTTAAATTCTAAATTTCAAATTGAAAGTTCCAAATTCCAAGCTTCAAATCCAAAATTCAAAACTCCATATTTCAAATCTCAAATTCCAAATTACGAACTTCAAACTTTAAATTTCAAATTTCAAATTCCAAATTTCACATTCTACATCTCAAATTTTAAACTTCAAATTCCAAATTTCAACCTGCAAATTTCCAACCCCAAACTCCAAATTTCAAATCCCAAACTTCAAATTTAATATTCAGTCAACGCAATTTATCAAAATTGTTTCCAATCCATGTCCAAACATACTTCTACTTGTGAGTATTTCGTGTGCGTACTCGTCTTATTCAACAACAAAGCACTTACAAATATTTGGATAGAGAGGGCTCGTTGCCCTTGCATAGCAAAAAAACACCAGCAAACAACGCTTAAAAAATACAACGTTTAGGCACAACACAAAATCATAACCAGTTCCCCGTAAATAATTTTTGATGGAAAATTGTATGTTTAACTATATTGCATACTCCATTTGCATTTTAAAACTATTTTACTTACAACTTAGCAGTAAAAACTGCGTGTCATTTAAACGGCTAACCGAAAGACCGGTCATTTGGTAATTTCTACACCATACGGTTATGCTTCTTAGTAACAATGTATTTCTTTTTGTTTTCATTTTATCATGCAGGCGTCAGTGTTATCCATCAAATAAAAAATTTGTACATTATTATTTTTTGTTATGCTTTCCATAGGCGTTATTTTTGGGAAAAAATTCTTATTTGCTTTTAATTAAAATACTTTATCAAAATCTTAAGATGTAAGAATACCATGGTTTGCTTTCTCGAAGCTACATCTACCATTTGGTTTAAGAAGAAATTATAAATAAATAAATTATATTTTCTTAAAGTGTATAATGATGCTGCGATTTGTAATCGTTTTCAGATTAAGGGTCTTGAACTGGATAGATTTATATAACAATGTTTGCTATCCAGAAAGAACGTCAAATATTATCGCAAGGTTTAACAACAAAAACCAATTATAAAATGAAAACCCAATGGAAAAAAAGGTTGACACTCTATATGAGTGAGAGGCAATAAACCAAATGATGTATATACAGATACACTATACAGGAATATGGATATTTGTAAGGTTACATAATTCAACTGACTAATTGAATTACAATATTAGAACAAAAAGATTTATTTTATGGAAATTCTCCACATAAATTTAATTAATAACACACAAATAACATTTAAATATAAATAAATACATAAATATTAGTCCAGCTTAGTTATAAAATAATTTATTGTATCATCAGGTGATGATGAAGATTTGTATACAAAATACAAATCATTCCACTACATATGTATAGTGCACTAAAATAGGAGCATAAAATATAGTTGAGATATAAACTATTGTCTGTACAAATATCATACATGTAAATACATTTTTATTCTGTATTGTCTGCTTGTTGATAATGGGATTAGTTAATATTATGCTAATAGAATTCAAATACCGCACATAATAAACAACTCTATGGTGTACACACAATATTGTGAATAACCATTTTATTATAATCACTATAAATCAAATTAAAGTTTTCAATATTTTATATCAGCATATCAGCATGTATAATGTAATTGTATTATGCTTTATATATTTCACAGATACATAATATTTATGCTCAATATTTCATTTATTAATGTTATCTACATAGTAGTTTTCGAACTAATAAAAGTTACGATATAGATATACATATAGAAAATCCAATTCATAACAATCGTAATGTAAACAGGCATCGCTCCCTTTATAAGTTCAACAGCAGCAGGGAGACAGAAAAAAAGCTCAAACTAACTCGAAGTTAATGTTTTATATACTTTCTTAAATTCTGAAATTTATTGGATTTGAAAAACTTGAAAATTACTTATATTAATAAAAATTTATATAAGAATTTATATACGATCCCTTCTCTATAATAAGTTTAAATGGAATTACAGAACTATATCAGCAAAATACAGGCACAAACAGATAGCGAGAAGTAATCAACTTTATTCAGCCATAAAATAAATTTTTCGTGTATTACCTTTATACCTATACCTACCTATACATTTTAGGTAACAAGGCTTAAATTTATTATCGATATTCTTTTAAAAAGTTTTCATTTCAAATAGGTATGTAATCGATATTGAACCGTTATTAGTGTTGGTGTTAGTTAGTCGTAGACGGGTGAAATTTATATTTGATAATTCAAAATTAACTTTTTTATTGGATTTTTGTAATAAATAAAATATTCTTAGAAATACTGATTTTGATGAAGACAATTTTTAGATTTTATAAAAATCATTATTTTAATTGCAATTGGTGTGGAGTATATTTAGTTTGAAATTCCAGGTGATTAAATGGTCTGGGAAGGAAACATATTATACATCTAACGATAAAAATGACTGCTGTGTTTTAGCAGTCCTGACTGCCGATCCAGCACTAGGAGCACAAGGAAATTGAAAATATTTGAGTTTGATTGGTAATATTCTAAATTAGTAACAAAAATTAAATTATGAATTTTTAAGTTTATAAATTTTCTATTCATAAATAAGATCCTGGAATCAAATACTCAAATTAATTAATTATATAATTAATCGTACCAAACAGTTAATCAAAATATTAAAACCTACAATTTTATTCCCATAAAATTGCAGCCCTTTTCAACGTTTTCAATCCTTTGCATTATGGTGGGAAACTATTTCAGCAATACTTAGTTTATTGCTACGCTAGAGTTGAAGCTAATAGATTCAATTTTATACGAACCAATCAGCGATCTCTTCGTATGGAATCTTATCAAGGCCTTTTAGATTACGTCAATAACTTAGCTCAAAATAGAAATGTTATTGCAGGTAATTTATATACTGCCCTCTTCATTTACTGGCGGACCACGGTTTATGGCAAAATTATATGATATCAAGATAATATGGCAATGGTTCGCAAATTTGATCGTCCTGATTTATTTATTACATTCACGTGTAATCCATCGTGGATAGAAATTAAAGAAGAACTTAAAACTTTCCAAAATCGTCCAGACCGCCCGGATATAGTTACACGAGTTTTTAATTTAAAGCTAAAAGTATTTTTAGATGATATTGTTAAAAAGCAGATATTTGCAACTGTTGTTTCGTACGTTTATACCATTGAATATAAAAGCGTGGATTACCACACGCACATTCCCTAGTCACACTTTAAAATGAGGATACATTTAGAACATCCGATGACATTGACAACATAATTTGCGCTGAAATTCCAAATCAGAATGAACAACCACGACTTTATGAAATAATTATAAAATAAAATATTCATGGTCCATGTGGACAATTGAACAGAAATTGTGTTTGCATGGTTGATGGAAAATGTTCAAAACAATTCCCAAAAATTTACTGCAGTGAGACTGACATTTTCGTAGATAATTACCCAAAATATAGGCGACGTCCTCCTACTAATTTAGAAAATCAAACCAGATCACGATCGAACATTGTAATTGATAACCGGTTTGTTGTTCCTTATAATCCTTTCCTGAGTCTTAAGCAATAAAGTATATACACAAATACATAACAAAAGGTCAAGACAGCACAAGAATTGGAGTTGCGGTTGATTCTGCTAACAATACAAGCAATGTTATAGATTATGATGAAATAAATCAATAACTTTGTCGATATATTAGATGGCAGGAAGCTGCTTGGCATATCCAGGAGCTTCCAATTCATGGCCAATCACATAATGTTGTTACACTATCTGTTCATTTATAAGATGGTCAATCAATATTTTTCACCGAATATAATATTGAAAATGCTTTAAGAAGGGAGTCTGTTAGGGTCACAACTTTAACCGCATTTTTGAATTAATTACTACAGACCTTTTCGCTCATAACATATTGTATCAGGATATTCCGATGCATTATGTATATAAAAATAATAAATGGCAAAAACGCTCTCCAAATTCACACTTTGGGGAGAAAGCTATCGATTGAATCATTTCAGTTTCTCCAAAAAATGTTGAGTTGTATCATTTACGGCTACTACTTCTTAAACTGAAGGGCTCTGAGGCTACATCTTTCGATACTTTCAAAACTTTTAATAATTGTGTATTCTCAACGTTTAAAGAAGCAGCTAAGGCACGAGGCCTCGTTACTATACTGTGTTATTGCAATCCATCAGATCCTATTAAACCTTTTAATGATTTTAAAAACCATCTTCTGGAAGACTTTATTAATCAAGGTATGACTGGAAATGAAGCTTTGGCTCATGGCGTATTTCAATTAAAAGAGCTCACACTGCAAGCAGGATTTGATTTATTGTTACTTTTACCACTTCCTAATGCAACAGAAATCTTAAATCAAACATAAATGTTGCTCCTATTATAACAACAACTGAACCTAATTTGTGGGTATTACTCAACAATGATCAGAATGTCGCAGCATCAATGATATATTCATCCTTACATAATCGAATTTCTCAAAAGTGTTTTTATTTAGATGGACCTGGTGGAAGTGGAAAAGCATTTTTATACCGAGGGTTAATTCAAAAAATCGATGCAGAAAATAAAAATGTATTATGTGTTGCATGGACAGGAATAGCAGCAACTCTTTTACCCAAAGGAATAACATGTCACTCTGCGTTTTCATTGCCTCTCAATATGGTTGCCGTGAAATTTCCACAACTTACTCGCAAGAAACGTGACTTTTTAGTATCTGTTGATTGCGTAATTTGGGATGAAGCTCTAATGGCTTCAGGCATAGCACTTGAAATTGTGGACTTAATATTTCGCGATTTAATGAAAAGCGATTTACCGTTTGATGGAAAGATAATGGTCTTAAGAGGAGATTTTCGGCAAGTGTTATCTGTTGTTAGAAGAGGAAATTGTGCGTCAATTATAAATGCGACTATTAAAAAGTCCCATTTGTGGCATCATTTTAAAGTATTAAGCCTAAGTATAAACATGAGAGCAATAAGTGATCCACATTTTAGCAGTTGGCTTTTGAACGTTGGTGATGGGAAGAATTTTGATACCTTCAGGTTATATTTCCGATGATCTTATTACAGATATTTTTGGTTCATCATTTACTACAAATGATTTTACATGTATGTATATCAAAACGTGCAATTTTGTGTCAAACAACACAGTTTATAAAGAAATATACGATTGAAAAAATATTTTGTGCAAATGCACAGGGGTCCCCTAGTAAGATTATTATTAGATTGGCTCAGAACCATAGTACACACACCGAGAGAAATGTGTACATACATCCTATTAACGACTTCATATTCGTTAAAAAATTAATGAATTAATTCGTTAATAAAAAGAAAAAATCGTTGACACAATAAAGTGTTTTCAATAGGATATATTTTTAATGAATTAAATTTTTATACTTTAACAAATCTAAGTTAATAATACGCAATTCGATTAATTAAAATAAATTATGAATTAGAAAGAATTTATTTGTTAAATGAACGATTATTAGTGTTACTTATTACTACAATGTTTCTAAGCAATTTTAATTTATTATCAATAATTATTTTTAACTTTATCAACGAATAAGTTTAGATCAATATTTAAGAACTGATTTAACTTATGAAGATTACATTTATTGAACAAAACAATTTTTTAAATTTATGAAATTTAATTAAGTGCAAGGATTTTCGACAACGAAGCTTTTTCTTTAATATAAAAATTTAATGCTGTTTTACTTTTGATGTAAATCACGTTTTTCAACTGACCCTTTCCATGGAAAGTTTTTTGCGCTTCACTCAATTTGACGGCGGTTTTATCAAATGGAATAAAGTACAGAAAACTGAGCATAAAGGGTATTACTTTTATTTCAAATTAATTTTTTTTTGTTGGTTTGTTTGTATTGGTTAATCTACGATTGTATTTCAAATAAAAACGGCAATCAATTTTTAGATTTTTGCGGTACTTGCGAAACTACGTTATATGAAACGGGTGTATGAAGTTAGGTATATTTGAGAATCAACTAAAAATCGCTTATCGATTCAATATAATTTTGCAATATATATAGATTAAGAGGTATTCGATTTAAGACTTGATTTGTTATTGAATAACAATTGACTACGACTGCATATTTGTCAGAAATAATAGCTCGATTAAGATTTAATTAATTGGGTAATTCGAAAATAAAACACAGTTATTTTTTCTAAATTTGGTCTCTGGTTGCCCTTGACCTTTGATCAGAGGTTTCAATGGTCTCTAAGTACTAAAAATTCATGTTTTTGAGATTTAGCCCTTAGAAGTTGGGATTATTGCCCTTTTTTATCATAGCGTAACGCTTCCATTATGTCTGTTACAACAATATGTAGCTCGCTACTTAATTCATTTGGTTACAACCACTTGTTAATACAAACGAATTACAGTTATTTTTTCTAAATTATTCTACCAATTGTACATTTATTATTAATTCCTTACATACAAATTATTTATGCACATTTCTACACATACACCTGTATATACGTCACAAGTCAAGTTCCTAAATCTATCTCGAAAAAAACGTAATCACTTAAAATAACAAGTAATATAAGTACAATCCAAAAACTAAATCCATTGAAGTACAGTAATCCCCCCTATAATACGGTTCTCTTATAACGCGTTTTCATATTACGCGATTTCATGTCCCTCGTATAACACGTGTTTTCCCCCATATAACGCGAGATTTCCCACGTTATATTTCTGTACTGTGAAATTTATAATGATTTCTTAGTCTGATTTTTATAAAACGCACATATTTCCTTCATAACATAGTTTTTCTTTAATATTCGATTTACACTCCCTTTAACGAAAAAGTTAAACGTGAATCATTTGTACATAACGCGTTATACGGGGTCATACGAGCGCGCTTTACGAGCATTCTCGTACAACGCGTTTTGCTATAACGCGGAACGAATCTACCGTGTTATAGGGGGGATTACTGTATATTTATGGAAATAAAAACGATGCATTATTTACACCAAAAATCATATCAAACAAAAAGATAAAAAGAAAACGATATTTGTATAACTTGCAAAAGGTTGTATTGTATTAGTGTTTGTGTATCATATCTTTTATATTTGTATAATCAGAACAATTTTGAAAGAAAAGAGAAACCTTTACACTTTGTAATGCATTAAAAAGAGTTCGAAGTATAAAAAAGGCTCATTTATTGTTTTAGATCACGGGATTCAAAATTATGCTAGTTTGATTATTAATGTCTCGTTTACCATTTATACACATTTTAAGAAAACAATTGTCATAGTAAAGTTAATTTGATAATACATATAACATAATTACAAGGAGAGAGGAGGAGATTTTAAATTTATTAAAATCGTGGGGACTATCCAATTTGTACTCTATTTTACAAGATAAAAACATAAATTGAATAAAAGTACAAAAAAATTGAAAAATTATTTAAAATTTCAATTTATTTAGAAAACAAAATTGACCTAGAAACTCTGAAATGTATGGGAAGAAAGGGTGTCTATGAACTACTACAAAATGAAGCTTTGGGAATTAGAATTAAATTTACATATCATTTAAAGCAATGGCTTAGTTTGCAGGTAACAATTAACATTTTAAATTAAACATTGCCTTCAATAAACCTCTTTATATACATTTTAGGGAATAAGTAATCGTCTAGATTGAACGTGCTGCTGTTCACAAACAAATCAAGAAAAGCCGGATGACAGAGTAGCGGATGTAACCAATCCAAATCAAATACAAACTACAAATACAATTGCAAAGGTATAAAAAATACATTTATTAAGCAATTAATATTATGAATAATACTTTATTAACCATTTGTTCCAGATATCCATACAAGAAATATTAAAACAAACTGTACCAGGGAGATCCCTTCTACAACTATCTGAAAATATGGTCCGAATCATCTGATCAAAATCGGTGTATATTGATGGATACTGTAGCGTCATACTTTATAAACAAAAATATACGCATGGGAGTAAATGAGTGTCAGTCGTTAGCTGAAGATATACAAAATTGCTTCGTTGGAGAAATTTCGGTAAATTTATTTGATCACTAAAACTTAAAACTGTAGAAGTTGTTCAAACGATATTCTGCACTTATAATTTCAGTCGGTATACTTTCAACGCAGACCCAATATGAAATCAAAAGGCCAACTCTACGACAGGTACAACAACAAAATTTCAAAACAACGCAGTACACCCCTTATGCCAAAAGTAAATCGATTTAAAAAACGGACTGACAACACCCAATGCTCCATAAATGGTAAGTCGTTAAATTCGTAAATATACAAAAATATTTTTATACTTTGCTTTGTTATAATTTTCAATTACTTTTAGAATTAAATATAGGCTCTGAAGACGGTCAAACGTTATGCATGGAGCTAACATATAATCGAGACGATAATAGTACGATAGACGATAAAGTTAGATGATATACTCGACAAATGGAGAGCTTCAAGTAAATATAGGTGTTTCTGGATTTCAACAAATAAAGATAAAAAATATAGCATCAATTATTGAAGAATGACCAGCATATGAGCAAATCTACGGGCCAAAGCTTCTCGACATTGACTTTGGAAATCTATTCCCAAACTCCGACAATATTTTTTTAAAATTTGAGCGATTTTGTTCCGAGGTTCTCCAGATTATGGATACAAAAATTGTAGAACTTTCTTCGAAACTGTTGTTGAAAGAGTTGAAACAACAGTGAAACGTTTCTTCCGGTAAAGTTTGAATTAACAAATATTTTTTTTAAATTAAATGAAGTAACGATTTCTGGTTACTGGTACATGCGGTTATCAAACCTACCACAAAAAGCATGGATGTATCTTCCAAAAAACTCAGGAAACATACCATCAAAGATTCCCAAAACTCTTTTATGGTATTATGTCATTCCAATCAAGAAGTTGACAGATTCAGACACAACCAAAATGAAATTAAAATAATGCAGAAAAAGAAAATGCAACCGTGTATTTTTATAATAGGTAATAATTATTATTCAGAAAACCAATATTTCGTCATGTGTGATGAAATCAAATATAAATGTGCCAGCGTATTGTCAGCAGTAGATTGCACATTTAAATTGTTTCATGTGTTTAACTTAGAGTACCCGGAGGAGAATAAAGCCCCTTGGCAATTTATTCAGCAATATTTTTATAAAATAAAAACTAAATTTGATGATGCTTTTCCTGCTGTAGATTTATTAATTTCAAAACTTGAAAAAGGAAATAACTTAAACTAACGATTTAATTTAATTAAGGCTAGTTTAAAAAATAACCATTTATTTTGAAATTCTAAACTAATTTTATTTTAGAAATTTATTTGTTTTACTTATTATGTTTGTTACTGAATTACAAAAAAATTAAATAAACATTCTATAACGATTAATATACTTATTATTTTTTTACTAAACCTGATTAACATTTTCATTTTCAAAAAGATAAATTATATACACTACTCCAAAAAATTAAAGAAACACTAATTTTTTTCAATTTTTTTAGTGTTTTTTGAAGAGCTGTATCTTAGTAAAATACGGTCGTACAGAAAAGAAAAGAAAAGCGTTTTACAGCTTCAAATCTCTAGTTTTGAGACTTCTGAGCGGAACATTTTTGTGAGATACCGTTATCACGCAATCATAAGAAATAGCGCGAAGAAAAAAAATTTGATTTTGTTTTATTTTTTGTAAGGTGCCATGGGCTCCGGAAATTTGTTTTAAGTTAAACCAATGCATAGGTCGGTTAGCCTGTTAATTAGGCGTAAATTTAATTTCATTCTGGTCTCTCTATGTCAACTTTTTGCTGAGATATCTGACTTTGAATCAAAAAAGATCCTTTTGCCTTTGATCATCGATATCTTAGCAACCAATGACTGCACAGTAAACTTTAGGGCAGCCTTAAAAACTTCAGTAAATTTCCTACAAGACCCTTTTATGATTAGTGGAGAACAAATTATTTTTTCACCCTCAATACTGATTTGAAAAAAGTAGAAAAAAACGACTTTTTAGGTTGTCTTAATAAATCTACCGTTACTTTACCGTTATTGATGAAAAGACTAATGTTGCCAGGTCATTTTACAGTTTAATGTACTCCTAAAACCCCTGTATTATTTTCAAATTGATCCATCCAACCGTTTTTTCGGACAGATTGATCAAATTTTTACAAAACAATTAAAGGAACAAGTATTCATCAAAATAAAAAAACGACTTTTTTCACATTTTGCGTTAGTTACTTGTTAACCCTTAACGATCGTACGATTTTTTTTGTAATACTCGCCGATAAGAGACGATAGAAAATTAAATAAAGTTCTGCAATATGACCAATTAATATGGAACTTGGCCATTTATTAACCGATTTTGATGAAATTTGGTATGCGTGATGGAAATGGGATTCTAAAATGATTTTTGGATAAAGTTCTGGAATATGGCCAACTGGGTTGGAACTTGGCCATTTATTATCCGATTTTGATGAAATTCAGCATGTACGATGGAAATGGGATTCTAAAGTGATTTTTGGATAAAGTTCTGGACTATGGCCAACTAGGATGGAACTTGGCTATTTCTCATCCGATTTTAGTGAAATTTGGTATGGGCGATGGAAATGGGATTCTAAACTGATTTTTGGATGAAATTCTGGAAAATGGCCAACTAGGATGGAACTTGCCCATTTCCTATCCGATTTTGATGAAATTTGGTATAAGCAATGGAAATGGTATTCTAAACTGACTTTTGGATAAAGTTCTGGAATATGACCAAGTAGGATGGAACTTGGCCATTCCTTATCCGATTTTGATGAAATTTAGCATGTACGATGGAAATGGGATTCTAAAATGACTTGTGGATGAAGTTCTGGTATATGGGCAACTAGGAAGGAAATTGGCCATTTCTTATCCGATATTGATGAAATTCAGCACATGCCTTAGAAATGGGATTCTAAACTGATTTTTGGATAAAATTCCAGAATTTGGCCAATTATCATGGAACTTGGAAGTTTTGTATCCTATTTTTATGAATTTCAGCATTCACGATGAAAATGAGATTCTTAAATTATTGATAAAATAAATCATTAAATACATGGAATAACGATTTTATCTTTTCACTTTTAAAGCACATATCGAATTTCTTTTATTCGTTTAAGGAATTGGCAAGCGCCTTCCAACTTCAACATATAACTTTAACCAAAAATAATTTTAGAGTTTTATTTCTATAGTACATGCTGAATTTGTTTAAAATCGGATAAAAAATGGCCAAGTTACATCCTAATACGACTTATTCCAGAATTTCATCTAAACATAATTTTAAAACCCAATTTTCATTACAAATGCTGAATTTCATCAAAATCTTATAAGAAATGGCTAAGTTCCTACCTAATTGGACATATTCCAGAACTTTAGCTAAAATTCATTTAGAATCCCATTTCCATCGCGAACACCAAATTTCATCAAAATCGGTTAAGAAATAGCCAAGTTCCATCCCAGTTGGCCATATTCCAGAACTTTATCCAAAAATCAGTTTAGAATCCCATTTCCATCGTACATGCTAACTTTCATCAAAATCGGATAAGAAATGGGCAAGTTCCATCCTACTTGGCCATATTCCAGAACTTTTTCGAAAAATCAGTTTAGAATCCCATTTCCATCGTGCGTACCAAATTTCATCAAAATCGGTTAAGAAATGGCCAAGTTCCATCCTAGTTGGCCATATTCCAGAATTTATCCAAAAATAAGTTTGGAATCCCATTTCCATCGTGCATACCAAATTTCACTAAAATCGGATGAGAAATGGCCAAGTCCATAATTATTGCTCATATTGCAGAACTTTATTTAATTTTCTATCGTCTCTTATCGGCGAGTATTACAAAAAAAATCGTACGATCGTTAAGGGTTAACAAGTAACTAACGGAAAATGTGAAAAACAAGTCGTTTTTTTATTTTGATGAATTCTTGTTCCTTTAATTGTTTTGTAAAAATTTGATCAATCTGTCCGAAAAAACGGTTGGATGGATCAATTTGAAAATAATACAGGGCTATTAGGAGTACATTAAACTGTAAAATGATCTGGCAACATTAGTCTTTTCACCAATATTTGTAAAGTAACGGTAGATTTACTAAGACAACCTAAAAAGTCGTTTTTTTGTACTTTTTTCAAATCAGTATTGAGGGTGAAAAAAAAATTTGTTCTCCACTAATCATTAAAGGGTCTTGTAGGAAATTTACTGAAGTTTTTAAGGCTGCCCTAAAGTTTACTGTGCAGTCATTGGTTGCTGAGATATCGATGATCAAAGGCAAAAGGATCTTTTTTGATTCAAAGTCAGATAGATATCTCAGCAAAAAGTTGACATAGAGAGACCAGAATGAAATTAAATTTCCCGAGTCCATGGCACCTTACAAAAAAAAAAAAAAAAATCAAATGTTTTTTCTTCGCGCTCTTTCTTATGATTGCGTGATAACGGTATCTCACAAAAATGTTCCGCTCAGAAGTCTCAAAACTAGAGATTTGAAGCTTTAAAATGCTTTTCTTTTCATCTCTGTACGACCGTATTTTACTAAGATACAGCTCTTCAAAAAACACTAAAAAAATTGAAAAAAATTAGTGTTCCTTTAATTTTTTGGAGTAGTGTATATTTTGGAATAGTTTGGCTAGAGCTCTTCAGATGGCAGCACCAGCAGAATAGTGGATGTAAATTTTTAAAGAAGATTATTAGATTATTATTTAATGAGTTAATTAATTATCATTAAACATATTAAAATACTTTAAACATAAATTAAGAAGTGTAAAAATATTAACTTATTTAATTGATAATCGTTACTTGGACAAATTAACTGTAACAAATGAATAAAACAATTAGTTACTCATATTGAAAAAAATAATTTAAGGAACATTCATTATTAAAATGAAAATTAATCAAAACTAAAATTTTATTTTGATGAAAAATTATTCAAATTTAATAAAAATTTGTTAAATGTTTAACTTTTTGATTAATTTGATTCTACCCTATTGAGGAATTCTACGTCTGCTAAATAGTAACTGTGTGTTTTTTAAATTAACACCCGGATTCTTTAATAGCATACACATATTTTTTTGGGTGTAGCCTAACCCACATTTAAAATTATAATTTTTTTTCATTTAATCGGCCATAAATTTTCATTGAATTATTATTTTATTATAAAACAAATATTATAATAGGTGACCTGAAAATAACTGTTCCTGGAATTGTAGGTCAGTGTAACTAGATTCCATTTCCAGGAACATTTATACTAAACAAAAAGGGTTCGCTAATATAGAGAGTGTCGAAATTAAGCCAGATGGGAATGGTGTTTATATTTCCTTGTTGCAATTCGTAAGAAGATTAATTCCTTTTGAGTAATTCAATGATAAGATTACTTTGTTGACGAAACTTAGGTTGGCAATCGAATTTCTAAACTAAATTACCTATACATATATCAATAGCAATACAAATTATATTTGTTTGGTTTTAAACTTATTTTTTTATTTTTTAAATCTCCGACGTTTCGGTGGTATTTTCCACCATTCTCAAGGAGCAATCGAAACCAACAATAAAAATTATTTTCAAAAATTTGAAAACTCCTCTCTATATATCAATGCCAGATAGTTACTATGATTTAATAATGTTTCAACAATGTATTAGGCAAAATCGAAACGTACCACCCACCCTTAGTAATAAACGTACCCATAAAGTAATTTATAAAATTTAATGGAATACATCATCCAATAATACAATGGAAAAAAATAATATACTACTAAATATACCACTACTACTATGGATACTGTTAAAGTTTTCTATAATAAATTGATTATATCAAAACAGTTATGCGGTTTGATATTCCAACAGCAGTCTAATGTGGTTATTAGAACTAAAGCACACTAAGAGAAACAAAGAACGTAAGATATTAAATTAAAGATGGTATTATTTTTAAAATAAGTTCTTAATCCCTAACCTTAAGATTTACCTTTAAAATATGCCCTGTAAAACAATTTTCGGATAATTAGATTATCTTCTATAACCAGAAATACACCAATGTGTTCACCAATTTTTGAATTATTTGACCTCCTTTTATCAACAACATCACAATATATTCAAAATACAAAAATCATAAAATTAAATTAAGACTTCTAAAAGATTGTGACTGACTAAACGTGTGAAAAAAAAATACGTAACCAAATCAAAACTGTTTTTGTAGGCTTGCTTACGTGAACTTAAGGTGTGAACGTTTAATAATTTCCAAACAAATGCTGATGTTGCGCTACACGTGAAAATTTTTTGGAAGTATATAAAACTAGCAACCAATTTTCATAGATCGTTAAAATACATCTTCCTTAAGGATAAAAAAATATGTAGGTACGAGTACATACTATGTACAATGTACATACACAGTAATAACTGTCCCAGCTATATTAACATTACCACCTATTATATATTTTGCTACCCACATTCGTTCCTATATTGTACAAGAGCTATATATAGCCATTGAAGTTTGGTTTCTTTTTCTGTATGAGCTCATATCAAAATAGTTTGTCGTTTCAAAAAAAAAAAAAAATAAAAAATAGTTTTTTACTTCTTTCTCTGCTTTTATTTTATCATTTGCGAATCCCATTTTGTAGCTGCTGCAACAGCAACTCATGTTGGGTTTTAGTTTTTGTCCCAGCTTGTTTTAATTCATATTATTTTGTTCTTTTTATATGGTGCTCACCATGGCGAAGCAAATTAAATATGTATAATATAAAAATAAATAAATAAAACTATAAACTATATTGGAAAATATTTCTTTGTAGAATTTATTTTTGTGTGCTCGTTTTAATGAAATTGGGTAGGAGCAGCAAAGAAAGAGGGATAATTTTAAATTTACCCGAATTGTTTTTGCTCTCGGTAAATATGTTACTGGTCTAGATTTTTAGTTTATATGGCATAGAATCGTAAAGTAAAGTGTACAAGCATATAAGTATAATAAAGCTTCCATAAAATCCAATTGGAAAACAATAAAAATGAAAACGTACTTAGAATACTCGTACATACAATCAGGAAAGGTTACTGTTAGTTCGATGATTTTGTGCAAGTAAATTAACTGAATAAAAAAATTTTTTTTAATGTAATTACAAATTTTTTAATCTATAAAATCGTGCAATTATGTACTTAAGGTAAATTCGATCAGCCTAACTTTATTATACTCTAGAAGCTTTCATTTTGTTTATATTACATCAATTTAAAGATGATTCTAAATTCTATTAGCCAGAAGGTAACAGTAAACAGGTCAATCACATCTGTTTTAGTCAATGTAATTAAATAACGAGATTATGATGCTTAAAATACAATTTATATTTTTTATAAAGGTGTACAGAAAGTCGAACAAAAAACTTTTAAGTAGATAAAATTCCAACAAATTAAGTATAATTTGAAGATGTCGCATAATAATGATAAAACTAATTAGCTTTCAATTAAACAGATATTTCAAAGAAATTTTACAAAAGCTATTATCAAGTCATTAAATACGTTACACAGGATAAAGTATAGTAAACGGATAAATTAATGCAGAAATTCGGGATATCTCATTTCGTTTATTTAAATTAAACAAGTATTTAAGTCAAAATTACGGATTTTTTAAAATAAGTAACAAAAATTAAATTGGCGGCAATATTAGATATTTCAATTAATTTACAAATGTTTGGCACACCAGGTATTCATAATAGTTAATTCATTTGGATCAAACCGATATGAAGTTGGTAGATTAAAATGAGGGTGCTCAGCAGTACATTCAATGAACACGAATTAAATTAATTATACAATGCAATTTATTGTTTTGTACACGAGTGCACCGTTTTAACAAATCTAAGCGACTTGGGCTAATAAAATAAATTGGCTTCCTGAAAATAATTGGCGCCCTAAAAAAATAAGAAGTAAGAGATTGGCGCGAGTGTATTCACGAAACATTCTTCAATATAATTAAACCTTCTTACATATCTGGCTATTCCCTTTCAAGTTTTCAATTGAAAATCGGCGTCGGCCATCGGTAAAGAGGTGGTACTCTAAATATGTTGTCCTTTTAACCCAATAGTTAACCGGTATAAAAGTTGAGCATTGCCTTCAACCACCTCTGTTGCACGTTTCATAAATTCTGTGGCAATATGCCATAAGGGAATAACTCTAAAATTCGCATTTTTCAGGAAAACGTTTTTAAAATTAAGAGTCGTTCAAAATCGTATGAGTTTTTTGAATTCTTGCTTTTTTAAATGATTATTACGGTTGTTTATAGTTGCTGGATTATTACAAAAAACTGATATGATATGAATTCGAATATGGAGATTTCGAATTTGAAATAATATGCAAAAAGGTATAACTCGAGTTATTCCCTTATGCCATATTGCCACAGAATTCTACTAAGTTTGATACTCCTCGGAAAAAACCATGTTGCTCATCTACAATAAGCGACTTAAGACAGAAAAACATATAATCACAAATAATCGACTCAAACAATTTAGAAATTGCCTATAATAATAAAATACCTCAGCAGTTAGATACTTCACTTCGATTTCCTGATTTAAATAACGGTACAATATGAGACAATTTTCAGACAACCAGAAAAACACCTTTCAAAAGTGAAATTTTAAATAAAATTGACAAAGGCTGAGCAATTTCGTTTCACAAAAATACCATCTGGGCCACATCCATCCTTAAAAAGATGGAGGGATTTAATGATATCATCTGGAGTTATGTGAGGGGTATACAAGCAAGTGTTGGCACAACTACCATCATCAGTTTCATACTCAACAATATCAGTTCGTTGGTAAACATTTTGAAAAACGAACAAATAAGTGCAATATCATCAGAATTATTCCCAGTTATATCATTGAACTACATTGAGTCAACCAAATTCCAGAATGATTTTGGATTTGATTGGCAATAAAATTCTTGTATGCATTACATTGTAAACTGTCAAACTGTTTCGATAAATCTCAAAATGATAACCTATTCGGCACTCTTGAAGAACTTCCACATTCGATATAATTTTTTTTTATGGTTTCGAAGATTTATTAGGTCGTTGTTAAACCACGGAGGATTGTTAAGATTGACCTTTTTAACAGAAATTGGGACAAATCTTTCGAATCCAATGAGTAAAATGTCATAGAATATTTGCACATCACGGTTAATATGTCCACCAACGAAAAGCACGGATTCCAGTCAACCAATTTGAAATAAGTAATCAGACTATCATTATCAGCACGCCTAAAATCAAAAACTTTAATTGAATTACAATAATTGTTGATATTGGAATTAGACAACAAAAACTCTGATGTATTTAAATTGATTTCCATTGATTTATGGTTGACATCGTTGATGATGTATGCAATTGATGCCACATTTATCATAAATAGATTAGCTGAATTTGCGAAAAATAAATCCAGAAATGTTTGATTATAGCTGGAAATATTATTTATCTGGACAAGGCCATACGACAAAAAAGAATCGATACAGATAGATTCAGCACCCGATGTTATATTGTGTGGAATGGTGCAGTTTACATCATCATCAACCAGCCATTTAACCTTTTGTAAGTTGAAAACACCAAGTATCAGCACGTTGTCATCTAAGTTGAGTTTAGAAATCTTATTATACAAATAGTTTGTATATGTCGCATAAACTTCTGGTGGCGACCTCGGTGGAATGTATAATCCAATAATGTAAATAATTCTATTGTTGGATCAGTGTCAACAACTACACTTACAATTGACCCCACTCGTTTTGACACTATTTAACAGTGACCGATCACACCTGTATACAATGTAGTCTGCCGGAAAATACTCAGAACAATATTTATCAGGACTTAAATTGGTTTCCACAATTACATATGCTGGATACATAGAAGCGATGACAAAGCGATAAAACTCAGCAGCTTTTGAGGCAATGCCACGAACATTTTGAAAAAAATATAAAATTGCTGTTTAAGTCAACAGTTTTACACGTTGATATGTTTACGGTATCCATTGAGGGAGCTGGCGGCCTCTCTGAAAATTTCATCTCTTTTGATTGAAATTAAATTTCCTAATCAGTACGTGTTCCGACTTCCGACCATGCATCAGCACTCATTTTTATTTTTTTTTTTTTTTTTATTTTTTTTATTTAACAAATATTACAACTGAATACAATTTCATCTAGTAATTTATCTATATTAAATGATGTTAACTGTTTGAGGAGAATAACCCATCGGTTAGCTCCAGGTTGGATACTTCATTAATTTATCTGTCCTAGTTCTAAGGGCTTCGTTCTTCGAAGCCGTCTTACTGGATTTTGGTTGTTCAGCATACGACGCAAATCCGCATTTTCATGTTGACTGAGGCGCTGTACGTGTTTCCTAGCATATTTCTTAATTTCTTCACTGACGTACTCCATCTTTAGATCCTTATGAAGGTTATCATTCCTTATATACCATGGTGCGTTGACCATACTACGCAAGACTTTATTTTGAAAAGTTTGAATTACTTTTACGTTAGTTTTCTTGGTACAGCCCCATAGCTGTATACCATACGTCCATACAGGTTTCAATATCTGCCGATATAATAGCAGTTTATTATGTAATGTTAGCTCAAGAGTTCCTTCCTATGAGCCAATACATTTTTCTATATTTGTAGTTTAACTCTTCTTTTTTCTTTTTAACATGCTCTTTCCACTTGAGTTTAGCATCAAGGGTCATTCCTAAATATTTTGCCGTGTTTGCATGTGGAATAAGTTGTGAATTCAGTCGAACAGGTAACCAATTAACATTTTTGTTGGTAAAGTTTATATGTACAGATTTAGTTTCGTTGAGTTGAAGGCGCCATTTCTTCGTCCAATTACTCAATGAATTAGCAGCGTTTTGTAATTTGCTGGTTGACTCCTCTATGTTGTTTCCAGTTGCCAAGATTGCAGTATCATCCGCAAATGTTGCAATATTTGTTCCTTTTGTGCTTGGCACGTCTCGCGTATAAAGTATATAGAGTATCGGCCCCAGAACACTCCCTTGTGGAACTCCCGCCGATATTTTCTTTAATTCGGAGTATTCCTCTTCATGTTTCACACGAAAGCGTCGATCATCTAGATATGACTTTAAAATCAGGTAAAACTGCTTCGGCAGATCTCTGTGTAGTTTATATTCCAGGCCTCGGTGCCATACTTTGTCAAAGGCTTGAGATACGTCCAAGAATACACTTGAGCATATTTTTTTATTTTCCAGAGCATCTTCAATTAGATCTGTGATTCTATGCACTTGATCTATGGTAGAGTGTCTCTCTATAAATCCAAATTGGTGAGGAGGAATGAGTTTTCTGTCTTCTATTACTGATTTTAATCTCTTGAGTAGTAACTTTTCAAATAATTTTGAAATTATAGGAAGTAGGGAAATCGGCATGTACGATGTTTTCTTGTTTGGCGGCTTGTTAGGTTTTATAATCATTATCACCTCTGCCACTTTCCACTGGTATGGAACGTATTTTAATCTGAAGGCTGCATTGATTACTTGCAGTAATTTTCGTACTCCTTTTTCTGGGAGAGTTTTAACTATAAGTCCAGTGATTAAATCATAACCAGGGGATTTTTTTGAACTTAAGTTGTTTTTAATTTCATCTTTTAGCTCTTGTAGTGTTACAGGTTTTATGTTTAGGTTATCCACTTTATTTACTGAAATTATATTTTCTTCAGCTGTTTGCCTTGGGAGGGGTTGAAATGTGTTTTCAAGATAGTCTGCAAACAATGCAGCTTTTTCTTTGGCACTTCTAGCCCAAGTTCCATCGTCATTCTTGATAGGAGCTATTTGAAATATAGGCCTTTTAAGACCTTTAGTTGCTTTCCAAAGGGAGTAATTAGTGTCTTTGTTGCCAGAAAGGCCAGCCAGGTATTCATTAAAAGATTTGTTCTTGACTTCTTTGATAAGCATTTTTAATTTGTTGCTTAAATAATTAAGTCGTGATTTGCTTTGTGGTGCTCGATTCCTCTGCCAGATTTTTCGAGCTTTCCGCTTTTCTCTAACCAGATCTCTCACTTCTACTGGGTAGTTGATGTAACTTTCCGTTTGATTACAAGTAGGAGGAGTACTCTGCCATGCTGCTTGCAGAATACTGTTGTTCAGCAGCTCCAATTGAACCTCAAGTTCTGCCGGAGTTTTAATTGGTACTTGTAGTTCCGTATTGTCTTCGACTATTTTCCGGAAGAGGTCCCAGTTTGTTTTATTATTTGTTAACCTAGGTAAATTTTCTTTTTTGATAATGGTATCACTGAGTGTCATAATGACAGGTGTGTGGTCAGATGAAATTCCTTCACTGTTTTCGAGTAGATCAGCACTCATAACCTACTCAAAGGATTCCAAAGGTACACTTATTTTAAAAGAAATATAATTCGCCTCAACTCCATTTTGAAATGTTTTCTTAATACGCACACAATTGGCATCCGAAATTTGGAGATTACTTTTCCCAAACTCTTTAAAATCGGTGTTGGTAATGCAAGGCTTAAGCCTCGATACAAATAGCCATTTACGCGGTGGAACAGCTCCAATACGTTACTGTACCACAATTATTAATTATATTATTGTTATTGTTACCGTCCTTATAACTGCGAGTGCGACTATTACTACCACTTTGGATTAATTATCCAATAGACTGAGAAACAGCCACATTCATGTTTTCATTAGTATTATTATTATTGATATTATTTACGTGTTACATGTTCCAATATTATGGTGGCTTACGTGTTCCAATATAATGACGAATTTGAATATTTGACAATTTTGAACTGACGGAAACTAGATCACTCTTGAGGTTCATATTAAATGATTCAGTAATTTTTGAAAACAAATCGACCTGATTTTCTAGCAAGACATCACAATCATCACAAATATAATGGAAATCTTTTAAATTACTAATTAACTCAAATGTCGTCTTGCTTTTAATACCAAAACATTTATAGTCCACCGATTTATCACATACAACACAACAAACGTACTGCTCTATTGAGGAAGCACCACACTCGTAACATGTTTGTTTTCCATCACCAAAGTATTTATAACACACGATAATACGAAGTATTAAATATTATTAAATTATGTTATTTAGTTTATAACAAATATAATTTTATTATTTTAATTAAAATTAAAATATTTATATTTCAAAAAAAAAAAATAAAATTTTACACAGAAAAAAACAAACTCGATCGGTCACTTGACAAGCTCTACATTTGAAAAAAGTATGTTATAGAACAATCATCGTCAGGGACACCACCACTGGCCACTTTGCAATCTAACCCTATGGATTTTTTTACTGCTGCTAGTTATGTGGGTCAATACATTTTCTATAAGGAATGGACAAATTAGTGAACATATTCATCTGCCACCACCATCATATTGGTGATTTTTACTATTAAATTTCTCGAACGAGAAGTTTTGTATAAGTATCGGTTGTCATATCAATTTTCAGGTCCTCGTTTCAAGCAAACTCAAAACCTCACATTTCAAAACCAATATCGATCATTCCCACTTACACAGTAGTTTAATTGTGAATCTGTGGAGTATGTGGTTTTGTGTGTATAAGCCTTAGTGTGTAAATCGAAGGATTGTAGGCATTACAGGATAGCGCCTTATCACGGCTAATAATTGCACCCACATACACCATTTATAATTTATTAATCTGACTCCAAAAGATAAATGATAAATGATAAATAAAACTCACACGCACTTGATAATAATTTATTTGTTTTTATTTTAAATATAAATAAATTGTATAATGCTCAAGTTGAACATTTGATGACTAAAAATGTAATGATCAAAAATTTTTATATAATGCAAATTTTTGGTAAAAATAAAGAGAGTACACATTTACTAATTTATCTCGTCATCCACATATAAATCAGAAATTAGTCGAATAATGAATACAATGGGTGCATTCAAGTAAGCCAACTGTTGGCAACATGTTGTATAAAATCAACACGTTGAGACCTGAACGCACATGATACATTCAAAATTTCATGGCAATGTGATTGTTTAAATGTCATTTTTTCCATCGGTAGATTTTTGATGCCAACATGTTGGGAGGCCTAAATGCGCCCAATGTATATAAGTATATAATATAGAGAGCGATCGAGTCCGCGATCAATACGTGCAATCACCATTTTTTTCCTTAGTATACAATACACACGTAATACAAATGCAATACGTCACTCTCATCATCTGCATTGATTACATTAGCTTCTGTGATGATTAATTAAACTAATATAGGGTGCAGATGGGTTTAATTGGAGTATAGCGTTAACGTCGGAAATACAATTATTTTTAGGTTTACGTGAACGCTATAAATCTTGCTGAACTAGTGAACTAGTACACTGAATAGTGTACATATCACCATATAAAAGGTTAAGCCTCAGTAGTACTCGCGTTTTACAACAAAACAAAACAAAAAATAAAACAAAATATAAGAAATTAGAATTAAATAAGTTCGCAATATTCTTTTTTGTTTTGAAAATCGATTCTCAAGAAACTCTTATTATCGCCATTATCATTCCTTCTGTACTGTTATTATTCCTTTGATAATGCAGTACAAATATTTTTGCGAGTATTAACTATTTCAGAGCAGGTTTGCAGAATCAAAATCGTTTTGACTTCACAAGGGCATTCAGGAGTGGCTTTAGTTTAAGGAATCTCTAGCAGTTGCTGACGATTAGGGAAATCATAATCATATAAAATAATTACAGGATTTGTTAAAAGTACTGCTTCACCTATTTGTGAATTTAAATATTTTTGGAACCGCGAGGCTTAAGCTCATTTTATTCTATACAAAACTATTGTATAATTTGGCATACCCTAATTTATTATGCGGAAGGAGATATCCAAGATTTCCAACGAATTGGAATAACTTCTGAACAGTAAAACTTTTCAGCTCCTAAAAAATGTTTTTTAGTTTAAATGATTTTGCTTTATCATATTAGAGCTCAATAGGCTGCCTTAAGAAACCTATAAAAAATTATTTAAATTGATTTGAAAATTGTTTTGTTAAATTTATTTGAAAAAAGTTTAATTTTTTTTGAAAAATTATTAATTTGATTTTAATATTTCAATTTGGTTTGAAAATTAGTTAATTTGAATTGAACATTCCGCCGTTCAAAATTTCATTAAAATATTCGCAGTTCAAAGAGGAGTATACCGCTTGAATTTTGTATAACATGTGTTTTAGACATATTTAAGCGATAAAACAATTTTACTGGCGATTTGGCATGACCAGCATTTTCAATGCTCTTGAAACATAAAAAAATTAAAGGGCTATCGAACGACTTTGATCGCTTAAATAGGTCTAAAATAGATGTTAAAAAATTTAAGCGGTATGTGTATACCCAATTCTCTTTTTAAATGGTGATTCGTTCCCACCGTGTAAAAAAAAATCGTGTAAAAAGCACGATGTAAAAACAGATTTAGGTGTGCTCAATTATTAGCATCTAAAAACAATGCCAAATAACGGAATTACTTTTATCCTTTCTTTATTTCTTAACAATTGTGACAAAAATCCATGTAAAAAGAGACTTTGGGTACTTCATTTTGAACTGCCTATGTCTTAATACAATTTTGAATAGTCCTGGGGCTGCTCAGGTCTGGAGTTGCCAAGCAAGGTTGTCGATACCATTCTTCAAAAGGTCAAAAACTACCTTTTCTTAAATATCAGCTGATATAAAACTAATTTAACAAAACATTCACCAGTTCTTCGACTGCCTACATATGTCTACATGTGAGGCAATTCTACCCCATTTAAATAGCATGAATTTTGTCAACCCTTACGTTGTGCTTTAGAGGTAGGGACTGTTTACGGGTTCCTCATTTTTAAGTGTTTGGAGATGTGGAACCATTTATGTAACATCTCCAGCCCTCTATAATACAGTGGGGTTAGTTTGTCCCACTTTACCGCCAAAATAGTAGATACTTTTTTATAATAAGTGAATTGAAATACTTATCTGATAAGTTCTAATTTTGGCTTTCTTTTCAAAATTTGACCACAAATTTTTCATTTTAATCACATATTTTGAACACATAATTTGCAATTTTAGTTATACATATTTTTGATTTTTTAGAACCTTAAAATCCTATTCTAAGCCTATTAATAATTAATAAAATTAATAAATTTTATTATATGCATCAGTTTTTATTGTATATTTTGCAAAAAATGAAAAATAATTTAATTTGTATTGAAAATTGTTGTTAAATTTATTTGAAAAATTTTAATTTTAATATTTGTTAATTTGGTTCAAAAATTTGTTAATTTGAGTTGGAAATTTGATAATTTGAGTTGGAAATTTGTTAATTTGATTTGAAAATTTGTTAGTTTGGTGTGAAAAATGTTTAACTTGAAAAAGGTATATTGTTCAAAATAAATACCTTGCCAGATCATACTTTATATTTGACTTCTAAACTTCAATTCCATAATTTTAAAGCAAAATGTAAATTTTCGAAATTTCCAAAATTCTGGAAATCTTAACCTTGACTTGAAAATTTCATATAAATGTATCTACTATTTTTCAACCAATTGTCGCTCAATTCTTTGAAATTTTTATTTCCCACATTATCAATTTACAAAATTCAGAATCATATTTCTGATAATTTCGAAAATTCAAGAAAATCACAATAAAAAATTAATTCTGAAAAAGTAGAAGTTTTAAAATTTTAAGGGATATAGAAATTCTGAAGTTATTAAAAAATTTGTAAATTTGATCTTAAATCTCGAGAATTGTACTGAATTTTTAAAGATATTAAATTCTATTTATTAGTTTTGTTCAAAATAAATAACTTTTCAGATGTAAGTTGTAAAATGGTGTATATCCATTTTTCTATGTGTATATTTTTTGTCACTTATAAATTTTATAAATACTTTTATATTTTATCAACTTTTCAGACTCTTCATTTTACGAAATTCTGCCATTCTTTATAATAATAATTTAAAATTTAAATTTTTACCTATTTTATAACCACTAATCACTTACTTAAAATTTTAGTTTTCCAGATTACCAATTTACAAAATTCAGAATCATAATTCTAATAACTCCGAAAGCTGAAGAAAACTAAAAGCTAAATCAACTCCGAAAACGTTAAAAGTTTTCGAGTTTTGGGGATTACCACGTGGGTATAGAGGTTTTTTAAAAATTTCAAAAGTTGATGTTAAATCCGGAGAATTGTACTAAATTTGTAGAAAATAGAAAGTTTACAGCAAAATGTAAATTTTGAAATTTTCAAAGTTCTGAAAATTTGTACGCTAAAATATAAAAATTTTGTAATTTAAATTTATTTTACTTTTTATAACCAAATATTCCTCAATTCATGGAAAATTCTTATTTTCCAGATTACCAATTTACAAAATTCAGAATCATAATTCTGTTAATTCAAAAAGTTCAAGAAAATCCGAAGCAAAATCAACATACAGTTAACAGTTTTTGAATTTTGCGCACTTTCACTTGGTATAATTTTTTAGTATAAGCAAATCTGAAAATTTAAACTTAAACCATGAGAATTTTGCTAAATATTTGTACTGAATTTTTTAAAATGTTGAATTTTAAATAAATGTTAAAGCAAAACGTAATTTTTCATAATTTCTAAAATTCTGAAAATCTTTACCTTATAATTTTTACATTTTTTAATTTTATTGTATGTCCTCAATTCTTTGAAAATTTTAATTTTCCAAATTACTAATTCATTCAAAATTAAAATTCTGATAATTCTGAAAATTTAATAAAATCTGAAACTTAATCATTTCTGAAAACGTCAAAGGTTTTCGAATTTTGGGCATTCTCACATGATATAGAATTTCCGAATTTTTAAAAATATTGAGTTTTCAATTGTTAACTAATGCTGAATATTCTTCGCTATTTTCCATTTATTAGCGTAGTAGCAAAATTTCAAAATTTGAATTTAAATTTCGAGAATTGTAATGAAATTTAACAAAAATTAATTTTGAATTATAAACCTCTGAATAAAACCCTGAAAAGAATTTTAATTTATGGAATTATAAAATTCTAGTTAATTAACTAATTATAATACATGGAACATCATAAAAAGAAATAAAAATTATGTACTTGAATTAAGTGTTATCTAAAATCTTAAAAATCCTTGGTTATACAAATACAGAATTTTCTACTTTCTATACTGTCTTCTATGTTTAAAAATTAAATATTTTCTAAACTTAAATTCCACAATTTTAAAGCATAATGAAAATTTTTATAATTTCTAAAATTTATAAAATATTTACTGTACAATTTTGTATATTCAATTTATATGCTGTCAGATACTCAATAGTTCCTAGTAAGTAGTCCCTCAATTCTTTCAACATTTTTATTCTCCATTTTTCCAATTTACAAAATTCAAACTCATTTGATAGTTCCAATATAGTCCACGAAAATCTATATACTAAAATTCTATTCTGAAAAAGCTAAAAGTTTTTAATTATATTCGAATAGACCTTCCATTCCTAGATCAAATAATTGGGTTCAGATTATTCATGTTGTAGTCCATATTGCTCTAATAGAAATCTAAAATTTTGCATTGTTTTCATAACTGAAGTTAAATTTTGTTTACAGCAAAATTTATTTTTGTAAAGGATTGCAAGCAACTATGAATATATCATTGACTAGATGTAATTCTACGTAAACAAATGCAGCTTAACTTTTGAATTTTTATTTTCGCTATACCAGAAACCTAAAATGATACAGAAAAATGATACCCATTATTTGTGACGTGTTTTATTTAGTCAGTACAGAGTCAGACTCTTTTAAGAAACAATCACAGTTGGATTGTCCCTTTACGCCAAATTTTAAAAAAAGTGGGATAATTCAACCGCGCAATCTGGCTTAGAATGATGTCCAAAATGTATTCCATTTATTCCAGTTCGTAGAAGAATAAAATAATTCGAGGTCGCGTATAAATGAAAACATTCTAAGATTCCTTCATAATATCGAAGTTTAAAACCACCCACAAACTCATCATTGCTTAATTTCTACTCAAATATAATCAAACGTTCTGAAAATATTTTTTAAAATTTTCCGATAATGGGGCATGCAAAAAGAGTTTTTTTTTCCGCTCATCAGATGTCATTACCGTCGTGGTAAAGGTTACAGTAAAGTTTGACGTTTAACGATTTTTAATTTAAATGGATTTTTGAAAAAAAGTGATAGGGTATCTTTTTAATACAATTAATCATAACTTATTTTATGAATATGTAACATTCGACACGACTTATAAACATTTTAAAATATAAAAATTGTTTTGTGTTATTGAAATATTCCATACAGTTTCGATACAAAAACACTAATGAGTAATGACATTTGACATTTTAGCCTGTACCGAGAGTGCTGCATTTAAAAACAGCGGCGAATATGTTACAATACGCATGCCCCATTATTGCACTAAAAATGCATCAAAAATTTGGTTTTGTGTATATTTTAAATATTTTCAGGCTTTCAATAACCTTCAGAATTTTAAAATAATAAAAACAGATTTTTGGTAGCGTATGTATCATAAATAATACACAAAAATACATAATTGCCTGTTATAGTGATGCGTAAAGTGATAGAGTAGAGTAGGCTAAGTAGGCAAACTTCCATGCCTACATTTAGGCGATTACCAAAGTTTTGTATTAATATGCGTGTATTTAAATATTATCAACGAGACATCTGGAACTTCATTGACTAAATATTTTTTTCGTATGATGGTAGATACTACTATTCACCTTTTCAAAGTGGCTGACCTCTGGCGGACCATTCAAGAACTAGAGCCAAAAAAACAACCGTCAAAAACAAAAAAATAAATAAATAATTTAACATTTAGCTCAATGATTTTGTTTCTTTATTTGTGTTTTAAAATAAGCTTTTATTACTACAAATTAAATTTATTTAATTATTTAGAAAAACGAATTTCGTTTTTCCCTAAAGTCGGTCTAATTTTGCCAATTCGTGGTAGAAAATCACCAATCAACATTCTAGCGTCGCGTCGTGCTCTCATTTAGATCTCATCAAATCATTCAAATTATCGTAAACGAGTTTTTATCTTTGGTTGGTTAATTTCAGTATGCGCTTAAACTCAAATTATTGACTGATTGGCTTATCTCATACGTAAGCGGAATTTATACGTATTCGTTTTCGATTGTCTGTTCTAAAACTCAAAAAAGGAGTTTTTCCTGTGGCCAAGAAGAAATCCAAAATAAAGATTGCCCTGGTTTTATGCCATAGAGTTTCAATATCTACGAATAAACAAATTGAGGTATACAAATTAGCGGGGTTCAGTGTATTTTCTCGCTGAGTTTTATGTAAACCAAAATTACTCAACTAGACATTTAATGCTCTTTAGTATGATTATCAGTTTTAAACGGAGAAAAACATGATTGAACATAATAAAATGTCTAAACTTAGATGTTTTCAAAAATTACAATCAATTTGAAAACGGTGAAAAAGACATTATTTTGCTAATTAATATTACATCAAGATTTCTTTACGGATATATAAAGGGCATGTACTTTATTCCAGGGCACCGTGCATGAATTATTCTTGTTCTCAAATTATACATAATAGTGAAAAATATTGGTTTAGATAAATTCAGCTAAAGCTTGTGAAGTCTCGCTAAACCGAAAACATATCTTTTGTTATTAAAATAAAACGAGAGATCTCATAAATTTGTTTTTGTACTTAGGAAGGATGCAGTTAAGTACATTTTGTTTTTAATTGATGCAAACATGTTACTGCAATTTAATACCAATATTATAATTTTCATAAATTCTGCTACACTCTAATCAATATGTGTTCGTTCACACAAAAGTCTACAAGGAAATAAAAATTACTTGTTTATATCCAAAGACATAGCACAGCCACGAAAAAAGCGAAACATGTTATTGATGAAGTTTGAATCATCAAAATAAAGTTGTCTAAATTTTACTATACTTATTTTCCGTGCAGTCAAAGAGATTTGGCAATTCCCTTGAGGTAGTTAACGATTTTTGAAGAATATATTTGATAATTAAGCCAAAAACACAAAATATTGCTGATTATATTTTGAGAAAAACAACTCTGTTACTTTTTCGAAAAGTTTATATTTAAGCTGGAAGCTTTTAGACAACGATGTTGTTATTATCAACTTGTTTGCCTTTCCAGACAAGAAAGTGTTGTTTTTCCCAAGATAAAATTAACCTCAAGAGCTTTTTCCAGTTCAACAAACTAATATTGGGGTAAATACTCGATAATTTAGCAAATTGCAAGTCGCAAGTCGAAAAATGTGACTAGACCGGTTTTACCAAGCAAATTTTAATTTCAAATTTTATTTTATTTTTTTGCTAACCGTTGTTTGTTTTTGCAACAAACACAATATAATTACTAACAATTTTTTAAGTTCGCAAAATAAAATGAGCAACCAAGACAATGAATACTATCGATTGAAATTCTTCGCAAATATTTTGTTTATTTCATATGAAAATGGCTTGCTTGCTGAATAATCGTGTATTTGGCCCATTAACAAATACAATTGACGATATTATTTTGTATGTATACTATGAAAAAAATGGGTGAACCGAACAATTATGATGCTGGTCCCCTATTACACGGCCTTGACGTCCATTAGCGCAAATTTTTAATTAATTATTCTCGTTCAAAAATTAGAAGTTACAAATATAATTAGCCTATTTACTTGCGTAGGAATGTCACACGAATGTTATTAGATTTAGAGCAGGCTTTAAAATAATTTTGTTGTTGTAATTGTGAGAATTTGATGTAGTTTCCTATTCACCAAAAAAATTCAATTTGCGACGCATTCGATTGATTTTTCTGCTGTCAGGTTGATCGTTTCGCACAATCAAATCAATCCGTCGAACAAAATTTTTGCTCGGTTACAAATGTCGATTTTTTGCCAGAGTTGCCCCTCTTTTACTAATACCAACAACTAATACTGTCATTTTCATTAGAACTGTAATTTTATTGTTATTCTCAATTTAAATAAATAATATTTTCAAGACGTCAAAATCACACACACACACACACACACACACATAAAAAAAAACCGGGCAATTCGATTTTCTTGTTCGATTCACTGAATGATTTTTGAAAGAGGTGGAAAAACCGAATCGAAAACGACATTAATATTTTCTACATAAAACATTTTTAACGAAGAACTGCGGGTTTCTTGGTGCTTATTATAGGGTATAAGTGTGAGCACGAATGCAACGAAATCATAACACACTTGAAACGCTTACATTTGTGAACCTAATAAATGTAGGCTAATAAATGATGCAGCATTAGATACCTTTTATAATCCATGAATAGAGAAAATATAGTTTAGGTATCTTAGCCTACTCAAGATTTTAAGATTTTGTAGATTTTGTGAGATTATCCAAGGTTTTAGATGTTATTAGAGTTTGATTGGATTGAATTGAGTGTAGCATTAAGTTATGTAGGTTTTATTTCAAAGTTATCAACTTTCAGTTACTTTAGGAGTATTATGCTTTTCTGCTTTTGAATCGCTTAACATTGAGATTTTTGAAGAATATTCTACGATTCTAAGATTATTTGTCAGAATATCGAGTTTATTCTAGAATTTTTAAATGATTCGAGATTATTCGATGTTTTCAAGTTCATTTCAGTCTGTTCGAGTTTTTCGATATTAATCTAAATTTGTAAAGTGCGATATGTTACCGAATTATAGCGATAAATCGTGATTTTCGATATTTTAAGTGTTGGCTCGGGTTTGAATATTATGTAATAGAAATTATTTAAGATTTGATTATTTATTTGAGATTATTGAAGTTTTTGATATCATTTGAGTTCAGCTTGCAGCTGAATTATGTTTAACACTGAGTTGCATGATTTTACAGAGATGAGATTTTCGAAGTTCGGGATTTTGAGGTTTTGGGATTAATCTACGCTTCCGGAATTGAATTTGCTATTGATTTCTTATTTTTTTTAGAATTATTGAGGATTTTTCGAAGCTTTTCGGGTATATCCCTTTAAACTATCGGGTGTATAACTTTAAACGGAGTACTTTTCAAATTTTCAGGGGAGTGTTCTAGGTAGAAGGGAGAGCATACGAAATACAATAGTTATACCTTATAAATAAAAATAATTGTTGGTGTTTTGTGTTTAAAAATCATGATCCAGCAAATTACACTAAAATTGTTTTTAGTTTTTGAGCCAAATTTTATTAGTAAAAAAAACTCTTTTATTTATTGGTTTAAAGCTCTTTACCTATTTTACTATTAAAGCGCTAATTTCTGTATGCTGGTCGAGCTAACTAGTTTTTTAACAAGGCCACAACTCTCTACGAAATCACAAATATTTTTAGATTATCGTTTTGAGATTTTTAAGTTTTTCTCGTAGAGAAAAGAGTGCCGATCAACGAAACCGTAAGCGAAATTTTTAATTTTTAGCTATTTTTACATAAATTTGGCGTGGTAAATAGAAAATTTATCTTAAAGCATGCGAACATGTTCGTCATTTTCACAAAGCTGATTTTTGAGAATTGGAAAATATTCCGGTGCAATTTAAAGAAATGTCATTGCCAGACGTAACCACTAGGTACCTAGCATGACCAGGTCAAAAATGACTAAACGTGGACGAAGTCTGAAAAAATCGCCTTAAAAAAAATACGACAGTTATTATGTCTGGAAATATGTTAGTTTTTGATTTTAAAAATTGCTATATAAAATTGGTAATATATATTTTGTTGGGGACGACTAGTCACAAAATCGGCTCGTGGTGAAATCTCTTCAAGAAAAGATTTGAAGCCGCTAACATGATTCATATTGGTTAAGTCAGATAATAAATTTCAATCGAATTTGTACATAATCGCACCAGTCCCATTTGAAGCAGGGATGGGGTTTCTTTAAAAAAACCTTTCCCAGAGTCCAACAAATATTGCAAGACGCTATAATGACACTTTGGTTTTTAGAAAAAATTTGGGAAAATTACATTTGCCAAAGAAACATTTGGTTTTTATTTTCATAACCATTCCAGGCCTTTACTACATTTCCATGTTCCATCACCAAATGGGGCACGTTTGTCAATGGTTTTTAGTGAAATTTTATATCCGAGTTATTAAGCTGATTCTGTCAATAGTTCTTAATACAAAACTATCATTTGGGGTTGGATTTGTTAAATAAAATAAAAACCTAATCCAATAAATATTTCGAAACACTACTAATGACATTTTGGTTGATGCCATTTATTAGAAACATTGGGCGCATCCAGCACATAGATTTCTCACTAAAAAAAGTAGATATCTCACATCTTACGTGCTGGATGCAAAATATCTCACTAGAAAAATGTAGATATTCTCACTATTTAGTGAGACAAAACAATTTAATCTACATTTGAGTAGATATTTCTTGGTTTGTATCTTCGCTTTTTCTTGACATTTTTAATGGAAAATTTTGTTATACGAGTACATATTAAAAAGACAACGGCACATTATGCACATTTGAAATCTTTCGAATCAATTTAATTAAATTGAAATTAGAAAATAAATAATAATGGATCATTACAACATTGAAGAATTGAATCTAAGACACAAACCAAAACTAATATGTAGATTTTACGTCCAGCACATTTGGCAGTCTACAATTGAGACTATTCTACATTTGAGATTATCTCAAAAGTAGATATCTGTGTGCTGGATACGCCCATTGTTTCGCCAATTTTTCTTTTTTTTAACATAGACAACCAATCCAGGCAGTGCGTACTACGTTTCCTGCTTCAAATGGAACTAGGCATACTTGTGGATGAATTTTATTAGAATTTATATTTGAGATTTTGGATGTTAAGTAAATCCTTTAAGTTGTTCTTAATATAAAATTTATTATTTCCGCCTCTAGAAAATTCTTTCGGCCATATTATCTGGGGTCGAATTTCTTAATAGAACCATGGTTCAAATTCGGGATATTTCTAGGTTGAAACTTTAAATCAAAAATGATATTCAAGAAATTTATTTGTATATACTGAGCTAATTCAGCTTATCTTGTCAGTCTTCAGCATCAAATAGATGGGAAAAGAACATTTGTTAATGGATTTTATTAAAATTTATTATCTGCAATATTTTGTATTATAAAACCTATTATTTTCATTGCCTAAAAAAACGTATGCCATAAGGTACGGTTGGGGTCAGAATTTTAAAAATAAAACACGACCCAACGGCAAGAGATATTTTGGAACACTATTCGTAATAATGGTATTATGATCGAGACCATAAATCAAAAATTAAATTTGCCAGTTTTGATTTTCCATGCACAGCCAATCCAGGAGATATTAAGCCGATTCGATATAAAGAGTTCCTAAATTTAAACAAATTAAATCACGTCCTGAAGAATTTTTTGGGCCAGTCATTTGGCTGGAGTTCGAATTAAATTTTGTTGAAATTATTATTTTTCTGATCCCTCCTGAATTTTGAATTGCCACTTGTGACGGTTCGCGCATTTTGTCGGGCGCCTTAATTTGTACGTTCGCCACCACAACAATTATTCCAATAACAATACACCTACTATTAATTGATTATACCAACTGAGCGACAAAATAAAAAACACAAAATAAAAAATCAATACTTTAAATAAAACAGACTCGTCTCGGATTTGGTGTGGAGCATACGCGCGCTCGTTTCAATATTGGAAATTTAACCACATAAAATGGTGGTGATGGTAACAATAAATAAATGGAACAGATTGTACAAAAAATAACAAATTAATGCGTAATAAATAAATTAATTTAAACTTTAAACTTACTAAATAATTTGAACAAAATAAATTAAATAACTTATAGAATAAAACATTTAAATTAAAAAGTGAAACTTATGTTTTATTTTGTTGTAATAAGTAACATTACAATTGGTGACCACCAACGTCCGTGTTTACGGTAATTTTTTTTTTTGTTCTTCATCGAATTAACACGCACCTGCAACAATATAAGGAGTGACACTATACACTTTCTATTATTGTGCAAGCACCTTCAAACAATCAAACGAGGAATCATCCCGAAAAATTTATTCTCAGCATTTTTTTTGTGCCGGCCGGGTGCGCATTACGCACCGGCCAGTACATTTATTCTGTTTCAATAAATTACAAAATACTGTGGTAAATTTATTTTTATTTTTTCTGTCTTCCATACGGAGTCACATCTATGCACACTAGAGGCACACATACGCATATTTAGTGCCATGCACATGCACACATACGCGCGCACGGTATCATGCCCACACAAAGCAAACTTAAAAATTAGGGCACACACATACCAACACGTGTCACACATATGCGGTCGGACACCTACATACATATAAAATGAGGTTCGACGCCATACCGCCCACCAACATCATCAAATAAACTAATACATTTAGGGATTCGAATGAATATTATCTAAAAACCAGGACAATGTAAGACATTTTTCTGGAGACCCACAGAAGTTTGAAAACCCAGAACAGATCCAGAGTAACCATGACGTCTGGTCAACCTATTTCTACCTAGATCCTAACTAGACGAAAAGGAGAATGTCAAAATAAAACTGAAACACAATTTCGGCTGTCAGAGTTTAACCTTGCCAGACAAGAAAGATGTATGCTATTCTGGAAAGGGTAAATGACTGCAGAAATTATGTTACAGTATTATTTTTATAGGGACGTCTTAGTCGAAGCTTTAGGGAGGATTTGAGAATACTGTGTATCCAGATTTCCATAATATATATCGTTTTTGCGCAGAAAGGCACATAATTTGTCATACAATATAATTTTTGTATTCAGGTGAATATTTATCCAAAGCAGATTAATTTTTTTTTTAAATCAGGTAATCTCTGTCATGATTGAGTTTATCTGGCGCCCAATACTGAGTGCCTTTATGTTTTTAAAAGTTGTAGAAAAATCGGAATTTACCAAATCGGAATAAGTTTTACTAACAAATCTTCAGATTCTTAGGAAAACGCATTTGAATTGATATTGTTTGCTAAAGTGACTGACACATTACTGCAAGAAAACCATTTTAGGGGATTTTACCGGAGAATAACAGAAACCATTATAAATCAGCTTTGAAAAAATGATTTATGAAAAAGCCAGCTATCTCCCAGAATGTTATAATTATTGCAAGCGAAAGCCGATAAGTTAAAATATTATGTAAAATTATTATTAGTATAGCAGTTATTAGAATAGGGGTGTACAAAATGAAACAGCGAAGTACAGGAGTAAGCACTAGGCGAAAGTACATAGTAGAAATACTCCGATCGTACTCACTCCGAGAGCACTGGCCCCGCTAAGATGCCGATTAGGGCATTGAGCAATGTTTACAGTTCCTTTTGAAAAATACACCCATTTTATTTATAAACATTTTTATACATCGAACCTAAAATTTTGATTTGTTGATGAACAAACAACTATCAACTTGTTCTAACCAAGATTACCCAAAAAACAAACTTAACCAAAAACGAAAAGTTGTTGTTGGAGCAATAATTTTAAAGTAAACTAATTAAAAAAAATTGGTTTTTGATCATTTGATCATTTTAAACTTCAGTGATTCTTTAAATACTGATACTCTACTCTAAATATTGCTAAAACAAGATTTTGATCGAAGAAATAGAACTAGCACTTTCTCCCTCGTATAATATTCTCGCTTGCATGCCCAATACAAATAGATTTTTTCGCTCCATTTAAACAGCGAATATAAATTTTTGCATGTGTGTGTGATATATGAAAATGCGAACTAAAAACGTAAGCTGCCTAAAAATGGTTCGGGATTTGGTAATTGAAAATAAGGTGGAGAGAAAGAGATGAGAGGCCGTTGACCGAGGGATGATGGGGAAATACACAAAATCTGGTTTTGAAAAGTCCAGATTTCTTTACCTTTGCAATGGTTGCAATGTATTAATGGAGCAGCCGCTTCTGATCGCTGATCTACAAGACAAGTAATGAAATATACGTTACGTCCGAAACACATAAAGTAGTGTGTATATGTCATCGATTGCGGTAAACCAAGGCACAAAGTTTATTTAAAGCCTTTAACAGATATTTTAGAAGTTCTCGAATGTTTAAGAACTATAACAAGTTACTTTATTTATTTATTTGTCTACATTTTTAAATTAATATTATTCTATTATGAGTCAGTGCTCATTTGTAATAGAAGTGTGTATGTACCAAATATAAAAAATAATCTGCATTAGCCTTAAATCAGCCTGTTTTTTTACATCAAAATCAGCCGCATTCGATGACATTTCCGGTTGGAAGATTTTTTTATTTCATCGTCTGTTGCAATGTGTTGACTGCTGCAATTGGCGGATTCTAAGGTTGTGAAATATTATTTAACAGTCGATTGGTCCTTTTTCAACCAACCACTCCTTTTGTTGCGTTTACCCGAAAATACTTTACATCCCTATTTCGCTAGCGGTGTCGTTTATCACGCCAAATATTTTTAATATTTCTTCTATAAACCAACCCTAGACTGCTGCTATGAAAAACATCTAATTGCACTGAGACATATGCGACAATAGTCATTTCAAGTGACTACTAGCACAGACACTCCTTTCTCGAAAGTACATCATGACAATAATGCCGCATAATCGAAAAATGTCGACAATAACTTGGTTGTTATTTTTGCAACAGAAGAACTTGAGACGGCTTGAATTTTTTTTAGTATTTTTGAAAAAAGATGAGGAAAAATAAATTGCATCAAGTTCTTCTATTGCGAAATTACCCAAAAAATTACTGTCCTTAGTTTTCGGCTATGCGGCATAAAAGCCATTTTAAATGACTATTGTCGTAAAAAATTAGTGTAATACGATGATTTTCATAGCAGTCATCTATAGGGTTTATAGAAGGAATATTAAAACTTGACTGCTATTTGGTATGACAAACGATACGACTAAGGGAATAGGAACCGTCTCAAAGAACACTTAAGTCTCTATGCCAGTAAGTTAGCTAATGTAGGTCTAAGTTAAATATAAGCGTTTGAAGCATCTTGCGATAAAAATAAATTCATTCAATATATGATGATAAGGATGCCTCTATGAAAAAATTTTAATCCATATTGGAATAACTTTTTAATTTTATATTCTTCCATAATTAGTTAATCAATTTTAAAAATTAACATCTAAAGGAACTATAACCACAGATAAGTATATCAGATGACTCATCTAAAGCACTGTTTGCGGTTTTTCAAAATTGGCTGATAAACGCGCCAATTTGATGTGATACAAATATTAACTTCAACCTGGAACCCATAATGACGAGACATCTATAAATGAACAGCTAAACAAATTATTTGTGTTTACTTTTATTTGTTTGTTGTTTTTTTTTTTTTTTTTTCATTTTTTCCGAAATATTTTAATATGAATAAAATTCCCAATTCATCTAGTAACATTTTCTATATTGTACTACATATAAATGCATTGGCAATGATTTGTTACTTTTTTGTGTTTCGCCAAATTTACTTTTTATTTAGCTATTTTTCACCTGAGTATGTGTAAAATGGAGTTAGCTGTGTTTTATCAGCAAAAGCTTCTTTATAAAAAAATAAAATTGTGATGACTGATGACCTTCCATTTCTTCATTTTATTGTTACTAATTGCTTCGAGTTTGGGTGTTTAACTTTTCGCCATAATTTGTAAGGCAGTTAAAAGAAAAAGTAATTGCGAAACAGTTCTTAATGCTTAAGGCTTCAACTTAACATATTGTATATGTATACTGCCGTACTAAACATGTTTTATATAACCACAGAACATCCGTTTTCAGAAAATTGATGTTAAAGTTTTGAAATTAGTGTATTTTGCAAAAAAAAAAAATGGAAACCGTTTTTCTTATTACGTGTTTCTCAATTTAGTTTTAATTATTTATCTTTCTACATGATGAGTTCAGATATCGTTTGCATTCGAGTTTGATGTAAATTAAGAAGGATCGTGTCAAACCAACATTAAAATGGTTGCCTTCCACGATTCAACGATCCAGACCAAATAGCGAAACTACACAAAATGTTGAAGACTGGAATAGGACCGATAATGTACTTAAACCGGGTAAGATATTTTCCAAAAGAAGGCTAATGGAGCTGAAGCTGTCCCAGCGAAGAAATACACGGCTCTCAATATTATATTGGCTGACAATCAATATTATATGTTGGCAAAATTACTGCACATTCTATTGTGAATGAGCTTACGGTCAAAATAAAATGTGCCAAAATTATTGTAAATAAATAAATTAAATAAATTAATAAATTAAATTATTTTTTAAAATTCTAATGATAAAGCTTATTATTAGCTATCGAATAGCATCAATAACTCAATTTGGCCAAAAATGTAGTTATGTAAAACATGCTTAACACGGCAGTTTCCGTTCGATTTCGGTTTATTGCATAAAGTAACACTAGTAGTTGATAATTTACTCTTCAGCGCAGTAATGCTCCCGTACATAAGAAGATGCATTTCCACAAAATTATTGAAAAATCTTGAATATAAGTTGTGGTGTAGGCCAGGGCAAGAGTTCGATTTAAACTTGCGATGGTTTAAATTGAGATAGAAAATATTCACGATCTAGAAAGACTAAAAATGTGTGGCAGGCTCCTAAGGAAACCGAGTGGGATAAATTTTTAGGTGATTTTATCAATATGTTGTTGAACCACTTGCGAAATGTTACAAAGACGCAACAAAAAGAGGCCATATGCGTAGAAAAATAAGTGACTAAATCACTATATCACTATTAGTATCACTTTAAAATAATTTTAAATTTAAGTGGTTTACCGCTTTGTTTTTAGTTTGTCCATGTTAATACTATTAAATTAACTGTAATTTTTCCTAGGATTAAAATTTTAAATGTTTTTGATCGGAATGTAAAGCAGAATATATAAGTTAATTAAGTTGAAATTATTATTTTCAAAAAGATTATTAACTATAAAAATAAAGTTGTTTATATTAGGTACATCACATTAAAAATTGAGCATGCAGAAATAATTTTATTATATGCCAAATATGAAATACGAATAAGTGAAAATGACTAAATTAGGGAATTCCAAGAATGAATTCAGGCCTTAATTCATGTTGATATAATAATGCATAATTTGAATTTATGGAATAATAATTTTTTGACAAATTTGCTACACATTTTGTGCTCGTAGGCCCAAATCAAATACTAAACATTAAGCAATGCGCATATTCGTCTTATTGAAATTTCCCCTACCGAGTAATTTTACGCCATAAACGCGTATAAATGGTAAACAAAGTGTGAAATTGAATCATTTTGTTCATTTACTGAAATAAATTACGAAAAGTTCAAGAATATTGTTTCCAAAAATAATTGTTTTATTTAAAAGCCAATATGTACAATAAAATCAAACGATTTATTACAAAAAATGGGTGTTTGTAACGTGTTTGGGTGCAAAAGTGGTAATGAAAAAACCAGTAATTTTTAGTTTAATTAAATAAATAAATAATTTTCCAAAAAATAAGAAATTATTGAAATTCTGGGTCAATCTTTGTCGCCGGAACGAAATATTTCTTATTATTATAGAAATGCGCTTATTTGTGGTCAACATTTCACCCTTGATATCTTTGAAAATAACATACGGAGAATAAGTACGAATTATTGTGCACAGTTTAATCTGCCACAAATTTATCTTGTGATTTTCAAGAGTTGTTGTACACATATCTCCGTAATTAAAAAGGGTGATATCACAGACTAAAGTAATATTACAGATACGTCTTAATACAAATAAAAAAATAGTTCCAAAATTGGTATACATACACAAATAGCTGTAACACAAAACGTGCACATGCTTCTAATCTTCACTGAAAAAAAACGACTTTCTTATTGAAAAATTGTAATACTAAATTGTTGGTATAACATTGTTACTATTATATCAATAGATAGTTTTCAATAAGACTAATATATAGCGCAATTGAGCCACATGTGATCATATTGATTGAGAAATTGAACAAATTTTCCCATTAAATGTTGAAGTTATTATTTTGAAACTAACGGTTCATCATTTTGAAAAATATATATTCATTACGAATAGTAAGCAGTCATTCAATAAGTTTTACTGTAAACAACATTTTAAACCGTAATTGAAAACATCGAAACGTTTGTAATGGAATAGAAAACAAAATATTTTCAAATTGAAGAGAAAAACTGCACTACGAAAATATTTCGTATTCAATGTAATGGTATTGTTATCAATAATGAGAATTTGTCAAACTTATTCATATTGAAAACAGATTATTTCTATATGAAGGAATAAAATATAACACTACTTCATATTGAACACTTCATATTTCATCACCAACGCAACTTTCAATTTGAAAGAAATCAAAAGTTACATTCACATTAAACACTCTGTTTTTTTCAATATAATTGAACCACATCATATTGAAAACACATAATTTGAAATTGAAAGAATGTTCTCAATATGAAGACAAAATGGAAGAGTTCTTCATTTATTTTAAAATAAGCCTCATTCTCCGTGTTTAGTTCGACAAGTGCAGTGTTAGAGTTAGAAAAATTAAGGACGCAACCAACAAACATCTTTTGGACAAAATAGTTTACGCAAGGTAAGATTCTCGAACCAAGATGTGTGAACTTATTATTTCATAATTATTTAATTAAATCATTGTTAATTTTTTTTTTTTTTTCTACAGATGCCACAAACGCTATTGTGCTATATCTTGCTGTATACAGTTATACCACCTGTGACCAAAGAGATAAGAGCTGCACCAAGCAGCTTTTTGAAAAAATTCAAATAAAACTCACATTTAAGGCTATGTAGCCTTTATACTTACATATTTTATTATTTTATTATATTTTTCAATAAATTTTGAATTTGTTTATAAAAAAGCAATTGAGCGGTTTTTTAATTTACACACATGCTTAAATTTTTGATGGTACGAGTTATATATATTAACCGAATTCAGCTTTCAATATGATAGTTTATTCATTATTAGTATGATAATTCTTATTTATCATCATACTAACATCATCAATATCCATGAAATTTCTTCATATATTTCATTTTCATATTGAATAATATGCACTGGTATTGATGTAATAACGATCATTTTCACAATCATATCGCTAAAACATGTTTTCAAATAGCAGATATACCATTTTTCATTTTAATCAAATATGTGTTCATTGGTAACAAACAATTTTCAAAAGGACAGATTTGTTTTATTGATAACATGTGCAGTTTTATTAATAATAGTATGTTATCGGTTGTATATTAAATACAAATTTAGTAAATAAATCGTAAATTTATCAATATGACTACATCTTTTTTTTCAGTGTTCTTAGAAATGAGGTCTAATCTTCTTAGGAATAAACAAATATATTTTCATATGGTTTATACAATGTCTAGCGGTTTTAAACCAATTTACCATAGGAATACGAGAGTATTGGCAAATTCATTGATTGATGGATCAAGTGATAGTACAAGAAATAACAATGTCGACCAAAACCACTTAATTGATCAAACTCCAGAGTTTCATCAAATGACGATGCAGAAAATGAATACCAAGTCGATAATGATTCGCTAAATTTAAGGCCGAATAAAAAATTAGAAAATGCCGTAACCAAAATTTATATTTTGCTTTAGTTAGACTTTATTATTTTATTTGATAAAGTTGTTGGAGTAAGTAATAAATAATAATTGTTCCTGAAGTACAAGTAAATCCTAAGAGAGACCAAGTGAAGGTGGTCTATGGTCTATCAAAACCTACATTAGAAATAATGGAAGCTAAGTAATCTTTAGACACAATTGTCAAATCACTCAATGGCGGATATTTACACATAATAAAAAATTATTTAAAAAATTTAATTATGCTGATGTTAACAAAATTTCTTGTCACACAAAAGTAAAGAAATTGCTTTATCGTGCCCGAATATATTTTCGTTCTAATGTTATAATTAGTTGTGCTTAAATAAATTAAACAACAAACTTAAATAAAACATTTTATTTTAAAAAAACAATTAATATTGGTATACTTTATAACACATTAATGAGTTTTCAATAATAAAATTCCTTGTTTCGACGTCATCCACTTTGCTCTTCACAAATAGTAAAAAAATTGTCAATTGGTGCTTTAAGCTTTCCGACATCAAACTTCACCATATTTAGAAGGGGGTTCCAAATCATTTTTAATAATAAGATTTTCGCATCGTAAAATTTTAAGTTTTTGGATTATTTTACAAGCAAAGAAATCTTATATCAAATATCGCATGGAATTTTTCAACCGGAACATCACAATTAAAAAAAAAATTCAGAACTATCTGATGAGGATGGTGACTTGTTCTACAGCTTCAGAACTCCAAGGTTCTACATCTTCTCCGATGTCACTTGTTAAATGCAGCAAACTTGAATCAATATCTCCTGTTCACAATTTGAAATGCTGGAATATTTGCTTTGAACTTTAATTGTGGTTATTTTAACTACGTTATTATTATTTATTTATTTATATTATATATATATCATGTATAGCCTACAGTGATTACAATCGGCTATACAAACATGTTAAAAAAAATAAAAATTGATTTGTAAAAATGAAATACAACACAAAAGGAATAAAAGATAGATAGAAAACGCCGACTATTTAGTTATTATTACATAAAAATTTAAATAAAGCTTTCTTAAACGACTCTCTGGACAAGTTGAAATCAAAAACATCATAAACTGAATTAAACTCTCGCGATGCTCTCAAAAGTGGTTCCGAAAGACCGTAATTAATTGATTCCTGGTTAATCAGTAACAGTCCAACGCGTAAAAGCACTTCAGTACAATCGATTCGAGAACTGAAAATATTTCAAATGAACAATGCCGATGCTGCAACACGTCGACAATCTAATCGGTGCAGATTCAATAGGTTACAGCGATCTTGGTAGGGTGGAAGAACATATTCAACAGACCATGTAGACGATAGACAACGAAGTGCATACAAAACAAACTGCTTCTGAACACTTTCTATCCTATCCGAATGACAGTGATAAAATGATGACAACACCGGCGATGCATATTCCAAAATAGAACGAACAAAAGAACCGTACAGTGATGTTAGAGTAATCGGGTCGATGAAGTCCGTACAGTTCCGCTTAATAAAACCCAACATAATGTATGCCTTATGTATAATGGTGTTAATATGTCTAATTAAGGTGGCATCAGCTGAAAAAATTAAATTGATGTATGGATGGATTTCAGTTGCTTCCGTTGGCTGCTCTTGATTTAAGAAAAAATATTTTCAATTGCGTCTCGATTGAACCTATTAATTAATAGATAATCGACGCGTACATTCTCCGGTATTGTATTATTATTTTAGCGACTTTCCTAATGCCATTCAAAGTGAAAAGTTAACTGTTGAAATAGTAAACAGTTTTTTTATTTACAAGTGTATTTTAAATGTAATCTATCATGAAAATCATAAATTTATCTATTTCGCCATCAATTGTGTAAGAAGATTTAAAATTATTCTTGTTAAATTTTGTTTTTGAATTTAAATAGTCAAATAACTTATCAAATTTTTCAATAAATGTATAAGTTAAAATCGCTGCAGTCATATTTCCCGATGAATTTTTTTTATGTCGAACCGTTGCTTTAATCCCTGCAGCAACACTCCTGCTGAAAATTTGTGTTACTAATTTAACCCTAATTTTTTCAAACGAATTATCATAGAAAAATGAGGTGCATCAAAAATGTCTACAATTTCTTGATTTTTATGATTAAATATGGGACGTTCGATAGACAGTCCCAACATGTTAAAACATTTATTGCGTTAACTTTTAATCCTAATTCCAAGCATTTGTCAATATTTTCCTGGACAAATAAATACAATTTATCAGCCAAAAGGCCATTATGGGAAACGAAAGAACTTAAAACATATTTCCAGTTAGAAAAAACTCCTCTTCCCATAAAACGAGATATCAATTGTCCTATAATATTTTATTGCTGACTTCCAAATTCTACAAAATCATCTGATCGAAGTAAGTATTGTAAACCAAATCACTTTTTATATAAATTTTGTCCAACATTAAAATAGCTTCTTTTGAATCGTCGGTCCTTTCAGAAACTTGGTCTTTTATTTTATGTAAAACAGTTTCATTAAAACCAGGAGTTAAATATGTTATCGGTTGCTAACTGATTAATGAAGACTTTGACGGCAAATTAAATTGTAAATTTTCTCGCATATCTGTTTGCATTTGATGATCGATAATAATATTTTTCGCGATTATTTTCTGATCCTAAGGCCATTTCCGTGTTTCAATTCGTCATATGTTTGTCAACATTTTACAAAAACTTTAAGAATTTTTATTTATTTTCAAAATGGATTGAAAAGGATAGTGGATCATTATTAATTTCAAAATTAGGTTTGAGTTATATAATTTGTGTTATTGATCACACTAATTTCACCACTTATTGGATCTAAAGTAATTTCCAGATCGAAGGTTTCAAAAATATCATCGATTGATAATATAGGTATCATTGACCAATTATCATTGGAATAAGTGTCAAGTAAGGTTTCAACTGTAATCGTATTGTCATTTGAAAGCAAATTATTCATTAAAACAAGCAAATTTTTTGTTTGGACAGTCCTTCATAAGCCCTTCTTGGAAAAACTGCCTTAATGAAATGTGTTTCAGAAATTTCTAATTTTTTTGTAGCTGAATTTTTAAATAACAGTTATACAATAGCAATCCATTCCTCATATTTTTTGTGAGTTTTCTGTAATTTGAAAAGGCGTATGTTCTGTCTCCATGACGAATTACACCCTTTCACCGTGCACATAATTTCACTTTTGACCACATTTGAATCCATTTTCAATGTAAATTAGATGTTTAATAAAATATTTGTATAGTAATTAAAAAGAAAACTAGGTAGTATATTCCAAATTAAATCAATTAAAAAAAAAAACAAACTAGAAACTTCAAAAATTCCTCCAAACAACAACAATAAAAAATTATAACAATTAGTCACCTAACGGTTACAAAAATAAAATTTGTATAAGTTGGTGTGTAGTGTGTACAGATATAAAAACATTAAAAAATATTTTTACAGAAGTTAAATTAATTTAAAATAATCTAAGTTTCCTAAAAATATGATTTTATGTACGAGATATACAAATACTCAAATTTTTAGTTTTTATCATAACAAAATGCAAGTTTCTTCCAACCAGACTCTTATTGATCGAAATATTCAAAATAAATTTATGTTTTTATAACTTTAAACTTTAAGTAACGCAGTAACGTAAGAAAAGAAAGCAACAAAAAGTGTTTGATTTTAATAATTGCAAATGAATCAATAATTTCCTAATAATAAGTTTGTATATTTTGATTTTGCATAGTTGAAATATCACATAATTAAATAATTTTAACTTCACTTGAAAAAATTTTTAGATTTTAAATACTGAAAGTTGTTTAGAAAAAATAACAAAAAATATATGTTTGATACGATGGAACATTTTGTTGCAGTCTTAAATAGCTTGATTGTTTTTCTTTTGCTAGATAAAAATAAATGGCATTACTTTCAACTAAAAAAGAATAGCTGGGTTCCAGTAGCAGCTTATAAAATATAGTTTAAAAGAAAATTGGCGCTTTTGATATTGGACATTTCCTTGTTCTGTATGAAGCCTCTGATATTCTTCTTTGTGCTATAACGAAACTTCTGCATTTTTTATTTCTAAAAAAATATGACCAAAACAAAAATTGAGACCAGTTATGTTATGCTGACCCCCCAACATAGCTATAACAATTGGTCTCAAAGGATTGTCGTCTCTGTGTATTTTAGGAAAACCACATATTCTTTGAGTCGTACTATTTTATGGAATTAAAAGTCGGCCGATTAATTAAAAAAAATCATTTATTGATTGTTTAGTGCTAAAATAACGAGAAACATTTTTGGTACCTATAGAAAAATCGAAAGATATGAATAACAGTCTGATTTTATTATCGAATTCCGAATTATCTGTTATTATGCCTTATAATATAAGGTTTTTACTACTTTGCACTTTAAAATTATAAGTTAAAAAAACTATTTTCTCTCTTAACTTTATAAATAGTTAAAGTTATAAAATTGCACAAAATTTCTAATATGAATTGAGTTTGAATTTTTTCCAATTCTTACATAAATTTTTCGGCTGCGGCGTGCCATATAAAAGCAAGCCATCCCGGATTGTTCATTTCTCATAACTTCAAGAAAATGTCTTTATCCGACCGCGTTAAAACTTCAATATGATTCTTCATATGTGAATTTCACAACTTTCCACGTCTTAATAATTTCATCCTGTTTACTCACATTAGATATTTGCATAATTAAAAAATTCCGCTTGTTTCTTAGAATTTGCAGAAAATCATCATAGAAACCAAGATGACTTGCCAGTAATCAAAACGTACAAATTGGAATTTGCACATAAAAGTCGTTTTACTTTGTGAGATTGCCGAATTTGTAGTATTTCGTTCTTAATGCAAAATTTATTAGTCCAGTTATTGTTAAATTTAAAATTTGTCAAAATATTTACAAGTCTGTTCCTGATGCTGATCTGTAAAGTCTCGACTAGTTCAGAAATGCCACTCTTTAACCAGCTACAATTTTTTTTTTTTTTTTTCGCTGGCGCTACATCCCATGGAGGGATTTGCCGCTTCATATTGAAGTTTCGTAATCATTATTTTTAATGGATAATGAGTGATTAATTCATTGATCCTACATTAACCAGCCGTGATTTTTTCATCACCCGCCGGGAATCGAACCCGGGACCTCCGGGGCTTAAAGCAAGCATGCTAACAACTGTGCCACCGGGGCGGCTACAATTTTAGGATACATAAGCATGCTAACAACTGTGCCACCGGGGCGGCTACAATTTTAGCTACAATTTTAGGATACATAATAAAATCATTCTTGGAAGGTAAATAAAATGTTTTTAAAACGTCCTGAGAACGACCTCCCAAACCTGTTAAATCTATTGTCCATTCCTCTTCATTAATATTTCGTGTCTCATAGCTCTGGGAAATGTTGTTTCTCCCGCACTAGTGTAAGGTTATATGTTGGTCAAGAAGCCTAAGCTGGTCAGACCAATTTTGAAAACATTCTGGTCTGGGTTTGTTCGTCATTTGGAGTTGTCGAAATATTTTTAATTTTGATTTCCTTATTGAACCAAACAATATTTTAAAAATTAATTTTCGAAATTAAAAATATTTCTTTAATTGCTTGTCGAAAAGATTTTTCTTCTAACTCTCGGAAATTTTGGTCGATAATTTGAATACGTTTTTATATGTCGATTAACCCGAGAAATGTGCCATTTTCTAGAATATTTTTAAAGTTATTTGCCTTTTCACCAATTGGAATTTGTAATGTTTTTAATTTAAGCGCAGTGAGGTTTCACTAAAAACAAGAAGGTCTCCCACATTTTACGTGCTAATTCAATTTTTTTGTGAGAGCGTGAATATACAGGATCCGGTGAGCCCAATATTTACATGTCTTTCTTAATATTATTTTAATGGAAATAATTTTAAAGTGAATTCAAATAAGCCGCAAACTACAGTTCAGATGCAACTATCGAGTAGTTGCAGTTATCGAGTGTTAAGATAAATACTGTGGTCTTTCGTCTATTTCTGTTCATAAAGCCTACAAAAGCGGCAGGGGCTATAATTTTTTATAATCATATACGTAATAAATCGAAATTTTTAGTATTTTTAATGCTGGGAATTGTTGACGCATTGTCTGTATTTTCTACGTTGTCGACGTCATTTTTATAATTGTCTACATCTACACGAGTAGACAATTGATTAAATACTTCATGTAGACTACGTGGCACAACACTGCTTCATCGACAACAAATAGCCGCCCAGTATGAGTTTAGGGCGAATGGTAATGGAACTAACAAACCACTTGTTGTATAGAGATTGACAGTATGATGGCAATGACCTGTAGACAACAACATATTCACCATGCTTGAAACAATAGGAATTCAGAATATAAACACAGCGATCTATCAAAGCAAACTGCAATCGAGCTTTGTGCAGAATAATTTGCCCAAGCAAGCTGTGGTTGACGAAAGATATTTGAAGAGGGCACTTAACTATTATTTCTCTTCTTAATTTTCCATCACAAATAGTTCAACAATAACAAAGATATGAAAAATCAATTCACAATTAGTTCTACGTTATCCGGCATAGTTTCAGCTGAGCATCTTAATTTGTTAACGATGGAATTTCGAACAATTGTTATGCTCACGCAAGTATACCAAGGCACAAAATCAAACATCTTATTTTCCTTTTCAATTTTTCTAGGCCCCTAACTTGGGCACCAATTTGTTTTAACGTTAATTAAATTTGGTGAATTATGTTTACCGATTCACCGTAATTTGGATAATAGTTAGATGTATCGAACTTTAATTGGCCTACCATTTATTTCAATGGGTTTGGTATGTATAGTTTCAGAAAATCCAAAACTCAATAACGAATATTAAACGATTTTGAATCTCTTCCAAAACGAACGAAATAAAAAAAAAAATATTTCAAATAGATTATAATCATAAATATCTATCAAACTCTCCTCAAACCATTTATTCTGCAATAATCTTTAATCCATTTAATATTTGTTTTCAATTTCATTTTTTATTCACACCGTTCTCTTATGTTGGATTATTTTTCCGTTCATCAGTACAAGGGCGCCTACAGTGATATTTTGTACCTAAAGCATGTTTTTTAATAGCAACATTTATTCCTATTTAATGAAAATATCATCAACGATACTATAGAGGAGTGCATATACTCGTCATACAATGTGGTCATTTGAAAAATCTATAAAAGACATGATGAAAAACTTGTTCTTGATTTATTGAAAAAAATGCTTTTAGTCAATTCAACTTTGCAAATAATTTTCTCATTATAACCAAAGCTCAATAAGAAAATATTTATTTCTTTAAAGATCTAAATCTCTTAGAAAATATATGTACATATGTGTTAAACTTTTAAAAGCAATTAACATTGACCTTGAAATGTCGTTGAAATCGATAATTAAAAATTAATCACGTTATTTCCTTCCACCATAAAAATCATTCAACTTTCGCCTAAATATTTGTTCATCAGGTCTTCGTCTAAGTCTCCAATTGAACACTCTGTGTATGGTTTTCGTTCTTCCCGTTAACAAATATATTTGTACAGCGTATGTATTATTTGTTCGTATGTTATATATACTTTATTCCACTTTTTTGCGAAATGATTTTTTTTTAACTAAAACTAGCTGAAATGTGCGACATATAATGCAAGTTTATTGCTTTACCTCTATGTTCATGTAGATATATGTATGTATAAATATTCAAGCAAAAAAAAACATTATTTTTTGCACTAGATTTTCCGTTTGGAATGGACGTGGACTTACGAAATTAGTGGATGGTGCTGCTGTTGTAAATTATACATACTCTTTTATAATACGAATACAGGATTTGTATATAGGAGAATGAATTCCCGAAAAAAGCAACTAACATACATAAATAAATTTATGTTGAACGTATAGAAAAGATTTAGCGGTAGTTTTGCTTTAATATATAAAATTAAATAATTTATATTATTTTAAGATACCGTATCGTAAAATTTTATAAATAGCGTGACCACAAACAGAAACGGAGTTAAATTATTTTGGTGGTCGTTAGTAATTGTAAACATCATCCTGGCACCAGATTTAAAGCGTATCTTTTGTTCAATAGTAGTTTTTCGATTTTTCGAAAACATATACATTGAATATAGCAATAAAAATAAAACCAGGATAAAAATATGTAATAGGTCAACCCACTATTTGACCATTTGCTGTTACATAATGTTGCCGAAACGGAGATTGTTTTCTACCAAGAGCACAGTATGTATATCGTCAAAATATAAAACGATTTACTTATTTAAAATTTGTAAGAACATTTAATTCATGAAATTCATACATCTTCAAATTATATTAGGGTTTTCATAAACCCTGGACCCGGGTTTTACTCGGATACCCGGGTTTTAGGATTTTTCAAACCTAGAAACCCGGGTTTTTGCAAACCATAATTTTAAGTAGAATCTAACACGCGGGTTTTCGGGTTCATCACATTTGGAAAAACCTTGGTTTTTGAGACCGAGTAAACCCGGTTTCGATGCCGATTGTCGATTTGTTCGATTATCGTTTGGTCTGTAACAAATTAATTTTAAGATTTTTTTGTTTTTTTGCTTGCAGATAATGCACACTGCTGTTTTGCTCTTAACCGCTTAAAACGCTTTTTTTCTTTTTAACCAAATTTTGAAATCGGCATTGTCTTAAAAAAATTTGTTTGTGTTCCTTAAACCTCACTCTTAATTCATGTACATGATTTCAATTAAATTGGTTAAGCGATTTTTTATAAACAAATTCGAAAAAAAAATATTTTTCCAACTTTACCCATTAGGAGTCTAAACCCTTAAGTCACTACTTATTTACGAAACTTTATTTGCGAAGAAAATTATTATTTTAAGGTAAAGACGTGTTTACAAACAATTTTTGTTTCCAATTATGTTAATAAATATTATAAAGTGGTAAAATTTGTTTGTGTGTTTGTTTGTATGTAGGGGGTATTCTCCAGAATTGTGGAACCGACTTAAAGTTTTTTTCACTAATAAAAAGCTACACTTTCCCTGAGTAATATGGGCTACAATTCTTTATGATGAAAAACAATTTTTAGTCACGAATAGATAAATCTAAGTTAAATATATCTACATTGACAAAGGAAAATATCAATAAATATAATTATCACTATTATCGGTATTATGTGTTAGTTAGGCAAGTTCTTAGTTTAATATTTGTTATTGTATCTTTTTAAGTTAATTTATAGTGTATAATGAATTTTAATTATAGTAATCAAGGTCGTTTTAATACTGTCCCTTTTTCAAAATTTCTTTTAGTTCTAATAATAAATCATGTATAAATGAAAATGATAAAATATGGATTTTGCCCCAGATTATACGAAGCGTCGAAGCCTTAGATCTAACAGTTCAGTTTTATTTGCACACTTATCATCACTTAACATTGCACCATAAATAATAAAACTTATACTCTGATTGAATGCAATAATGATTATAGATCTGGTGGTATTGTGGCATACATTTTTGAGAGCGCTAAGTTTAATCATAGTACTGTCCATTTGTCATCTGCGCAGATATCCTTAAGGTAACCTTCTATGTCAAAGATTCCTATTTTTGTATTATTTCTGTATATAGATTGCAGACATGCTCTATTGATAGGTTTATTTAAGATTTCGAAAACTAATTAAAGCAGATAATTACTAAAAATGTTATTGTCATTGGTGACATGAAAATTAATATTATAGGTGAATTGAATTCTGATGAATTTAAATATGTTTCAATGATGTATTCTTTTGGGTTTGAATCAATGATTAATGAACCTACGAGAATAACTGACAGCACTGCAACATGTATAGATCTTATATGTATGTATTTGTAAGAACAAATATTAATGTCAACATTTAATACAAACCAGAATGGTTTTATTATGCCTTGTCGGATCATCACATGGCTTCGGTTAAAATCTCTGGCGCAGATACATGACCATCGGTTAAATCTTACTTATTGAATCATAGGCAGTAGTTTTGAAAGAAACTTCTTCGCACAGTGTACTGAAGAACGCTCTATTAATCCTTCGATTTAAAAAATGAAACCTTGGTTAAACTGCAGACAAAACTGAAGTTAATTAAGAATAAAAATAAGTTAGCATGTATTTTATCCAAGCACCCAAATAACTTGAAATTACGTTGTAAGGTACGCGAATTAGCTAAAATATCAAAATTATAATGTGACAAATTTAAAATGAAATTTTACCGTAATAAATTCATAACATGTCAAAATGATCAGGAGAAGCAAAATCAGCTAATTAACTCTATTTTTGGCACATCTAGACGAAAGTCAAAACTCCATCGTATTATCGACTCAAATGGTTCAATCCTTAGTAATTGTGATGCAATGAGTAAATGAATTTAATAAATATTTTCCAGATATTGGCACCAAATTGAAATCCTCTATTACTCTAGCTAGCATTAATTGTGAACGCTTTGAGTCTAATAATAATAATTTATTCTTTTTCCCAATTGATGTGATTGAATGTTACCAGATCATTATGTCGCTAAAAAATAATTTTTCTTCGAGTACCTATTTATTTTCAAAAAAATTCCACATTGTATTACGCTTCCATCGTATATCCGCTGATAATACCTCTTTTAAAGCAGGGTGACGCAAGCTTACCTATAAATAATCGCGCCATATCGCTACTAACTGTATTCTCGAAAATCTTAGAAAAATGTGCTAAGTTGCGGATCTTATCATTTCTCAAGAAAAATAAAATTTTATGTAATCATCAATATGGATTTCGGGAACATTTAAGTACAGAAAATGCTTTAGAAGATTTTTTAAGCACAGTTTCCAAATTCCAACCAAATTTACACTTTGTGCTGTATTTTTACTTTAAGAAGTATGTATATATTTTGCACTGGTTTAGTCACGGGTAAGCTATGGAATCACAGTCTGGGGTGGAATATATTTTCAAAACATTAATCCTATTGTCACGGCACAGAAATTTATTATGCGTACACTGTAAGGGGTTCCCTGATTTAAGTAGTGTAAGAACGTGCACCCAGCATGTTCAATCAATTGCCGAAAAACATAAGATGCTTGGACTGGTACCAATCAGTTTCTAAATTCACTGAAGTTGTGGCTACTCGTGTTAGGTGATGATATTGAAAATCTGTTTAGCATAGTAAAATAGAACTAGTATTTAACATTTAATTTTGATTTTTAAGTTTTATATTTAGAAATATTTGCTTTGTTTCTTAGATTGGAACCTAATACTGTTGTTGGTAATTTTTAGCCCTCCCTCAAACTATTCTCAATCTAATGTTTTCATTTGGATGGTAATTCCAGCTATTTATTGTCTTTCATCGTTGTCGAGATGTTAATATAATGGATGTCAAATAGGCAACTTAAATATTCTGGGAAGAACGAGAATCAAAGACAATAGATGGGTGGTTCCGCACTCCCCAATATTGCGCGGCTTTTTTAACAATCATATTAACGAGAAATATTTTCATTCCATGCAAGCCATAACGTATATAAATATAAGGTCAGATCAGGCAACTTAGTGTATCAGAAATGCTCATAATGACGTTGAAAATTGTTTGAACGGGCGCTACATCAGTACAACGCAAGCGGTATGTAGATTGTTAGAATTTAACATTCATCACCGTTGTACACTTAGCACAAGCCAAATACTTAGAAAACGGGCAAAGAGTATACTTTACCTTTAGTTGAAAATCCACCAAAATCGTACAATGAAAGTTTGATACAAATAGAAAATAAACTTTTAGAACTGAACGACAAAAGCTTAATCGATTTTGGTTTACCTTCTCATAATCGATCACGTAATAATGCAGTATAGACACAATACTAGCAAATATGTATGATATTAATGAGTTGTCAGTTTTTGTCAATGAAAATTTACCAAAGTTAGATGATGCAATATTAATTATTGTAGAAACTGGGAAAACATTCCTCGCAAATTTGATATTGGCAAAAGTGAGACGATCTGGAAAAATAGAACTGGCATTCACTTCTTCTGGAATTACAGCAACTCTATTAAATGATGGAAAACTGTGCACTCAACCTGTAAACTCCCACTAACTCTGTATATCTTTGAGTTAGTCGGTATATTCTATACGTAAAAATGGACCGCTTAGAAAATTGTTACAAGATATATCATTAATTATCTGGGATGAATATAGGTACTATGAGTCATAGAGTTCATGTTGAAGCAGCGAACCGAGCGCTAAGCGATCTCAGAAATTAAAGTGCCGTCATGGAGGGGGTAGCTGACGATTTTCAACAAACACTTTCTTTATATGTAGTAAATAGAACACGTGCAGATATTATTAAAGCATGTCTTAAACCATCCCTGTTATGAGGTTTAATTCAAACACTCAATTTGCGCACTAATATGAATGCCACTTTAAATCATCTGTTAAGACTTTTATTTATAACAAATGGCTAAATTTGATTACTATAAGAATAGGAACTTGAGACTTCAATTAATTTAAGTATTTTATGTGTTTGTTTTTTATTTTTTTTATTCTATGTTTATTTTGTATACTTTTCTCCCTCTTTCGTTTCATACACATGTATACTTATGTACTTTTCTATTTGTTATAGTTCTTGTAACTTTTTAAATGGAATTAAATAAATTATAACGAAAAAAAAAATGCCCTCATATACCGCTGGATGTCATTTGGAGGTGAAATCCTTCTTTTGAATCTCTCAGCTGATATCTAAGAAGCGAAATATCGTATATATTACGTATATGAAAGTTCATAAGAATTAGTCAATCTCTAACGAAAAATACGTACTGGTTGAGTGTGATTTCGTGAAATGATAAATAGTCCAAAATGAGAAATTAAATGAGTTAATGTTTAATTTCAAGCTTATGTGTTTACATTCAACCGACCTCAAATTTTAGACCATGAGCCTATCAAGTCACAAAATCACATTCAACTGTTGAGCCTTTTCACCGTAAGGGATGACCTTGGATTAGACTAACAGAGTTATTTTCCAGGACATGGTGAACCACCATTTTCTTGTGCCTGTCCCGAGGGCACCTCTACGTGGCGATGGCGAGCAAAGAGTCACCGGCGCAAAGTCCCTGGATGAAGGCATTCAAGCCATCACGGCAGGCACACAGAAAGGTGTTACGATGCAGGGATTCGGAACCCCAGTATCGGTGATTATTCAGAGTGAGCGCAGCTCTAATTCGGTTGGAAGCTTGGCCCTTTTAGAGGCTAATGCTAGAAGTTCAACAACAACCCTATGTCATCAGTGATTAAATAACTTTCATGACGAATCTGGAAGGGGGGGTGCATTTACTGATGAATTTAAAGCACATTACAAGAAATATTTCAAGATAGATGCTAGTGGGATGAGTAATTCTTGGACTCCAAAAATATTATGCGTCACTTGCTCCCAGCGAATCACAGGAAAGAAGAAACAGACATTTGCTTCTCCTACGATCTGGCGAGAGCCGATAGATCATGACACTGATTGCTATTTCTGCTTGACCAATATATCTGGGTACAATAAAATGAATAATTCTGCAATATCTTATGCATCTGTTCAATTTGTAACTCATGCTGTTTTAAGCAGCATTGGACAGGATGAAAGTGAACGTCAGACGTATACTGAGTGCTGATGAAGTCTCTTTTGAAACAGAAAACTAATGATACAGATACAAGAGTGTCATTTGAAGAATTCGAAGATCAGCAAAACGACGAGCTGAATGAATCGAAAGAAATAATGAATCAGAAGATGGTCAACACGAAAATTCTCATGGTTTCAATCAAGATAAGCTAAGTGACTTGGTTCAAGACGCATGTTTTTCGAAAGAGACTTTCGAACTCCTAGGTTCTAGAGAAAAGAACTGCTAAGCTTCAGGTACTCGAGTGAGTTTTTATTTTTTCTCTAAATGGAAATTTTTCTGTAAAGCAAAGGGTTTGGTTTATTGCAATGATGTTGAAGGACTGATAAATGAATATAAAAGTGTTGAATATGCAGCTAGTGACTGGCGACTATTTATTGATTCAACGATGAGGAGTTTGAAAGCTGTCTTACTTCACAATGGCAACATATTTGCCCCTGTATCGGTTGGCCATTTAGTAATCTTAAAAGAGGAATACAATAATCTCTTGTTTCTACTCGAGTATGAATGATATATCACTCGAATTGAGTACGATACTCATAGGTGGAAATTATTTGGAGATTTGATAATAACTAGTATTTTATTAGATCAACATAGTGTTTAATTTGTGAGTGGGACAGTCGCGCCCGAGAACAACATTATGTAATGTGCAGGATATATAAACATTGTTCAAGAGAGTCTCATTCCTAGTCATAAAGTCATCCTTTCAGCTTAACATATCAAACTCGGCTTATTTAAACAGCTTATCAAAGCAATGAGGGTATCAGAGAACGATCCTTCCATGTATATATTCGAGAAATCTCCCAATATTTCTGAAACTAAAATCAATGAAGCGTTTTCGAAGGCCCTCAAATAAGGGAACTGATGAAAAATGACGAATTTGAAATGAGATTGACAACTAATGAGAGCAACTGGGAGTAGTTTCAAAGAAATTAAAAAAAAAATTCTTGGGAAATAACAAAATTGCCGACAGACTGTTGAAAAATTACTGAAAAATGGGATATTTAATTGATTTAAAGATCCTTTTCCTCCATTCCCACATGGATTACTTCACTGAAAATCCGAGGGACTTCAGTGAAGAGCAGGGTGAGAGATTTCACAAAGATTTTAAAGACTTTGAGAGAAGATATCAAGGTGTTTGCGGCATAAACATGATGTTAGACTATTGCTGGGCCTAGATTCTGATCAAATGACAAATGGCAATTTTTTGTGACTTTGTACTATAATTTTAATTGCTATAAAATGACAATATATGTATATACATAGTTGTGAGTTGTGTTTGTCATTTTTTTCTTGTGAGATTTTGAAAAAGTCACATCATCAAAATCACATTTTAGAACTGACGACTATATTTTGTCATTTTATAGCAGTTAAAATGTTAGCACAAAGTCACAAATCTAGGCCATGGATCTAGATTCTGATCAAGTGACAAATGACAATTTTTTGTGACTGTGCTAAAATTTTAACTGCTATAAAAGGACAATATATAGTTGTGAGTTCTAAAATATGATTCTGATGATGTGACTTTTTCAAAAAGTCACAAGGAAAAAAAAAATGACCAACACAACTCACAATTATATATTGTCATATTATAGTTGTGAACATTTTAGTACAAAGTCACAAAATAATGTCATTTGTCACTTGGTCAGAATCTAGGCCCTGGTCATTGAAAAGGAGACACACCAAATTTACACAAAATAAAATCCCTTCGTAGATCTTTTACGAACAAAGGAACATGTCGTACAAATCCACTACACAACTCCACTAAAAATAAACTCATTTTTTCGACCTAAACAATATATCTAAACAACGTCTGAACTGAACTCAAATTTTGTATCAGAATTGCTTCAATCATCGCGGTTTTTTTCATTCCCTTCGAAATGACCGGAATCAGCGCAGATGCACATACCCAGTAGAGAACGGAAACAAGCGTAAAATTTTGATCAGAAACAAACAAAAATTTATTATTGCAAGCACAAGCAAAACCAAAACAAAAAAATACGAAAAAATATTTTTCGAGTAATTTTGCTCATTTCGTTTTGTAGAAACAAGCAAAATCAAAATATCAAATTTCAAGTAAATCTAGTTGTTCAACTCGGAAATTTTTTTTGGTTTACTTGCAAGCAATCTTTGATTTTTCTTGAAATTTCGAAATTGTTGGAATTTGTTTCGTTTTGAATTTTTGTTTATTTGTAGTACGCCTTTGACTTTTTGTTTAAAATAAAACGAATTAATACAAATTCAGTGTTAAATTATTAACCCCTTAAGGACCAGGCCCGAGATATCTCGGGACATACTATATGGTCCAAAAAGACCGTACCCGAGATAACTCGGGCAGTCACATATTGTACGTTCCATTATGTATTTGCCCGAAATAACTTGTGAAAATAATATGTATCATTTTTTACATTTATTTGAATTAAAAAACAACAAATTTATAAAATTTATTTAATAAACAGACTTTTTTTTTGTTCCTATTATATCAAAATATTAGTTCCAATTATTAAAAACAAAAATGATTTTTTTGGTGCATTTATTTTAAAAAAAATCGGTCCTTAAGGGGTTAATACTTGCTGATAATTACGGTAAGTAAAATACAATTGATACACCAATAAAACAATGCTTTTAGTATATTAGTAACAGGAACAACCAAATATTTTTAGTACATATCTCAATATAATTTATTAGTTTTTTATATTTTGCCAAAAGTTTATTTCATGCTGTTTAAATTTGCTCTGAATTAATTTCGCAGAAAAAATTGTTAATAATGTTTTTCTCTTTTTGTTTTTGTCTTTTTTAATTATTTTGTAAGTTCCAAAAAGCAGCTTATTATAGACAAACTTAATTAATTAATTCAATAATCTAGTTTTTTAAACCGTCTTTATTGTTAGATATTTCGGCTTATTAGCCATCATCACATTTTTAGTTACTGATGATGGCTAACAAGCCGAAATATCTAACAACAAAGACGGTTTAAAAAACTAGATTATTGAATTAATTAATTAAGATTGTCTATAATAAGCTGCTTTTTGGAACTTACAAAAAAATTGTTAATAATCAATTTCGCCACACACAATTTTCGCGGAATTAATTAGGTTCCTGGTTTATTCGCAGTTTGTTTAAGTTTTTATAATCTGGTTTGCACCAGAAAATCGCACTAAAGCCTAAATTAAAGATCGGATAATTTCGCCCACTAGAAAAATATAACAAAGTTGCAAATTTTTTAATGCTCCATATCGTTATATTACTTTCCTTAACCTTTAAAAAGGAGCAACTAAATTTTTTGTAAAATTGATCAAGATTCAAACTCTTATAACTAGGATCAATTTAGATATTATAGGTATTCCGGTCTTGAGGCTTAAATTTTAGGCGTTTTGTGGAGCTCGATAAAAAAAACAAAAAATATTTTTACAATTTATTTTTTTACACCATATATTTATTTATTGTAATTTTGAAAATATACAATAAAAATTTTGATAGAAAAAAAAATTAAAATTATATAAGCTATAATATGCTGAGCTGCTAAAGTTGGGGGTAAAAAAGAGGTATATTGACACGATTGCAAGTTGCAATCCTTTTGGTCGTCTGAAACAAAATTTAAAAAAAATGTATTAATTATAATAATGTCGAGAAAACGATGTTTTTTTCGCAAAATGGTGGCTGTCTGAAAAAAGGTATTTTTTGACTCTTACAAAAATGATAGGAGCGATAGAAAGTTATATATTGAAGGTTGGTACAAAATTTGAAGTAAATCGGTTAAAAAGAACTTGAGATATCATGTCAACTATCTTGAAAATAGTAGTTTTGAGAGGCTGCAACGGTGTACGCCTAAAATAGCTATCTAGCTCGGTAAATTATTCGATTTTTAACATTTTCGCTCCAAGATGTATTCTTAAAGGTCTAAACTTTAAGAATATGCAAAAAAAATTGATTTTGTTCAAAATTCTAGACCAGGCCTTAAATGTTAATTCTACCAATGTGGTATATTGTGGTATTATTATATTATTCTACCAATCCTTTGGTTTGGACATTGCTGTTCATGCTGAAATGATAAATGCTCATTTTAAAAGTACTTCTGTTTCTATTAGAACGTCTCCCATTGACCCCATGGTTACCTTGATGCACTGTATCTAAAACAGGGACTGAAAATGGGGTCCCATAGACCCATTTCCAATACCATGGACCGATTTCCAATACCTGTCTCAGACTCAATGCATCAAAGACAACAAGCTGAATAACCTTGACGTGGATTACCCACATGTAGTTCAAGTAGTAGAAATTACTATTATCTTCATTTTATTGTATAGTACCCTTCCGATATACATTGAGACATTAATACAAAAGTAAAGACCTTTGACATCAGTTTTTCTCAAAACGATTGTAATTATGTATAAATTAAATGTTTGATTGATAATAATAATAAACGACTTCTGTAAGGTCAAGGTCCAACTCTCACACCCACACATGACAACAGGCCTGATTAAGACCCTATACAACATCAGCATGTGTTAGAGCATACAAAGCACGGCCGCCAACCGTAAGAGATCTCAAGTATTTGAATCTTGTCACTCCCTCAAATATGTAGTTACCTCTGCTAAAGAAAATTGCGTCATGGCCTCTAAAACCAGAGATCACGTTAAGGAGTATCGTCAACAGAGCATCTCCTTATTGAACAGCGTAGCCTGGTAGCCAATTGCAAAAATTCTCGTAGATTGTTTTCAACTTTAACACAATATTGTGACTGCATTACTGTCCTTTTACATACATAGCTGGATAAATATTCTTTATTGGTAACTCACGCTAATATCTTCTAAAAGGTTGTAACAAATATTTTGCTTAAATCGTTTGGTTTTTTATAATAAAGAAAAACCATTATCTTTAAAAAGTTTGTTCTAATTTTAGTTTCAACCAAAAATTTAACATTTGGCAATAAATAAAATAATTAAATGCAATACTAGTCGTGTTTTCCGTGAGAACTGCACTAGAATTCGATAAACCCTAAATTTTATTTACTCCACGTAAACCGAAAAAAAAAAAATAAATTCATAAAGCACCAATATCGTAGTGAATTTACACAAAAAAAAATAAAGGTAATACCAAATCCTAAAACCCAAACTAAAGACGGTTGATCTACGTACATATATTAGTTTAAAAGGTAATATTAAGTAAAATATGAATCTAGGTATCACCTCGAACAACATTTCCTTGACGCACCGTATCTCAGTATACATATGTACATATATTGAAAATGGGCTCAAAATTAATGAAGGAAACATTCCTTAAAATATTTACGGTGAAGTGCTTAACTGTATATTGAATTTTGTGGCCCGTTGTTGCTTACCGACGCACGTTGGATTATTAACCGATGCCAAATTAAAAAACAAAATAGACTTTCGGATGAATGCTACGTATAGTACACCAAATGACTGCGTAGTTTTGCGAATAGTTGTGTAAGTTACAGGTCAGTTTAATTTGTTAATAGGGTTATTCTCTAATAACTTCGAAAAGATATGGAACTGCCCGATTGTCCGAGCTTTCATTGGTTTAGTAAATGTATCATCTGCAGAATGCAGTTTACTTAGGTTGAAAGATTGGCCGTCATAAGATAATGTTTTTAATTCTGTGTTAAACAGGAAACAACTTCCATAATAATTTAATAAAAAAGATTTCTTATAAGCTATTGGGTCAGATTATGGAATTAAAACATTCCTGCTTGCTTTATGAATTTGTAGTAAAAAACTAAAAATAAAAATATTAAAACATAAAATTTTAGAAGGTACAATCGACCAAATAGGTCTTAACATTTGTTTGCTTTATTACATAACCGTAATACCATAAAGATTTAACCAAAATGCCGTTTGATTAGTGTACACATTATTTAATTGTTAATATGTATGACGCAGAAAATCACTAGATATTACCTTAAAACCTTAAAGCAAAAATCAAAAATTTAATTTTATACAAAAATTTACAAGTAAGATCGAGTTTGTTTGTTATTTTGCAAGCAAATTTTTCGGAAAAAATTTACAATCAAGCAGTACAAAAACAAAATAAACGAGTAAATTCAAAAACGAGCAAAATCAAACAAAATGTTTTTGAATTTTTGAAAAATCAAACAAAAACAAAAAACCTACTATGGTTTTTCGATTAGACTCGATTTCGCTTGTTCCGTTCTCTGAACCCAGGCACACATAAGCATATGCAGATCCACACAGACACACACAATACCTACATACACGAAAAGACATACACAAAAAGAATCTGGGGGGTTGAAGATTATATCATTCGAATTAAGGTGATTGATTTTCATTTGACCTTAACCCAGACGTGTCGGGGTCATATGGACAACGGAATCATGATCAGCGATCCCAAATACATAAAGGTCAACTGACCCGAGAAAGTATTTGACCTTCATTTGACCTTGATCTAGACGTGTGTTGGGTTAATTTGGATACAGGAATCGTGATCCACCATCCCAAAAATATAAAGATCAAGTGGTACGAGGCAAATTCCTAGCCGAAACATCAGTCGAGAGATTAAAAAATAGGATTTGACCTCCATATGACCTACAAATGATATCCAGAGGTACCTGGACGTAAAATTTTCGGTTCTTTCAGAATCCTGGATCAAAAAAGTTATATTATTCGAATTAAGATATTTGAACTTAATCTAGACGTGATGGAAGGAAGTGATATAAAACTAAACGTAATTTATAAAAATAACATAAAATAAATAGAAAAAGTAATAAACTATTTTATTCTATAATACTCGGTACATCTTTGACGAAAGGCCCAAATTGATTGATACATTAGTTGGTAAACAGTTCCATAAACCGATTCCAGCAGCAAAAAATGAGTTATTTAATAAATATGAAGGCTCTTTATTTTTTATGATTTTTAAATTTACAGTCCCTGGCCAAATTATTAGATGCACATCAATTTTGTTGGGAAATGTCGACTTCTGGCGACTTATGTATCACTAAACATTTTTATAGCCCGGCCATACGAAACTATTATGTGTACACGTGCATTCAAAATACCAAGTTTTACTTTGTACTAAATAATATTTGTACTAAAAGTAGAAATACATTTTTTATCTAAATTAGAAATATCATTAAAAAAAATATTTCTAGCAGAGCTAGCTCAAAATATTGAGTGGATGCATGTTCAGTATCATTGCCTATTTCTTTCATTTGGCGTTTTGTGCTATCTAGGCTAGAAATAGTTCCCAGGCCATTAATTAAAAATAGATTAATATGAATAAAATTAGTACTTATTACAACAAGTAATTTTAGCCCTTATAATTTGTAATATACAAATAAAAATTACATTTTCCAATTAAAAAATAACTTTTGTTCGTCTACTAAATACGATAAGTACTAATTAGTACATACATATACCAATAAGTACTAATTTTAAGTATGATTATCTAGATTTATAATGCTTTCAGAGCTATTTCTAGCGTAGATAGCACAAAACGCCAAATGAAAGAAATGTAGAGTCAATAATACTGAACATGCATCCACCCAATATTTTGAGCTAGCTCAGCTAGATATTTTTTTTTTTTTAAGATATTTCTAATTTAGATTAAAAATGTATTTCTACTTTTAGTACAAATATTACTTAGTACAAAGTAGAACTTTGTATTTTGAATGCACCTGTACATATAATAGTTTCGTATGGCTAGGCTATAAAAATGTTTAGTGAAATACATAAGTCGCCAGAAGTCAACATTTCCCTACAGAATTGATGTGCTTCTAATAATTTGGCCAGGGACTGTAGTTACTAAACTGTTAAAATTATAGTAAGTAGTTAAGTTACAACCCAATAACATAATCAAACTACGTCAAACCATGAACATATCGAACACAGGAATTGAAGGATAGATTTAATTTATAAAACACTGACAACAACTAAATTTTGGAGTCAGTCTTAGCCAATTTTTAAACTGCATCGTCATTATAAAATTGGTTCTTAACTAAAAAATGTTGAGTTATGCTTATTCATCAAAAATCATTGCAACGCTCGATGTTATAATGTTATACATCGAAACATATATAGACGGTTTGAATTTCAAAAATGATTGTTGTTTTTTTTGAGTACACGTCACTTTTCTTTTCTTATTATTAGTTATATTATATTTTTATTATGAAGCATACATGGTGCATGGAACATAATAATATAAATAATCAAGTAGCATGTTGCTCAGTAGCATTATTTTTCATAAACATATCTGTTTATTTCATTTTTGTATCATATTATAGTGAAGAGCTTTCAATTATAAAATTTGTTCGTTGCACAAGCACAATATATTAAGAAAATGTATATTCGTGCTAGATTTATTCTTACGAGCAAAAGGAAGATCCTGTACTACATGGTTTAACTTTACTAGCAAATATTACCTTTTTTTATCAGAATTTTGTTGCAATTTATAAAATGCCAACATAAAACAATTTGATAAATGAATTTTTTGGTTCGTGCACTACTAAAAACCTTTAATTAAAATTCATTCGATATATTTGACAATTTTGTATGATTTGGTAGCAGATACTGAGTTGAAAAATATTAATTATACGAGTGTACTGTACGTAGATCTACATTTACATGTTTTTGTAAAAGACATGACAATTTAATTTCAAACATTCAATTGAAATACCAGAATAGAACAAAATTGTCACAATATACTTTACTCATCAAACACAGATAAATGTATTTCACATTGCAGTGTTTTGAAATAATGCGTAAAATGGATTCCAAAAATACAATACTGCATAGATATGACTGATATATGAATCAAATGCCTATAATCCTATAAATAAAAAATATCTAACAAGTGAAGTAAAAGAGGTTGGTTTTGTAGTTTTGTATGATTTCAATGAATTTATGAATTTTTTCGGCTGCTCGTCCAGTGCAATAGTGTATCTTTGAATTTTTAGCCATTAAAGACAGGTTCACAATTAAAATTTTTGCCTGAACCGATATTTCTTTATCTTTAAAATATGATCAGAAGCAGAACTCTACCAGGAATCTGTGGGTTTACATTCACGAGTTCGTGTCCTTGATTGGCCTGCTTATTCGCAAGACCAGAACACCACAGAAAATCAATGGCACCAAGCATTAGTCAAACAAATTTAACGCGTGACAGTTCCAGACGATTTATGAATTATCAAACTCGGTTGAGCCTGCTTTGAGCAAATTATCGTTGTCTTGGTGGATAATTTGCTGATGACCGTAAAATTAAAACATTTGGTTCCAATTTTGTTTAATTATATTTAAATAGATATAAAGATTCATTTTATTTTCATTAAATGCAAGAATACCTACCCCACGGCAATTATCCCCAAACCATTTATGTAAGGTTGGATTATACCTCAGTAAAATATGTATAAAAACTGTTTAAAACTTAGCACTGGTATATCCAGAATCTACAACCGAATTTCTTGGCCTCGGCCAGTTTTCAGTTTTTGGCAAAATCTTTATTCCAAATGTTACAATTATGAAAGGAAGTTCGACTCATTTCATCTTTTGTCAGCCGAATTTCAACTTGTCAAAACTTGTACAGAAGGGTTTTATTTATTGTCAGTTTCAAATTATGCAACTTGGAAAAAGTGTTAATTTTTTGGAAATAAAGAATTTTTATTCTTAATAGTTATTTTATGGTTAGGTAACGGTTGACATATTTTTAGGTTATCTATGTATATCTAAAAAAGAAAAATAAGTCAACAGACTAGCGCCTTACAAACATTTTTTTGGTTATAAATTGGCTCGACAGATAAGAGCGCAGAATTTGCGTAATTCCGCAAACTCAAAGCCACTCAAAAAAAAAATATGGAAAATTTATGGAGTTAGTATAGAAATAGAACCATGGGACTAAAAAAAACACCTAAACTGTTGTGGCCTTTACCTCCATGAATTTTTTCAAATTTTTGTATGCGTTAGTACGTGAGAAAAATAATAAAATGTAAAAAGGGATTGTTTTTTAGCCACAGAGGGATGATGGGGTTGCTGAGAAATTTAAAGTAGTGTACATTTTCCAATAAATAATTTCAAAAGTTTTATTTCGATTTTCGAGTAAAGGGGAACTTTGACCTTCGACATTCCTATGTCTTGACGCTATAATTAATTATTGTACTAAAATAAATTGATTTTTCTGTCTTAATGTTAACATTAAAAATTGATATAATTAGACAATAGTAAATATTATTAATATTGCTAAGGAGACTAATTTATTATGATTTTCCAAAATTGTTTGTCCTTATTTTTTACTTCATAGTAAAATCCTTAAATATGATCGTAAATATCATAGGATAATTAATTATAGTGCTAAAAACTTTCAAATTATGATCATAATTTGCTTTACGCTTCAATTAATTTTAGCGTCAAGACATAACAACTATATGAGTAAATTGTAAATTCCATTTCATTTCGTCTCACGAAGCAGTAATTGAGCTACAGTCAGAATGAATAAACGAAAACACTTTAGGAAATGTTTGACACTATATTGCACTGTGCGAATGAAGTAAGATACCTGCCAGGTATGGTTTAGCGTCAAATAAAATAATCCACAATCCTCCATCTCAAGAAAGTTCAACAAATCACGAAACAGAATACACAAATTCATTTCAGAAAAATCCACAAAGGCTATGAATTAATAAAACATTTCATGCTGTTTTGATACACACAGTAATTTTGTATTTTATTGCAACTTCAGAAAATCAGAATTTTAACCGTTTTGAAAAATTTCGAATACTAATAGAAACGGATTTTAAAATAGTACGGGCTTTTGCAAACCTGAGTTTGGACTGTCAAAAATATACAGACTATCAGATTGAAAGGCAAATAGAAATTTCTTCGAAAATCACTTTTGCTGATGACGAACTTTATGTTATCAATATAATTCGAGTTACTTTGTGATCAAAAAAATCAAAATAAGAAATCAATTCTGAAAATATTACACGTTTTATTTCTTTTATTATTTTTTAATTTACAGTTAAATTTATTCGACTGCTCGCTTATTCAAATATTTTCCTACTACCTACTTCTTCTTTTCCATATACACCCTTTTCACAATCTGTATCGTCAATACCCTCAACTAAAACATTTCCAAAATTATGGAAAATCATCTCAGACACATTATTTTATTTCATAAAATAATTATTGTAACAAAAAGTTAAAAGTTTTAAAATTTTAAGCTCACATAGAAATTCTGAAATTATTAAAAAATTTGAATTTTTAAAAATATTAAATTCTATTTATTAGTTTTGTTCAAAATAAATAACTTTTCAGACTCTTCATTTATTAATTTTCAAAACTTCAATTGATCAATTTTCTAAATTTCCAAAAATCTGAAATTCTTTATAATAATAATTTAAGATTTACATTTTTTACAATTTTATAACCAATAAATAAACTCTTACTGAAAATTTTTATTTTCCAGATTACCAATTTACAAAATTCAGAATCATAATTCTGATAATCCCGAAAGCTGAAGAAAATCTGTAACTAAATCAATTCTGAACAGGTTAAAAGTTTTCAATTTTTGGGATTACCACGTGAGCATAGACATTCTTAAAAAATTTCAAAAGTTGATATTAAATCCGGAGAATTGCACCTACTGAATTTTTAGAAATTTTATTAACCTATGAAATAAGTTTACAGCAAAATGTAAATTTTGAAATTTTCAAAGTTCTGCAAATCTTTACGTTAAAATTTAGAAATTTTGTAATTTAAATTTATTTTATTTTTCATAACTAACTGTTCCTCAATTCCTGTTAAATTCTTATTTTCCAGATTATTAGTTTACAAAATTCAGAATCAGAATTATGTTAATTCAAAAAGTTCAAGAAAATCCGAAACTAAATCAATTCTGAGAACGTTGAAAGTTTTCGAATTTTGCGCGCTATCACTTGGTATACAAATTTTTAAATAAACAAATTTGAAAATTTAAACTTAAACCTTCAGAATTGTGCTTAATATTTGTACTGAATTTTTTAAAATATTGAATTTTAAATAAACGTTAAAGCAGAATGTAATTTTTCAAAATTCATATATTTTGTTTGCAAATCATAGCTATACCGCCTACACAATATCGACCGTGACGAAACCAAAAAGTTTAATCGCAAATAGCACCAACAAAATCATTTAATGGTTTCACTAGCAATTAGGTTTGGGTGGTGGTCCACTAGGACCAGGCATAGACACAAAAAGGTCCGTAGCCATATTCACTAGCAATTACAACCAAAACAATTTTTAATCAATCGTTTCTGTTTTAAATGACCCAATTCATTTATTGCTTTATTTCTAGAATTGTATAAACAGAACTAAAGTTAAGCGGTTCTTTAAACCATTGCACAATCAATTTTTTGTATGAACATTTTTTGTTAGTTTCGTTGCTTTTGATGTAATGTACTCTTTGATACCGTGCATAACAAAATTCTTCGTTTATCTTAACACCCTCAATAGAGCAACGTCCAACAAGATTTTTCACCCTACTCGAAGGTTTAGGGTAGAAATTAAACGTTCACAAATCAACAGTTTTGTTGGATACTCCTAGAAACTAGCAAATTTCATTGTTTTGGAGTTATTCTCGCTTCGTGATTTAAAGCAAATATATGGATATTAAAAAACACAGAATTTGTTGAAGCTGATTTGTTGTGTTTAATGGAACTTATATGAAGCTTCCGAGTGCTGGTATAACAGTACGTGCGTGTTTCTCGTCTTTTCCGGGAGCTTTCTTGTCGGAACATACTACACACAGTCTTTCTCAATTCCTGGACGAATTATATGAAACTGATTTTATGTCTACGAGTGACGTTGAAGATTGCGCTCTAGATTGTGTGTACTGCCGGATATTTCCTATACTAACTCATCGACTAAACATATCACAAAATTTAAATACGTTAGTTACTTTTCGTTGTTGTGTTGTCTTTTTATTTTATGCATTAAGTATGCATTAAGACTCAAGTCTTCATACCCCAAAAAACCATTACCTCCACCATTTGAGGGATTTTCGAAGGAAACAATGCGTTGCTATGTACATATTGCTCCGTGCGATCAACTGCTTTAATTTTTTGGTATAATATTTAACTAGAATTAGTTTCAATAAATTTATTGTGGTACCACCTCGTGTTCTCCATGTAACCGATTCAAGGGCAGCTGCATCGCTAGTGCTCAGGAAAGATACGATTCGTTTGCTTTTCATGCGATGACTAATGCATTTTCCTTCTTGTAAGCCTTTCGACTTTGTTGAATATGCGGTTTCTTAATTTCAGCTGGGAAGTATTTACGATTTGTCATTCGTCATTACTATACCAGTTAAATGGACCTTAACTTTTAGAAGTTCATTGGCAAGCGGGATACTTGTATAAAGTATGTACCAATTTACAAATAATAACCCTCAGAATTTTGAATGAAATCCAAAAGTTTTTTAACTAGTGCCTCAGTTGTCAAACTTCCATAGTAGGGCAAAATCTTGTATATATATATATATATATATATATATATATATATATATATATATATATATATATATATATATATATACATATATATATATATATATATCCGGTTTCTGTAACCGCTAATACGTAAATTGTTATGCCATTTGGTTAGTTTTTTGGATTAAACGTTATAAACTCAATTTTCCTCTGGAACGTTGTGAAATATTCTGCAAATTGCTTAAAGTTGTTTGCCTTCTAATCCGGGTTCTCAAAGATGTATTAGAAGATGCATTGCCTTGTAGATGTAATATCCAGAAAATTTAATGCAATCGGTCTCTTCTGAATACCTCCGAATAGAAAGGAATTATGATGGCTCAACTAGCTGTTCAATATGCTTGCAAATGGCATTGTTCAAATATTTAAAATTAAACCGATGAAGGCCATATATTCTTCACGTATAACGTGCACTCACGAATGCCAAATAGATTTTTTGGCCAACTGTTTCTCACGTCGTGTAGAAGTTTTGAACGTGAAACTAAACGGCAAATCGTGTTTTTCTGCTACGTCCTGCCATCCATCACTTTTACTTGAGTCCTCTATTTATTCTAAATATTCTTCGGAATCATCTTCACGATTCTCCGTGTCACTATCAATTCTTAGTACATTCCGTCTCTTAGGAGGAACTAAGTAATCTTCACTAATGTCACTTTCATTGTTCATATTTTCACTTTGTACTTCAAATTCCAATCTACGAGTATCGTCACTACTCCCATTATCTTGAGAATGATTCCGAAACCCCTCCATTTGTGAGAAATACACCATATTTTCTTAAAATTTGAACTCAAATTGTATGATATGATTTGATCATAAAATAACGTGTGCGATGTATACTGCACATCAAAGGGTTAAATATTTTATATTGCTAAAGTTTATAACTCTGATATAAAAAGAGCTGGCACACAAAAATATGCACACTTGTGCTTTGTTAAAAAGTTGACTAGATAAGCTAAGGAAAATGTTGATGGGATTAACTTTTGATGTAGCTTAGTCACCAATACATTATCTCTACTATATCTAATTACAATTTTGTTAGATAAGCTTGTAATGAATCTAATTGAATTTGGTTCATTGCTTATCATAATAGAGATATTGTTCTAACTGCAATCCAAGATATTTGACCATTGCGGATAACTAGCATAAACATACGATATGATGTGCGAAGGGATATCATTCATAAATAAATTCAAAATAATTAAACGTAACAATGGGTATAATCAGATTTAACATGTTTCAATAAACAGAACTCTTTCTTACCAACTCTCTAAATCAATCTCAATAGCAGTAAGTTTTTTTTGGAACAATTTTTTGATTAATAGAGTCAAAAGCTTCAGCAATATCAAAACCATATCCGAGCGTTTACTCTTTTTATATGATACCTCTAATTTTTTAAGCGGTTGGGAAGTATCCACTCACTAACGATTTGTTGATTATTTCACAACTCACCCGCTCTTACACTCCCGCTTGAACAAAAAACTGGCAACTCTTGTTTTCTAGTTCGTGGAAAAATAATCCTTTATGTTTGATACCATATTTGTTCGTAAAGTACCTATAATTAAAGATTTTTATGATCAAAAAATGATCAAGTACAAAACCTAAAAAATCCCAGATGCAATGTTTAGCGTTTTGACAGTTGCACAATTATAGATAAATGCGAGCTATTATATGAGTATTAATTTAGTTGCATTGCTCTTCATTTACTATTTTGAAAACATTTTTTAGTTCTCTGTCCAGGTTCCAAGGTATTGTATTAATGAGGAAGCTTATATATGCAAGCCCAGCTATACGCGGTGCATCTAAACGTTTCATTGACCATTACGGTTTTATAGCTTTAATAGATGCAATAAGGATGTGGTTATGTAAGAAAATATATTAATGTAGATGTTAAGGAAGGTTTGAGAAAAATCCCAGAATCACACCAGTCAAAATAAAAATCCTAAATCCTTTGAAACGGTCAGTACCAAAGAAACTCTAGTGCTAAATGAAAGAGATCTAAGATTTGTACAGCTCTGACGGGACACAACTCGTTCAACATTACCTTTGTTTAAAACTTCTATGTAAATTTGTAGATGAGCAAATACGTTAATACAAATAAAATACAAGATTTTGAGTCACTTAACTAAAATTAATATTTCTTTTCTTTTTTATTAGTTTATATATGTAGTCACAAATCGTACTATTCTCAATTTGTATTTTGCTGTTCACAAAAAATATTTTTTTTTTTTTTAGTTACATTGATACGGAACCTGGTTATAAAATGTAATGGTTTCCTCCTTTATAAAAGCATTTTTTTTTTCATAAAACTAATATTTTAAATTGGTCATTTATTGTGTCGATCCCTCGACAGATAATAGTAAGTATCTATACGAATGTACCTACATACCACTTTCACATACAATACCACTTTGAACAATGAACATTCAAAATAATAGCATATCTCTGTCGAAAGCGAATTGAATGAACTCACTGGACCAAAAACAGCCATTATAATATTTTCAAAATAAGTATCTTATTATTTTTATACAATAATAAAATTGTTTTTTTTAAACATGAAATTACATATACAAAACAAATTTTTGTTTATTTAATGTTAGATGGTTTAGAAAATTGTTCTATTTAATAAACGAAATTTAATAATTTTCATTGGGTTTATAGTTTGACTATTAAACCGATATCATACATAAACCAAACAAAGCTACTGTTAGTACGAAATAAAATTTGCAAATATTTTATTCAACAGGACTGTTGAGAATGATTGCTTCACAATTTAAACTAGTTGGATAAAATTATTAAATCGTGGGCTTCAGAGGGAATCGCTTAAAATTATTATGAATAGACGGGGATTTTTGTGGATGGGGATTTGAATTTCAAATTATGCAATATTTATACAAGACCAAGTGATAGAAATCTAAAATGTATATCTAATTAAGTCTCCATCAGTTAGCTGCACATTTGAATTTGAGTTTTGTTTTATGCTTTTAGAATTTCCTTATGATTTTGCGTTCTATGCTAATTAGTTTGGCTGTCCAAATACCCATTATATGTTTAAAGTGTTTAAGTTTTTCCTTGAAATGATCACTGTCTCGAAATCACACAAATTCAATTAAAAAAAAAAAAAAAATTAAAAGGCAAACTTTAAAATTTCTTAATAAAATCTGTTTTATTAAAATGACCGTTTTCGACCACATCATCTTCAGATTTCATTTACAACTGTGACTAAACGAATGAAATCTGAAGATGACCACTTAGTGGTCGAAAACGTTCATTTTAATAAAATAGATTTTATTAAGATTTTAAAGTTTGTCTTTTAATTTAATTTTTTTTTTAATTGAATTTGTGTGGTTTCCAGAAGGTGATCATTTGACGGAAAAACTTAAACACTTTAGTTATGGAAACCACGGCGGCTCCACGCTACAAGAATTTGCATTATATGTTTGCCTAAAAAAATGTATCGCAATTTTTATCAATAATATCAACCGGTGGTTTACATACAAACACAACATAAATATGCTATTGGCAGGTCTTTTTTATTAAAGATTTTTTAGTTTCGTTGCATCCACAAACAAATTTTTAAATGGCAGATATAATTTAACGAAGCTTTCGTTAATTTCTTATGTTAAGTTTTCTTAAGTTAAGTTTTGAACTTTTTTAAGTTATGTATAGTTACCACTAAACTCTTCCTAAATAAAACAACATACAATACTTGGTAGCTCCTTGGCTTATGGAATATCATTGCGGGCATAATTGGCCAGGAGAACCTTATGAAATAATTTTTCTTAATGAAAAGCATTGTCAACAAAAATTGGAATTCAATAACCTTTTTTAACTAGAAAAATGTAACGAACAATTGTGATTTCATCAAAATCTAGCCCCTGCCCATTGCGGTTGTCAAACGTGGATTAAGGAATAACCCATTATAATAATCAGTTACCTTAGAATCACCAGAGTTCGCAATTTTGGTCTTAGTGAGAAGCAAAACTGTTAGTTTTTTACAACTTATATTCGATGCCCGTCAAGTTACTTCGAAACCCGTCATTATAGCAGTACTGAAACAAAACCTATACTAATGAAGTACAATTTACTTTAAATTTGTTGGGGCTATTAAAAAACGAATTTTTATTGGGGAAATATTCAACGATTGTGAAGCTACAAAATATGATAGTGTCCGACCTCCTTTAGTATCGAATACTATATTTAATTTCAATTTGATATTGATTTTTTCATTATATAGGTTAATGAACTTTAATATTTTTGTATCTATTTCGGTTTATCACGTAGTACAGGGAAACTTTACTTTGGAAATAATTTAAACAAAAAGTTTAGGAGTTTTACGGATCCGAGGAAACCTGTAGTGGGTCAAAAGGGGTAACAGCGATACAATTTTCTTACGGATAGCTTTAAGGATATCACAATCAAAGGGAAGAAACGAGAATGGAATTAGTCGAAAATCGTAAACGAAAATATAAACCGGAATCAGAACTTTTTGAAACAGTATAGGTAATCGTTTTTATAGTTAATGATATTTTAGAATCACCCGTAAAATGTATCCTAATGGAATATAGACGTAACCACTTCATTGTCAAATCATTTATCTTCACGTTATAACCGCGTTAACCAGTGGCGAGGGGTTGCGGGGATTAAAATCCCCTCCTGAACTTCATACATATATTATAAAATCATTAGACGGTAATGTGTCGTTCCACACAGTAAACAAAATTATTTATAATTTGATTTAGGAAAACAATCAATACCTGTTATAGGTATAACACAAGTAACCTGTACATATTTGATTTTTCACTTAAAAGAAAAGTTAACAAAGCGGCATAATATTAGCACAAAATGTTTTTCAGAATTTTAGAAGGACTCTTAACCTGGATAATCTTTCTAATTGACCAGGCACCTTAAAAATTACCTACGAAACATAATCGACGAGGAGCGACTAAATAGATTGGCATTATTAAATATTCACAGAAATGTGGATATATCAATATACTGTGTCCTCGATTTTCTTAGTATCACACGCTGAATCGATGCACAAAACTTTGTGAGTTTAAAGCGTATTTCTCAACAAAAAAAATTCTAAATTTTCCAAATTACCCATCAGTGTCAATTCAGTTGTAAATGTTTCTTATTAACCTTATTTATGAATCTCATGAACCTTATTAATCTTATGAATCTCATGAATTTAAATGAATTTTATTATTCCATGAATCTCATAAATCTTATGAATCTTACAAAATTTATATCATTAGTCGAAATCTTTAAATAATATTTATCTTCAAATAATGATTTAATGATGATTCAAATCTCTGTACCTTAAAAATCTTAGGATACTTATTAATCTTGTGAATTTTATGAATCTTATAAATCTTTCCAATTTTATCAATCTTACAAACCTTACGAATCCTATAAAATTTTATTAGTCCTATGCATTTTTTTGAATCGTTTGAATCTAGTGAATTTGCTAATTTTATTAATTTAATTAATTTTATAAATCTTATAAACCTTATGAATTTATGAATCTTACGAATCTTATGGATCTCACGAATCTCATGAATATTGTGAATTTTACGAATCTTCTGAATCTTATGGATCTTATGAACTTATGAATATCGTGAATCTTATTAAACTTTGGAATCTCAAGAATATTTTCAATGTTATGAATTTTTGAATTCAATGAACTTAAACGAATCTTATGAAACATAGGTATCTTATGAATTTTATGAATCTTATGCATCTTGTGAATTTTATGAATCTTATGAATCTCTCCAATCTTATCAATCTTACAAACCTTTATAAAACTTTTATTAATATGAATTTTACGAATCGTATATAAATCCTATGAATCTTAGCAATTTTATGAATCTCATGAATCTTATGAATCTCATGAATCTTATGAATCTTATGAGTCGTATGAATCTAGTAAACTTAATAGTTTTATTAATTTGTTTAGTTTTATGAATCTTACGAATCATACAAATCTTCTGAATTCTATGAATCTCACGAAAATTATGAATCTCATGCATGTTATCTTATATGCATTGTAATCTCCATTTCACGAATCTTATAAATCTTAAAAATCTTTTCATATTATTACCCTTGTGAGAGGAAGTAGCAAACAAAAAAGTTGATTTAACATTGACTTTATGTTGTTGATTAGTGCTAAAGTGACATCTTACAGAAATTCTAAGAAATAATATCCCATTTTTATTTTATTTTTGTTATAACTTTGACGTTTCGTTTATTTTTTATTTTAATTTGTTGCGCTAAAAAGCAAACCAATATCCCGTCCCAATATTCGATCGTCAATCATTTCTCGATTTATTTTATAATTATTTCTATAATAATTGAGAAACAATTGTGGAATAATTTTTGGTTTTCATTGTGTCATAAATGTTAAAAGAATGTCAAAAACGCGAATTTAATAGTGAGTTTATCTTCCGAATACTTGTAAGCGAGTTTTTGACATTTTGAAACGTCTGAGTAACGTCGAGTAGCTCTCCACCACTAAGCATACGAATTATATGACCCTTTTGGATCAAATAAATTTTTTGTTTATAATCTCAAGAATATTTTGAATGTTATGATTTTTTTTAATTCTATGAACTTAAACGAATTCTATGAATCATAGAGATCTTAAGAATTTTATTAATTTTATGAATATCATGAACATTATAAATCGTATGAAGCTTTAAAATCTTAAAAAAATTGTCAATCTTGGTACATTAGAAAATTGTTCATCTAATGTACCAGTTGACAATAAAATACGGAGACTGTTTTTAAGTTTTTTTTTTGTCATCTAGAATGATTTTTCAAATTTTTTTTTTTGTATAGTACATTAAAATACACTCTTTTCACTCAAAAAAATCAGTTTGTATTCCTTTTACCTTTTGAGCTATCATGTCTAAAAAAGTCGTCTCACTCTCAAAGATTGAACTGTTCGAAGCTGGCAATTCGACAACCTATAAGCGAAGTTACTAAAATGTTTGAAAGACCGTACCACAAAATATTTGTCAGACTTTTAGAAGGACTCTCCAATTGGAGAGCTGCAGGGTGCTCAGGCGCCTTAACAATTATCTGCGAAACACAATTAATAAGGAGTGAATAAATGGATTGGCATTATCTAATATTCTCAGAGATGTGGATATATCAATAGACGGTGTTCTCGATGGATTGGGCTTAGTGTTACGACGAATCAAAATAAAATTATGCTCGTAGGTATTATTTCCCACATAATAAATTTCTGATAATGCTACTGGCGGTACCTATCTTTTTTTTTTTTTTTTCGTTGGCGCTACATCCCATGGAGGGATTTGGCCGCTTTATTTTTTTTTTTTGAAGTTTCGTAATCATTTTTACAACAGATAATGAGTGATTAGTTCATTGATGCGGTACCTATCGCTTGACGTTTAAATTATAAACGGTCCCTCTATACAACGCGCGCGGGGATTGGATCGAAAACAGTCTGCTCTATAGATAAAAGATAATTTTAAGGTAGAAATAATTTTTTGAAAAAAAAATTACATTTCATTTATGATAATTATATTTGATTTTTAAGGCATATGGATCATTTGTGTTGCATTGTGATGGAACATTTTTACCGAAAATTATCGGACTTAACATGGTAGATCGGCTTCCGGTTAAAATCACTCAAGGTGACACGGTCAGCTTTTAGGGGTTCCTAGGCTTTTCTCCAGAACAGAACTAAATACGACTGGTGCTGTTTTTGAATTAGTAACGGAATAAAATATTAAAGTTATAATTGCAAAAACGTACTTTTCTCCCGACTATTTTATACTTTATATTTTTATTTTCATATAATTTTTTTCTTTTTCTCTACATAATATTTCGATCTTAATAGATCATTTTCAAATGTTAAAACACAGAACTAAAAATAAATAAAAAATAAATTAATAACAATAACAAAGTTTAAAAAATAATAAAATTTTATTATTTTTTAAACTTTGTTATTGTTATTAATTTATTTTTTATTTATTTTTAGTTCTGTGTTTTAACATTTGAAAATGATCTATTAAGATCGAAATAGTATGTAGAGAAAAAGAAAAAAATTATAAGAAAATAAAAATATAAAGTATAAAATAGTCGGGAGAAAAGTACGTTTTTGCAATCATAACTAAATTATTGAAACCCCGACGATATAAAATAAATTTATTAAAATATTAAAGATTCAGAGCAAACTTTTTGTTTCGATACCACCAATGTCAATACTGGTAAATTGAACGGTGCTTGGAGCGGTTTTTGAATTAAAGTTTCCAAGTACTACTGGGTCGAATGTGTCTTTATTTGTGTAATCTAAAAGGGTTTAGAATATTTTAGGTAAAAAAAGATACAAACCTGGAATAGAAAATTAAAAAATTGTAATAGCTTCGAACGATGTCATCGGTGATATTGAAACAATTCTTTTCTACGATTTAAAACAAGAATTTGTAAGGGATTATTACAAAGAGCTTCTACAAATATCATATGTTTTCCTTGTAACAACACCAACTTCTTCATTTTATGTGCCAGGGTGAATGCCAAAAGCCTTATATTGTTTAAAAATATTTTTGTTTAGAGACCAGTTTAAACTAACGAAAAACGAGGAAAATCAATTAAGCGTAATCTGCATTTTTATAATTTGATTTTACATCAAAGTAAATCAAATCGAGCTTTAACTTTTAGAAGTCAGTTTAAAACTTGGACAAAAGATTAAATCAAGAGTGAACATTATCCAAAAACTATCTGGAACTCGATGGGGTGCGAACGCTAAAACGTTACGTATATCAGCAATGTCACTGGTATATTCAACGGCTGAATATTGCTCACCTGTCTGGAAACATAGTGTCCATACAAATCATGTGAATACAAAACTCAATAGTTGCATGCGAATTATTTCGGGTACAATTAAAACAACACCATTACCGGGTGCCGATATTTTCCAATATTGAACCACCTCACCTTAGAAGACAGTTAGCATTATACAAAGAACATTTAAAAATTACAAGAAATTTAAACCTTCCAATTAATTTCGACATCGATGGAAGAATAGAAAACCGTTTGAAGTCTAGAAAACCTTTTTGGACAAAAATTGCTGAGTACAATAATAAAATAACGAAAGATGAAGACCAAAAACAATTTTTGCTGCAGGTGAGTGAGTCCCTACTAACTTAATTTTAATTTATAAAATAAAATAAAATTAATTAGTGTGTTATTAATATTGTAATAATTATGGCCAATTATTTCAGACTGTAACAAATTATCGCAAAAAATACCATTGATATAGCAGAGACATTTTGAAATCTTTATTTATTTATTTATTTATTTATTGTACTTTAACAATAATTTAGTATTAAAAGGAAAAGCACAGATGGAAACAGAGTAAACGGAACAAAAGAACAAAAATAAAATGATGAAGCTGCTTCCATTAGGCAGAAAAACCTTTTAAATTTTTTCAAACAATTTCCATCTCATGCATACACATTCTATTTTGAGCAATAGCTCATTTACAATAAAATGTACAGCAAGAGGTGAAATAATATTAAAAATAAATTTAGAAAACTACGTATTGCCCATCAATCACGCCACTCCAAAAATTTTGACTTAAATAATTTGACCGATCCTAAACTCTTAATTTCCAATGGAATTGAATTCCAAAGAGAAACTCCCCTAACGTAAAAGGATTTGTTTAGCGACCTACAACTATTTTTGGCCGGAATCAGGCGGAAGTTTGAAGAATGAGACCTGCTAAAAAGTAACTTCCTATAAAGATAACAAGGCTTCTTAGCTTTGAGAAGTTTAAAAATAAAAAGAAACGCGAAATTCGTAAAAGGTAGATAAACTACATCCTAAAACAAGGCTAGAGTAGGCAGAAATATGATCGAATTTCCTAATACCAAAAATAAACCTAGTACATGCATTGAAACATCTTTGGAGAACGTTCATATTTTCCTGAAGCATACCGAATAAAACTACGTCACCATAAATAAAATGAGGAAGAAGATAAGACAAAAACATTTTTTTCCTAAACTGACTATCAGAAAATCCTACTACTTTATACAAACAACTAAGCATACCAAAGACCTTCTTACTAATACTAACTAAATGGTCACCCCAAGAAAGAGTTTTATTAATAACTAAGCCTAAATCTCTAACAGTATTTGAATACCTAATTAGCGAACCCTGCAATTATATATATATATATATATATATATATATATATATATATATATATATATATATATATATATATATATATATATATATATGAGGCATTCTTTGTAAACGGGAGACCCCCCTCTGCCCAAAAATTGTAGAAGTTTTTTAGAACGTGTTTGGTCACATATTGAAGCCTATCATCTCTAGTTTTTGAAACAGCGTGGCAGTTTTTGAAAACGCATGATGGCTGACCAATATGGCGGCTCAAATGCGACGACCACCTCCTGAGATGCCGTCTTATCAAGCTAACGCTCGCCCAAGTCACAATAAAATTATAGGAAAACCTTATCATTATGTATTTTAAGTCGCTGATTACGAATCCAACATCACTTTTGACTAAAAATGCTGTGTGTCGTTCCTAACCTCAAAAAAGTTTAGAAAAAAGCAGTTTTTTGTATTTAACGATGGTTGAAGTCATAATAAAATTATGAGGAAAGTTTACTTTTATATGATATATTTTTGGTCGCTGAATACGAATTCAATATCATTTTTGACTGAAAATGCTTTGGATCGTCCCTAACCTCAAAAATCCTCTTAAAAATCAATTTTTGTATACTTAATGATCGCTGAAGTCGACACACAATCATAAAAACAGCATATCTTTATATATTTTTATTCGCTAGATTTATATCTAATCGTATTTGTCGCTGAAAACGCACTACGATGTTCCTAACCTAAAAAAAATTCAAAAATGCAGTTTTTGTGCCTACTTAGCGATCGCTCAAATCATCATAAAATCATGAAAATGACTTATTATAATTCAGATTCAATTGTTTAACTCGTATCTGACCTCATTCTTGACTGAAGACGCATTTGTTTATTTTTAACCTCGAAAATCTTTTAGATTTTCTATTACTCAACGCGACGTCGGATTTAGAATTCTAAGATGTCTGATTTTAAATGGTTGCCTCTAAACGAACAACTACTCAGAAAGGGGCATACTGATAGATGTTGCAACCCTTACAATGTTTTAGGTCACAAAGGTTCTGATTTGCGATATTTATCCAAAAATCAGAAACGACAATTTCCTTCCTTTCCTTCAAATGCAAAAATATGTAGTAAATGTAGAAAACGCGATACTGAGTCATTGGATGAAATCAACTCCGATTTATATAAAAATGAATCAGGCGATCACATTAATACGGTTTTTAATGATTCTTTTAAGTCTAATACTGTTGCATCTTCTTCACCTGAAGCTACCGTGGTTCCACCAAAAAGGGAATTAGAATTGGATGAGATGCTTACTGGGTTAAAAGAAAAATTTTCAAACTTATCCGCAAAGATTAAGTATTCTCACAATCGCCGTACCATCATGGCCAGTAAATAAAATAGCCAACGAATTTGGATGCAGTTGGCAATTGGCACAAAAATCTAATATGCTTAGAGCGTCAGAGGGTATCTTAGGAAATATGACTCTGAAAGCTGGTAGAAAATTATCTGAAGATACTGTCAAGAAAATTATTTATTTTTATACCAACGATGCTAACAGCAGAATAATGTCTGGTACACGAGAGGGAATGTTTCCGTGAAAAGTTCGGAAGGTCGTAGCTTGATACAGAAACGACTCTTGTTGATGGATTTAAGAGGGTTGTATACAACATACAAACAAAATTATGCAGACTTTCCTTTAAGTTTCAGCAAATTTGCTCAGCTCCGTCCGCAACATTGTATTCTTGCAGATTCTAGTGGAATACATACAGTCTGTGTTTGCACAATCCATCAGAATTGTAAATTATTATTGGATGCTTTAAATATAAAAGAACTCACTGAAGATTCACAAAAACCGATGAATAACTATAAGGACTGTATAAAAGATATTATCTGTTCTGATCCGAAAGAGCAATGTTGGTTAGGTGAGTGTGAAAAATGCCTAAAAATTGAAATTCTTTCAAGTTTTTTAGAAGAACTATTAGAAAACAAAAACATTGCACAAGTACAATTTAGTTTCTGGACTGGAACAGATCGTTTGACTTTGCTGTCACAGATCATTTCTCCAAAAGATTTTATATGAGAATTTGTCGATAAGCTATTAACCCTAAAACCTCACAGTTTTATCAGCCAAAAGCAATCTTACTTCTACGAGGATAAAAAAAATAATCTTAGAGAAGGTGAAGTACTCATTTGTTTAGACTTCTCTGAAAATTACAAGTATGTAGTACAGGATGCGTCCCAAGCCTTCCATTTTAATAACGATCAATGTACTATTTTTCCTGTGGTGTACTACTACAAACAAAACTCAGAACTTCAACACAAAAGCCTGGTTTTCTTATCGGATAGCATACGTAATGACACAGCAGCTGTTTATACGATGCAAAAAATCTTAATCCCATACATAAAAAATAATATTCATTTGAAAAAAATTATTTACTTTAGTGACTGTGCTAAACAACACTTTAAGAATAAATTCCAAATAATGAACCTAAAATACCATAAAGAAGACTTTGGCGTGCCAGCTGAGTGGCATTGTTTTACTACTGCTCATGGCAAAGGAGCACCAGATGGTGTTGGAGCATTATTTAAAAGAGAGGCTTCTCGAAGTAGTTTATTGTGTAGTTTATTCCGAGAAACTATTTCAGTGGGATCAAAATCATTTCGAAACTATATCAACTTTTTATTATAGTAAGAAAGATCAAGATAAGGTTGCTCGTTCACTAACAAGACGTTTTGACAAGGCACCAGCTGTTCCAGAAATACAGAAGAGCCATAGCTTTACTCTAAGCCGACCCAATGAGCTACATATTAAAAGGTACTACGATGCAGAGTTTGGTAAATTATTAGTATATGCAACAAAATGAAAAATGATCATTTCTATGCATTAAGTATAAGATAATACCCAGAAGACAATAAAACAATCCGGATCGTGATAGGCAAGTGGACTCCACGGGAATCAAGCACCCAAAGGAAACACACTGCTGCCACGTCCTCCCGTATATATATATATATATATATATATATATATATATATATATATATATATATATATATATATATATATATATATATATATATATATATATATATATCAGTGACGAAGCCTGACAATTTCCATTGGGGAAGCAAAATTATAAATTGTGAAAATAAGGAAAATATGTATATTAACATTTTTGATTTTTAAATTTATTCAGCACAGAGTATTTAAATATTTATAAACACAATAAAGATCAAAAAATTGAATTTCTATAATTTAATTCGACCCATCTTATTTCTTTTACAAAATCATCGATAAATCACCATAAAACTTTGCAGAACTTTTTAATTTACTTAACAATTGATTTTCGATGTTCAGTAGGGCCAGATTGGAAAATCTATCTTGGGCCTTGGCCTATTTTATTTCTAATAAAACTTTTCAAAAGTTTCATGGATGAAAATGACCTCCCCGTGCTTGCCGTTGTTGCAGGAATGGTTAAAACTAAATTACAAAATTTGAACTGCAAAATCAGAACTTAATCCCCAGATCTATTAATATTTTTTCTATTTTGAAAGTGGCTGTTTCTGTAAATAACAGTAAGCTCCGTTTCTAAAATTTTAAAATCAAATAGATGAGAATAAGTTTTTCTCAGACAACTAAACGCAACATGCGGGAAGTCAGTTTCAAAAGATGGAAATTTACTAATGTCTAGAAATTTTATGAACTTTATATGTTGCAAATCCTGAAACCGAAATTCAATTTCGTTCTGGATATTTACTGTAATTTTAGATGGTTTCGTACGTAATACTTTGCTTCACATGTAATTCGGGATCTACACCATCTTAGATGAATTTTCTCTCCGATCTTTTTTCTAGGTTGGCTTTGTTCCAAAATACATCAAAATTATTTGAATTTTTTTCAACTATTTTCTAAAAATCGTCTAGCCGTTCTAAAGAATGTGCAATATCGTTTGATTTTTTCAGTATCACGCTAAATAATAAGCCAACTTCTGGAAATATTCCTGAAAAAAATATAAGAGTGTTAAAAACCCCCATCTTCTTCCAATAAAAGAAGATATCCACTAGAGTTATTTATTGTCTGACAGTCCCATTTCTCAACATCTTCATCTACTATTTTATTAAATAGCTCACGTAAATCGTCTAAGTGTTTTTCAACATTAGAACTATCCTCCCATTAAACTTCCACTTGTTGGTGAAGTTGAAGGTAGTTTTCGTTTAACAATTTCATCGAAAGCAAAACTCCGCTTCGATGAATTGTTAAAACAGGCAACTAATCCACTTAAACTTGAAAAATATGATTTACACTCAACAGTTTTACTACACGACTGAGAGAGAACCAAATTTAATTTATGTGTAAAACAATGAATATAAATTGCTAACGGATAAATTTCTGTAATTTTTGTTTGCAGCTCTTTGGAGCTCCCAGACATTACCGCAGCGCCATCATAACTTTGACAAATTAGCTTTTCCTCGATTTTATGTTTTTTAAAAAACTTGATTACAAATTTTGAGAGACCATCTGCACTTCGATCGGAAGAAACATCTATAAATTCTATAAATACCTCTAGTACATTGCCAATTTCATCTACATAACGTAGAACTACCGCGAGCTGAGATTTTCTGATGACGTTTAAGGTGTAATCTAAAATAATTCCAGCAAAATTCGACAAATCGATGTCCTTTTGTATTTGCTTTTTAATTAGCGATGTGATAGATGCTATCAAATCGTTTTGAATGTCGCCCGATATTCCTGAAAAACCCTTTGATGTTTCTAAATGATTCGATAACGAAGAATTGTGCCGTGATAATAATTGTAAAATTTCGATATAATTAACGCGATTATTTGAATCATGAGATTCATCATTTCCTATGAACGCGAGGCCTTGCATTCCCATCCCAAGAAACAAACGGTGTAGTTATCGCACAAATTCAAAATAAACCTTCTACCAGCTTATGAATCAAACATGAATAATTTCGTTAATAACAAAAACAAAAATAGAAAAAAAAACTTCAAATCTTTGCAAGCTGCATAGGACAAATATATCTTGTTTACTTTTTCTATTCAACAGTGTGTTTAAAAAGGAAAAGACAAAACATGAGAGTATTTTGTTTAAAAGTTTTTGAATATTGTTTTGTTTCTAACTCTTACCCTGTTAAATAACACTCTTCAATCTGTTTCATTTTTATTCAAACTACTTTCATCCCTTTTTTTCTCGATAGTTTAGTCTTTCTCATTATGTTTGTTTTGTTTTTTATTTTTTTTAATTTGGTTTTATTGTGCAATAATATACACCACCAGAAGAATCAATGATTCTTTTTAAGGGGAAATTGTGTGACATAAAATGCAAGCAATGAAAAATTTGGAGAAAAAATCCAAATAAAACTTCAAAAACCTTTGCAGCAAATAAACAGATTAGACTTCCGATTACTTCTAATTGGAATGACGAACATACTTATATGATTTTTTGTTTCAAGTTGGATTAATTTGAGTACCCAATATGCACGCCCAACGGAAATCCGTGTGAATTTTCGTGCGAAAAACATACTGTTTCTATGGAAAGAAACATCAAAAGTACACAGAATAGTGTACTACTCGCCAAAGAAAAGTGTCTCAAAAATTCCGGTGTGGGGCCCTAACTAAAACGAGACAAAATCAGATTTGGAAAGTAGATGGAAGTTTGTTGGAAATTTGCATTTTTTCATATCCTTTTCCGTACTAATTTCTGGCAATTATAAAAAAGGTTTCCGTCGGAAACAAAATATTATTTCCATAGTCGATTTTTGGTCTTTTCCTAATTGAATATCAACCAACATTTCCATGCGAATAATAACTCAAAATAAAATTTTCATTTCAAAATAGTGTTTTATTTATTTCAGTTACAAATTCCATAATTTTGTATATACATATTATGTACTTATAAATAATGTGGAAAATAAAATAATATTAATTTAAAAAATTTAAATTTAAATGCGTAAATCACTTAATAACGATAAATCACATAATGAAACATTTATGAAATGTTAGGCACGATTTAAATAATTTTTTTAGTTAGTCAATAATAATACGTTAAAATTTATTTATTTAAGTATTTTGAAAATATTAAAATTATTTAAAAACATTTCTAAAGAAACATAAATTTATGTAATTGTTTGTGAACTATACCTACATGCGACGCCATTTTAAGCGTCACCATTCTTTACCTTTACAAAGCTGTCCAGCGATCGCGCACTAATTTTATACACTGCGCCAATTAAAAAACGGAACAGAAATTTTCTTCGAAAAAATACCCAGATTTGAACGCTTGTATCTTGGTGAAACAACACCTTTCAAAAAAAATGATGCAAAATGATACTAGGAAAATTTCTGTGCGGCCACTCTTTTTCGAGTTATTGAAGTTTTAGCGAAAACGTATCAAAAAGCGTAGAAGTAAATTTTTTTTTTCTTGTAAACTTAGCACTCTACGATAAAATGTTAAGTCACTTTAACACTAAAACTTTAACACACTAAAACTTCAATAACTCGACAAGGAGTGGTCGCACAGAAATTTTCCTAGTATCATTTTGCAAGATTTCTAAATTCTCTATAAGATGGCCGATTTGAATTTTTGAATGAAATATCGAGCAAGTTCGTTTGCTGTTTGAAACAGCAGCAAATTTTTTTTTTTTTTAGACACCTTTTGTTTTACTCAGAGAAGTCATAAAAAAACAAAATAAATTAAAACGGTTTCCAGTATCGAAAAGAAAACAAAATTTCCTTCAACTAGAAATAAAAATTTTTTTTTAAAGGTGTTGTTTCACCAAGATACAAGCGTTCAAATCTGGGTATTTTTTCGAAGAAAATTTCTGTTCCGTTTTTTAATTGGCGCAGTGTATATTTACACTTCACAATTTTCTTACACTTCACAATTTTCCTATTCACAAAACAAAGAAGTACAATTTAAATTTAATTTATAGATAATAAATAATAAATTGATGATAATAAATTGAAAAAAGATTCACACACACGTCTAGCTCAATCAAAACACAAATCAGAAATCACAACAAATTGACAAATCAGCTGAGTGTAGAAAATGGCGTCTGCGTCGATATTTGTATGTGAGTATTTTTTTTTTCAAAGAGAAAGAGAAAGACAAAACCCGATACACATCAAACGAATTTGATGTGCCTTTGATATTTTGTTGTATGGAATTTCGTATGGAATTCGAATAATTTTTCCACAGTGTGGAAAATTTGCATACTGGGTATTTACATTTCTAAAGGTTGAATGCAACTGTTATATTATTCTAATGGTTTTAAATTATTGTATTTTATAAAAATAAGAAATTTTCTCATGGAAAATATAAAATTTTAAGGGAAGCAGTGCTTCCCTTGCTTCTATGGACACCTCGTCCCTGATATATATATATATATATATATATATATATATATATATATATATATATATATATATATATATATATATATATATATATATATATATATATATAAAGTACGATACAGTTTAGTAAATAAAATAATTATTATGTATTAAAAAACAAAATGAATTAAGAAAATTCATTGTTGAAATATTTGAAATGTTTTTATTTAATTTAAATTGAATTGTTACAAATACATAGTTTATTTTGAATAAATAGGTAATACAAAAATTAAACTTAAATTTTTCACTTAAGGGGAGGTTCTCATCAAGCGACCAAAAAATAAGGTGATTTTCTCGATTTTTTTTTTTCATAGAAGTAAGTAAATAAACAACTTAATGATTTTGGATACATATTTATTGAGTTTTAAAGTACAAAAAAAAACTTTTAGAATAATAACGTCATGGAACTTGTTTATACGTATTGTAACGTGACCGTCTCAAAAAAAAGGTGACTTATCGGTTTCCACTGTACCACTTGTAAAAACTACCACTATAAAAATGCATATATTCCTTCAGGTGACCTTGGGAGGTCATGGAAAATACATATTTGGACGTATAATTGATCGCTCTTTTTGAATCCGATGTCAAAAACAGGAGCTTTCCTCAAGATGAAGATCAAGATCACAACCAAGCTCACTATTAAATTTCTTGTTAAAAATTACCTAAGACTAAACATTGTTCATTTTTTTTGACATACTTCGCGAGATTTCTAGGGGTTTCCATACTTTCACCTCGCAATGTAAATTCTTCAGATAATCTTGGAAGGTAAAATTGATCGCTCTTTTCGATTCTGTTATCAAAAATAGGGGTTCTTATTTTTAAAAAATGACCTTAACCTCTAAATGGCTTTGAAGATGAAGGGCAAGGTCACAAACAAGCTCACCATTAAATTCCTTTGTTGAAAACTACCTAAGAATAAACTTTGCTCATTTTGTTGTTGACCGAACTCAGCGAGATTTTTAGGGGTTTCCATACTTTTTCCTCACCCTGTATATATACATATTAGCATTTGAGTTTCCTACGCAAACAGGTGAAAATACTTACAGGCGAAATTAATCAAAAATTTCCTTTTGATCATAATGAACAACCAGAAGCTGTACTTGTGCCCAATTTACAGATGTAGTAATTACATAAGCCGCAATACGATTTGTAGGTGTGTTGCAATTTTGTATTGTACAAAGAATAAAAATGATTATTTTGAGGAGGGTCGATTTGAAGTTTCTTTTGGACATCATCGATTTTGATATTAAACTTTGTTACAGATACAATTACAATATCTCTTCAAATTGAGAAACATAATAAAACTTTAGCAGAAGCTCTGAACTTTTCTAAATAAACTGTTATTGAACTTGTTTCTTCTGTAATGGAAGTATTATAAAAGTTTAGACATAATAGTTTAAAATAAAATATTAAATTACTAAAACCATTTTGAAGTTTTTTGAAAAAAATATTTTTTGGATATTATCCATTTTATACGTTTTACTGGAAAACAAGTTAGTATTTTATAGGTAGTATTCGTATATCTGTCTAACGATAATAAGCAGAAAATAAAATTAACAAAACAAATTACTTGAATAAAATTAATAAAGATGACTAGAAAATCTTAAATTCTATACAAAACATTCAATCTTGAAAATTGTATCCTATTACAAAAATACGAGTATGAACATTACATACCTCTACATAGAATAGTTTTTTTTTCTTAGCTGCTTCTTCTACTCATTTAGATTCTTTTACGGTAAGTACGAATAACACTGAAAATGAAAATCATCATAATTTATCATTTTGGAATGATGATAATTTTTCCTAACTTAGGTACCTTTTTAACATGGTACAATGGTGGTACATACGGTTATTTTGTATAGATACATATAATAAATTTACTACTCGTTCGGGGTATAGTATGTTAACTTGCTTCTATTCGTCTACTCTATTTTTTTTTTTTGTTATCTTTGTTAAGGGATGTTTGTGGATTTTCTCACATCTTTCCGACGGACTAGAAAATCTTTAATATTTTTTATTTTAAATTGCAAACTTATACGGTAAATTATATGAATCAGCATAATTTAACTAAACATTCGTTAAACTCTAAGAAATAATTTAGATTATGTACATACTTGTATTTATAAATAACTTTCATCATATAGTATTACTTGCTTAACATCTTTAACATCCTATTTAAGTGTATTTCTATGTACGGATTTTAAAGCTTTATTACGATATATAGTATTTTATATAACCTGTCATTTCATATTTTTTCATTAAAATTTCATCAGATAGTTTTTCGTTCTCCGAGCTTTTTTTCTATAAATGTAAACGTATATAGAAGTTTGCTGTTAAGATGAAACCAAAACGAGAAAAGCATGTCTTATAGTGAAGATTTGAAGAATATTTTTTGTTCATTGTATTTTTCTAATAGAACAAAAAAAAGAAGAGAAAATCCACGTTATTATTAGCACAAAACATGATATGAAAAATAAATTTTATTTTTCGTGAAAAATAGAAATAAAAATGTAGAAAAACTTTTGTTTCTAATCAAAGAAAATTGAAAAAAAAAAAGTTACAAAAAAACGAAAATATCAGAAAAAAGTTTTTTGTCTTGGCAAAAAGTTTTGTATTGTATGTATTATATTATGCTTTATTGATTGTTAAGCTATCTGTTACCCTAATTTTGGTTTTTCTATTTTCATTTAGCTTCTCATGCCCTTAAATAGTAGGATGATCAAAATTAGTTAGATTAGCAATACAAAATCGTATTAAAGAAATATATTGTGTTTTAGAAAATATATCGTTTTAGATTTTCTACTGTACACATGATTATCCTCATTTAACCGACATATGTAGGTACGAACATACTTCTGTACAATAATAACCATTATCTGCGTTTTATCTGTACGTGAGGTTAATATAATTTACTTAACCAAATATAATTACGGAATTAATTGAAATACATTTTAATTTTGAAAAAAAGCGTATGATTTGTTTTCGTAACATTCTGATTCAGCTGGGACGTAATTTGGCAAGAAGCTTAATCGTACGATTTAGTATAAGCAGAACCATAATTGTACATCATAATGTTTTAGAAGCTTTTTTTTGTGGTATAACTTTTTATTATTCGCCATAAGAATCCATAGTAAAATGATGTTTTTTAAGCTTCAAGCTTTTCAGTGAAGAAAGCAAAAAATATTATAAAACGTTTATATAAAAGTTTTTACATATTTTTAGGTTTCTGCCTTGCCAAGCAAGGTTCGAATCACTAAAATCACTAATAATTTGATTTCATTCGCCTTATTACATACTTAAACTAAACTTCTAGTAATTTCATGATTTTTCCAGTAAGAATAGTCTGAACAAAAATGTAGACAATTTTAGCATGCAAAATTTTCAATAGAGTACATTAAACTTTACGCTATTAGTTAACTTATTCTATGCTACACTAGATGTCACCGTAGCAGTACCCATATCCCGAGCAGGACCCAAATTAACTCTTCTATAAAGGGCTAACCTCTCGAAATGCACCACCGGTTTACCTCCTTACCCATGTTGTTATTTCTTGTTGTTTATTTTCAACGTACTATGCGAAAACACCGACATTGCATTGATATGATATGCCACTAACACAACAACCTATAAGGGGTTACGTTTTTACTAAACGGAAAAATTGTCCGTAACAAAATTTACGTCTGTAAAAAAATATCATTTTTACACACACACACACGCCAAAGTAGGCAACACGTCTTCTCTTTAATTTTATATGGTTTTTATATTTTAAATAAGAAATAAGGGCGGTAACCCCCCCCCCCAACCACCCACCTCTTTGTTTCTTATATAAATGATTGGGAAAGAATAAAATAGAGGAGAGATTCAATATAGTCCTTCCATAGAATCGAATTATCAATGGATAGGCCGAGACATTTGAAAGATTAAATTCAAATTTAAAACAAGTATCAATACAAGCAACTTAATCACAATAACATCATGATAAACAAGGTACCATTTTTTTACTAAGCATAAATCACACTTTATATTTTGAATATTAGTCAAGTGTTTGACGGTTTTTTCCTCAAAATTCTTACGGATAAAACCAATTAACGTGAAATTTGGACAGTAAGTAGAAAATGGATCAAGAAACAAAAGGTATAAGTGGCGAATAATTCTATGCTCGAGTTGTTAAAAATTTCTTACTTTTGATCAAAGTAGGCTAGCAGGCGGGGCTAGTGACATTTTAAATAATTTCGTTGGTCATGTCAATCTTCCTATCTTTCTATGTCATAAACACAGGTTAAGGCTTTTATTATTTTGATGAATTCTAACAAGATTTGATTTATTTACTTCGGTCTAAAAAGACCAAAGTATTGAAATCCTGTCAAAAGCGACGAAAAATTTGTTAGTTCAAAACCAATTTTCTCGACGTTTTGAAAGTCCCTGAGTCTGAAAAAACCAAAAAAAAAAATGTCCGTCCGTCTGCCTGGATGTCTGTACCAGTGGTATTACGAGAACGGCTTGTCCGATTTTGAATTTTTTTTCGTCAATCTGTTTCTGTGGTCAAGACGGAGATCTAAAAAGCATTAAGAGACTGTACGTCAAGAGAGTGGGGTACCTGCCATACGAATTGACCCAAAATACCTGCTTTTATAAATATTTACGAATCTTTTGTATGCTGGTTTGATTATTGAATTGGGCATTAAATTGGGAATTGATTTGAAGGTTAAGTTAGGGGTCAATTTGAGGGTTGAGTTGAAGTTGAGTTGGAGTTGAGTTGGGGTTGAATTAGAATGTAGTGAGTAGTTAACAAATTTTTTATATGATGGAACTTGCCTATTTATCAACCGATTATTATGAAATTTGACATGTGCATTGGAAATGGGATTCTAAAATGATTTTTGGATGAAGTTTAGGAACATGGCCAAGTATGATGAAACTTGACTATTTCTCATCACATGTGCGTTTAAAATGGGATTCTAAAATTATTTTGTATGAAGTTCTGGAATATGGCCAAGTATGATGGAACTTGACTATTTCTCAACCGATTACGATGAAATTCGACATGTGTGTTGGAAATGGGATTTTAAAATGTTTTTTGGATGAAGTACACGGTTAGAAATATCAGTATAATTTTGTATACTACTTTCGGTATAAAGTTGTAGAATACGATTTTTCATGTTAAATTGGATGCCTGTACCCATGTTACTGAAGGTTTTGACATGTTTGGCTGTTGTTGCTTAAGTAAATAGATGTTGGCTAAATTAGAAATCAATACTGTCAAAACTATCACACCAACTTTATGACACAGGTGAATGCTATCCCCATTGAAGATATCAAATACCGAAGTTCTGATCACCTCGAGAGGTTTCAGCCCTTTATATTTTCTTCTAGTTATTGTTAGACGAAAGTACGAGTTCGTTTCATACAGTGGTGTTCAAAATAATAACACACTCAACTAACAATAACTAAAAAACTACTTATTTTACTTAGGATGTTCAAAATAATAGGACAGTTAACTTCAGAATTAATTTTTAATCTTATTTGTGTATGATTAAACCTAATATGCGTATTTATTGAATAGTATTAGTCGTGTGGCTTTGCCTTTGAGCCGTTTCCACGGCACCGGCATTCCCGCAGCACCTACCAGCCCCTGGCATTTGTAAACGGTCATTTATTCCAAATTCGACCAATTTGAATTCAATAATTTCTGTTTATTTTTGTGTTTCTCAATATTAATAGCTACTTTTACTTGATTCTAACAATTTTCGATCAGATTCAAAATCTCGATATGCCACAATAAACAACCACCATGCTTAATCGTTTTTTTTTTATGTTAGGGCGATAGCTTGTATTGGGCTGAGATCGTTCATAATGTCGGCCTTCAGAACCACAGATTGACTTTTATTTTGTCAATTCATAGTACTTTTCTCCATTTTTTTGGCTTAAAAATTTTGCTTGGATAAAGAAGGAACGACTCGGGTATTTCAATCTATTTCGAGCATCTGTTTGTAAATGATGCTTTCTGAATAATTAAGATTTAAGAACTTCTTTAATTTGTTAGATGTGATAGAAGAATATTTCATTGCAGTTCGGCCAATAAAAGTGCCCAGTATGGTGGTATTTTCGGTAACACAACGACCAACCATACCTCAATGAGAGCAAACCACGGGATTAATTAAGTAAATTACAACTGCCGGATCAGTCACCTGATCTGAATCTGATCAATAATTGTTAGAATCAAGTAAAAGTAGCTATTAATAATGAGAAATATAAAAATAAACAGAAATTTTAGAATTCAAATTTGTCGAATTTGGAATAAATGATCGTTCACAAATGCCAGGGGCTAGTCGGCTCTAGGGATGTGCCGATGCAGGGAAGTCGTTGGAAAGGAAGGTCACACAACCAATACCTACTATTCAATAAAAACGCATATTAGGTTTAATCATACACAAATAAGATTAAAAATTAATTCTGAAGTTAAATGTTCTATTATTTTGAACAGCATATTTGTGATATAAAAAGTTTTTTTTTTTATATTCATTTTACAAATTAAATATGATTTTTTATATTTAATTGTAAGTTGATATTTGTTCTATTTAAATAAAAAAAACTTGAAAATTGATAAATAGTTGTTTAGTTAATTAGGAATATTTGAAAAAAAAAAATCACCGAGAGTCCTAATATTTTGAACACTACTGTATATTGGCGTTTGTTGGTTGGGTTGTCATTTCCGTAAAAAAAGATGACTACGGTATTTTTTCTGTAATTCTCTTACAAGAACCCTAGCTGGCCATGAAGTGGAAGCCATCAGCATTTTTTTATTTTTGGCGAATATAATAATTCGCTAAATCAGTACGATCTTATTTGTATATAAATATAACGTATAAAGTTCGATTGGTATTTTTGTAGTTTGGTCGTAGCTTCCTGATGAGTAAGTAGATCAAACTTTTCAGTACGAAACCAAACTATCAAAGAAAAAACTTAAAGGAGGTTCTTTTATTTTTTAAAGAGTATGTGGGGAGGAGATGATATTTCTACTTTTTTGTTAGAGTAGATATTATGTTATGAGTAGATGGCTTCTTTAGTTCACTGGTTCATCACACCAAGTCGTAAATATTGAAATGCTATTCAAAATAATATATTTGTCTATAAACAAAGCCGAAAAAATCATATTGTTATAAAACATATGGGAAATCACTTTTTTCCTAAGACAAAATTTTAAATGAAAACGTTACAAATTCTTTGTTATGATTTCTGAAAAATTTTCATAAATGTTTGAATTTCAACAAACTTGATTTGGAACCTAAATAAAAAACATGAAAGCTTTACTTAAACTCAAAAAAAAAATGTTGCAGGCTTTAAACTTTAGTTGTAGCTTTGAAATAGGCCAAAGATTACGAAATAATAAAAATTCGGAGTTTTACGGATCCGTGGAAACCTGTAGGGAATGAAAAGGGATATTTTTAATAGAAAAAAATTGATTTTCTTTACTATTAATCGTGTAGTCATTAAGTCAATATAGATTACATAGATGACAACAGTGATGTCAGTAAAAATTTGATAAAATCGCACCAAAAATTACCAACTGGAGAAATTTCAGGTTCCAAAAATTTAGGAAAAGCATAACAAATTCACAAAATGTTAAGAACGTGCGACAATTTTTTGATTAAATAACTTTTTTTCGTATTTTTCTGTAAACATCTTATAGGCGTCTGACGTACACTAGTAAGACTAAAGATAAATTATTATTTCAAAATGAAAGTTCGAAAATATATTTTAGAAATAATTTAATTTTAATATTTCTGCAATTAATATTTATTTAATACCAATATAGCTAGCCTCTTTGTATATTGATTATGTAGACAACTTTTATATAAACATTTATAATAATAGAAGTTAAGAAACACCGTTTTTACTATGGATTGCTATGGAAATCAAGTGAAAAGTTATGACACTAAAAAAGTTTCTAAAATATACGTCAATATGATTATGGCTCTTTACTCTCTAGAAGGCTCTGCGAAGAGCCCTGAGCAAAATTGTCTCGCACTTTTTGTGTAAACTGATGAACCACAGCGTTATTTAAATTAATCTTATTCTCCAGATATTGTCTAATGTTTAATTCATTGACATCCGGAATCAAGTATTGAAACAAGAAGCTGCTCACGTGGTTCAACTGTATGTAATAGACCATCTGTTTCACCCCCAGGGGCAATAATAAATTTGTTCATAGTACAAACCAATCATTCACGTAATTATCAATGCTAATTTAAAGAAATGTTTTAACATATACTCTCATTCTTTTAATTTACGTTCAAGATCTATACAATTCTTTCCTGTGGCACTATTCTGGTTTTCCCGGGGAATTGGGAATTGGGAAATGATTTATTGTGACTTGTTTTAGTGTATTTTAGTATCATTTTTTTCAAAGCATACTGTGCCGATTGGTATTTTGTTCAAATTTTGGGAAAAAATAATTCCATTTTCACACTACTGCCTACTATGAAATTTCCAACAAAATTGTTAGGGAAAAATAAACAACAAAATTGCTTTGAAATGGAATTTTTTTTTGCCCAAAATTAGAACAAAATTACAATCGGCACAGTATGCTTTAGAAAATATTATACCAAAATACACTAAAACAAGTCACAATAAATCATTTCCTAATTCCCAATTCCCCGGGAAAACCAGAATAGTGCCACTGATCAAAAGGTGTTCGTTAAAACCCATCCACTAAGTGATAAATCCAAACAATTTACTACTAAATTGGCTACTACTTATATTATTGGCAAAATTATAAAAGAACAAGGTACAGTGACATAATCAGTTGAAGATGAGAAAGGAAAGAGACTTGGCATGTACCATGCCAAGGACTTAAAAATGTAGTTATTTTCAAAACCTGTTGTTAACTCAGAAGATTTTTTGAATCACCATATTTATTGCCGGTCCATTTATTTTTTTTCAGCTTTCCTTTTAATTTAAAATAAATTAAATTGCAACCTGTTGTGTAGACTGTAGAGTCGCGCCTATATGTACATCCAAAATAATTATGTTGTACTATGGTAGAGATGGTGTTGAAGGTTGAAGATCGAATGCACCAATTTCTCCTGCGAGTAATTGCATATTGCATTTGGGTGTTGATTTATTTTTTGAATGATTAAGTGAAGGAAATTTAATTTCTAAAAATTAAATTATATAAGTAGTTTGCGTATAGCGAGTAATTTAAATTAATTATTTTGAAAATACAGGTAATGTGGTTTATTTATTTCTAAAATTACATAATTCTGGAAGTTCAAGTATTGTTTTGTTATATTTAGGATATAAATTCCCGTTCACAGCTGTTTTGGCCGTATACTTTGCTAATTTCTTAGCGGTTAAATCGTAATTTTGTTATAAGCCGATAGGCATTAAAGCAAGTTCCTGCACCTTCTAAAAAAGCTGTGCCCCTCCTGATTCAAGGGATAAATAGAAGTGCGGTCGATTTGTGAATAATTACACCAGTACGCTGATATTATTGTGGTCACGCTATCGGCTGTAAGCACCGTTATCTGTGCTGATCTCGACCACCGTCTGTTTGGTGCTTGTGTTTTTTTTGTTATTCTAAAACAAAGCTTTTATAAAAAGGAAAAAAAATTTATTAAATTTGTGAATTAATTCTTAATCTCAAAAAAAAAATAAAAATCTATAATTCATATATAAACAAGCTTTTGTTATTCAGTGTTAAGGCTTTGCCCCATGCAAAACGGAAAACCGAAATTTAAAACCTTCAAATCCAATTTTTGGCTAAATTGCTTTACTTTGCAATATGAAAATTATTAACAAATAGTTCTAATCTATAAGTTTCACCATATTCTAAGAAAATGTTATTGAAATTGATTAAATTTCATTCAAAAAGCTTCAATTTTATGTTTACCGGCAAAATCTGTCCGTCAAAATATAAAATTTGTATTAATGCCCTTGGACTTCTGGTGACTTTGAGAGGTCATGGAAAATACATATATTATTCGGACGCAAAATTGTCCACTCTTTTCGAATCCGGTACCAAAAATAGGGGTTTCCATTTAAAAAATGAGTTTGCCCTTCAAATGACCGTGAATTGTCTTGAAGGTCAAGAACATTAATACAGATAGATGGCCTCTATTATCTTTGATAATTTTTGTCTTAACAATTTTTTTTTCAGCTGGCTTTTAGGAGATATTTGACCCTTCGATTAAAATGGGATCCTATGTATATCTACAAATAAATCAGTAGCCAAAATATGCGCAAATGGGTTATTTTATTCGATTACGTTCGACTCTTGTTATGGCGAGGCAAACGAGGTGAGATCAGTAACAGTAGATGAGTGGAAACAAAATTTAGAAATGTTTGTCCAAGGTATGAACCAAAAGATATCGCCAATAGCAACGAATCGGCCTTATTTTATGAAATTTTGCCTGAAAGGTGCACCAAAGGCAAATATTCGAAAGAACAATTGACCGTTCTGCTAACAGTTTTCTGTAACGATAAAAAGTACAAGCCTCTAGTTATAAAGAATAGCAGGAATCCAAGATACTTTAAACATTTAGACCAACACAAGCTCCTATAACAAGAAATACTTAGACGAGTTGAATTTGCAGATGGAGCGGAAAAACAGGAACATCATTCTGTTTTTGGACAACGCAACGTCCCATCCCGAAATTTTTTTGTCAACCGTCAAGCCACTGTACTATCCTCCACACACAACAGAAGTGTTATAACCTCTGGATACTGGAGTTATCCAAACAATGAAAATTCACTACAGGGTTTAGAAAAGATATCTGAAATTACTAACCCTTTCAATTTTTTAGATGTCTAAATTTTTCTAAAGAAAGCCATTCAAATCAGTGGAGTAACTACAAATTTCGGAACCACCCGCAACATTGTTATTGGGCCCCTAAAATGATTCTTGTACCTATGAACAAGTAAAGCTCTTAGTTAGAAAGTTAATTAAAATTGTCTGATTTCGAGAGTATAGAGTATAGACGATACATTTCAATGGCTGCAAATAAAACGAAATTTTTTGCAATCAACTCAATGCTACGACGATTTCTAATCGCATCACAAATTTCGAATATAATTTAAAAAATATTAAAATTTCGAAATAATCTCAAAAATGTCAAATTTGGGTATCTTGAATATTCTAGAAAGTTCTCAAATATCGAAATTCATAAGTATGTAAAACCAAAGGAAAGGTTATACGCGCTAATCACCACCATGTAAAATGTATGTAAATAACTTCGCCATTCTTGATTAATTTCGAATAACCTAGGAAACTGAGAAATATCGAAAGTTTAGCATAATTTCGAAAAATCTACTAAACAACACGGTTCAGATTTATATGTGTAACACTGCAAGTTTCTAGAACTTAAAGCTAAGCGCAGAACATTGCCATACAAAAATCCAATAAATTTGAAATTCTTTAAAAATTTCGAATGTTCCTAGAAATGTCGAAAAACTAAGGAAATCTCTGTTTTTGTCAAACTCGAATAATCTCTATATTATGTAAATCTCGATTGAAAAATCTGAATATTAATGAATAATTTCGAAAAGCCTGTAAAAATGTCAAAAACCCACGAAAACTTCGAAAATCCGTGTAAATATCGAACTATTTGTCAAGTAGCTTAATGTTTTTAATACTACTAAGCCAAATGCTATAAAGCAAGTTAGGACTAGGACTAAGCTCAACAAAACGATATGCAAGAAGAATGAAACCCTCAAATAGTACCGGATAAATTCGTAAATATCGAACAATCATATTATTCGATTTTACTCTAAGATTCTCAAATAACATCAAACTATCAAATACACCCGATAGTTTAAAAATACTCGAATAATCTCGAAAACTCGAATAACCTGCTTCGAAATACCGAATCACCAATTAAGTCCCGAACATCACGCATCCCATTTCCATGCTACACTCCAATAATCTAGAGAAATTTTAAAAAGAGATTAAAACATGAAATCCAAGACAAAGGGATATGAAACAGGAGATCTCGCCGAAAAAAAAAAAAATTGAATCTATCCGAATCCTTGGACGACACTTTTCCCAGAAAGCATCCGTTAGCGATCACCACACCAACCATTTATATTTTACAAACATTTTCAGTTATTTTGGGCAGGCAAGGTTCTTAAAATATGTCATGGATTTCCTTAAATTTGGAGACCTCTTCCCCAATGTGGCAATACTGGTCACGACAATATAAATCTTCTACCTTCATACCACCAAATCACAGACTCATATATAATGTTAGATTATTTAGAACTGACACGTGTGTTGAGCAGAAATCTTTAAAAATTAGAGTAGAATTAATTATTAGAATTAATTTAAAAATTAGATCAGTTATACATCTCTAGTATACCATTGGAAATCCTTAAGGATTTAATTTACTCCATTTCAGAGAGCATCCCCAATGTTCAAAAATTTATTTTCTGAAAATTTGTGTCGTTTGTTCAAATCAAAATATTATGTAAGCAAAATATTACAAAATATTTCATCACAATATTGTGTGAATTTGCATGGTGTATTACATAACTGTAGAGAAATATTTCTTCGGAAAGTTCGACATTACCTCGATAACAGTTAAACAAATTTATATTACTCCTTTTTGTTAAAATGACCCCCACGCAATGCTTCAATCGACTTCAAATTTTGTGAACAGGTAGATGATGAATTATCAAATTTAATATCAACATAACAAAAAATTCGTCGGTCCTGTTTTTGAGAAAATCTGTTTGGCATTTTCTTTTCCACTGCAACCCCCTCTATTCTATACTCAAATGAACCTAAAAGTTAACACAAACTGCTTATTACTAAAATCTATCTTTGTACAAAATTTCGATCAAAAGAAACTATCAATATTTGTGAGAATGGGAGACAAAACAAAAATAATAAAAATGCGACTAGAAGGACGGACGGACGGAAGGACGGACATGACATTTTTCTGATCGGTGTTTCGGGGTCCTGGTAACCTAATTCGTCAAGAAATGTGAAAATCTGGAACACATTCTTTTTCGCGATTATAATACTCACCCAATATAACTTCGTTATATAAGGAAAAGTAAAAACTCTATCAATAATTGCAAATTTAATTTGGAGTTTGGAATTTCCTTATATTTAAAATAGTTTTCCAAAATAAACCGGTTTTACCGAGTTTACCGGTAATAAAAAAGGATTCGATATTTCTCCTAACGAAGGAAATAAGAAATTGTTTTCCGTCGCGATTAGATATTTTTCTAGAAAGAAGGTTTCAACAATTTCTTGTTTTGTTTATTAGTATTAGCTCTCTTTAACAAATCAGATCATCCTTTTGCAAAAGAAATTTAGTCTATTGCCAATCACATTCAATTTTTTACAAATCAAATTCAACCTTTCGTATCAAAACTTGATTTGTAAAAGGTTAAATTTGTTAAAAGTCTTAATTTGATTTGTAAAAGATGTGAATGTGAGTGCAAACCGTATAGTACCAATAAAAGAACCCAGCTAACACTAAAATCGTTATAATTTGATGTCGAAAGCTTTAACTTCAAATATGATGTCGAAAGCTTTAACTTCAAATAAGTTTAGCCAATTTTCCTGCAAATCTAAATATCTATCAGAACCTAAACCATTTTTATTTCTATGGAGTCAGATTAAGTGTATAGTTACTCTGACATTCACTTTACCTTCAGCAACCGAGAAGAAATTGTTGGGTATCCCTTAAGAACAAATTTAATAGCAACCGGAACGATATCGTCCTTTCTCTAAAAACTAGGCCACCGCCTTTTCTTAAAAATTTCCTAGAAATGTCCCGTTCTGCAATTTTGAAAGGGTATACTTTAAGCTTAATCTGAGCTATCATCTATCTAATCTTAACTTTTAATTAATATTCGCTTGGTAAATCTCGTGGGATCCAATAACCGTGCGGATACCCAGTTACGCCACTGATTTAAATGTTGAAAAAAGAAGCAATACAAACATGTTTCGGAAACTGTAGTTTCTTCAATTCTTAATCGACAAACGTACGAGTCATGGAAGAATCACGTTATACGGGAATCCAGTATTTGCTGGATGATAATTTTGAAAATAAGTATTTTCAAGCTGATCAATATGTAAACGTGGATAGTGAGGTAGCAACGGAGACGCTTGTCTCGATTTAGACCAAATCCTTGAAAATGCAATCCAAAGCGAGGACAATTTATCTGAGGAAGAAAACATCGCGAACCTAAAAAAAGTCATCATTTGCGGAAGCAATAAAATGTATTGAAACTTTAAAACAATTTTCGTTAGGCACTGGTACCTACGAGTTTTGTGAAACCGTAGACCTGGCAAAAATTCAGGTAATGAACACTGTCCTTGCACATGGTGCAAAACGCGATATGGTACAAAGCGCGATATGATGCAAAACGCGATATGGTACAAAATGCGATATTTCAAAACGCGATATGGTACAAAACGCAATATGTCAAATCGCGATATTTCAAAACGCAAGGTGTAAGCAATTTTAAAATTATTTTTGATAATATTTTGGAATGCAAACATGTGGAAACTGGTTAGAGTATTTTTAGTAAACTAAAAATAGTGGTAGTTTTTTAAAATATATTTGAATTAAAATTTTTGATGTTATTTTCTTACCGAAATTTAAATTATAGATATTATAGAATTATTTAACAATTTTGCTTAAACAATAAAAAGTGTTTTAAGAATAATTCACCATTTTGGACAGATGAGATTTATTTTTGTTTGTTTGCGCAAGGTATATTTTTGATCGTACCGTGAATATTATACCTGAAACTAACAGGCTGTAAAATGAAACAGAAACCCCAAAAAACAAGTTAAAAATAAACTTAATTCCTAAAATGGGTTAAAAAATGATATTAGAAAAATTCTGGAGGCGTATCTTTTTTTAAATTATTGTTTTGTTTGTTGATTTTCCTTTAAACTATGACCTAACAGATTTTTACTCCAATTAGTAGCATTATCTTTTTATATCACTTATCAGAATTTTCTTTCGGGAGCGTATCGAAATCGTAATTCTCAAATTCTTACTTTTATCAAAATCTTACCTTTTGACGAATCTTATTTTCTTGAAATCTAAGATTTGGATACGCTCCCATTTCCCGTATCTCAGTTTTGAATTTTGTTTTACTTTAAATTAAAATTCTCCTTCACCAAAAGAAGCGGCCCTTTGTTTTCTCCATGAAAACCCCCATTTTTGAAGAAAAGATTCTTCATAAAGTAAGATTTAGACCCAACCATTTTTTCCGCTTAATAGAATTTCCCGTCACTTAAAAAAATTAAATTTATTCTTCTAATGGAAATCAATTTCTATGTAAATCTAATTTTAATTAAATGTATCTTTTATTAAATAAAACTATTTTCTAATAGATGGACCAAATTTTCTACGAACATCAACAATTAGCAAGTTATTTAACTAATTCGTTTAATAATTCGCCAATTTTTTATTTTATGTTTGTAATGATTGTTTATGTTCCCTTCTTTACAAATTATTTTGTTTACGAAGATATGTTGAGAAATTTAGATTTTTATTTTAATTTTTGTTGGTTGTTTATTAAACTACAGCATAGCAGATGTTTTATTGCACTTCTATTTTCGGTTAGTAACCGCTTTCCAAATGGTAAACTTTATTTATTATTAATTACTTGAGTATTATTTTAGAAATAAAAACAATCGTGAATTTCTAATGTTGGGCTTTTCCGTCTTCTTTGTAATAAATAATTTAGGTAAATATAAACAAAAATTGTCGGAAATCTTATAAATTTCTAAAAAAGAATGAAGTTTGATTTTAAACTTTGTTTAATTTTGAATGAAAGGTGTAAATTACTCAATTATTAAATAGATGAATTTGGAGCCATAATAATTTAGTAAACATAAAAAAACAATAGTTATGAAAGAAAATTAGTACTAAGTTTACAATTTTAAGCTAACAAACAACATCACTTTTCCAAAATACTTCTCGGATTTCATCTTAATCGGTTAACCAATGGTCAAGTTTTAAAATATACCATTTTGAAATATGCCATAGTGTACCATATGTCGTAGTGTACCAAATGCCGTTTAAATCATAATCGATTAAGAAATAACCAAGTTATATCCTACTATATTGGTTGTATTCCAGAAAATAGTCATACAATTATTTTAAATTGCCATTTCCACCGCATAAGACGAATTTCTTCATAAACGGTTAAGAAATAAACAAGTTCATCCCAATCGGCCAAATTCCAGAAATTTGTCAAAAAAAACTTAAAAAATGATCGCGTTTTGAAATATTGCATTTTGAAATATCGCGTTTTGTATCATATCTCGTTTTGTACCGTGTCACGTTTTGAAATATGTATCGCGTTTTGAAATTTTGCGTTTTGTCAAATCGCGATTAAAATATCGCGTTACAGATGAGACCCCTGTTTTTTTGCTTATGATTCGATCCGTTTCATTCAGTTTAACGTGGCAAAATACAAATAAGTGTGTAGCTGTAGATGATAAATGGAACGCATAAAAATAGCTGGGAATGTAAATAAAAAAGCTGCACGTAAGCTTAATTGGGCAAATTAGAAAATTATTTATTAATTTGAAAATCAAACAGCCATTTGAATGACTTTCAAGAAATATAGGAAGGTACGAGTAACATTCTAAAATCAATTTAAATTTAATGAAATGTCAAGATAATTGACATTAAAACTTCTTAAATTACAAAAAAAAAAAAAAAAATTTAATATGTTCGGTTTGACAACAAAAATAAGTAGAGAATACTTTAACACACCATGAGATCTGTAATAGAAAAGTTTAATAAAACGAATTGGATTCGTTTAGAATTGGATTTACATTAGAATTTCAACAATGCACCCACACAGCACATATGTTTAATTAAAATAAAACAGAACTATAAATATAAAATATCAATTTTGTTTCTTCTAGAAGGATTTAATTTAATAATACAAACTACAATTTGGTACTGTTGTATGTATATCATCGATCTAAACTTGCAGATGTACAAGATACTACACCATATGATGGTTTATATAAAACAGAGATTACTGAAATTACTCTGATTTTGTTTCATTATTATTTGTATCAATTACACAGCTTCTGGATTTAATTTTCTTGTATATTTATGTATATATCTGGGTAAAAACCCAATTTTCTATAAATAAGAGTAATATAATAATCCACACATGTCATGTTATTGTCACTATTAACATAAATATATACATATGTAATGTATGTATTGTGTATATTAGATTTTAAATTCAAACTTCGAAGTTTCTTAAATTTTTATTTTATTAAAAAAGTTTTCATTGACATCAGCTTTACTATAGCTTTATAAATGTTAGGGAATTTGTATACCAGTACAAAGCAAAATTAAGAAGATTCGATCGAATTAGAACTATAGTGTAGTAATACATTAAACATTTTATTGAACAGACTGTTTTGTAAAAATCGATGATAAAAGTCAATGGATTTAGCAAATATGTACACGAACACATTTTTATAGAAGAATTATTTGATTTTGTAACCCACTCCGAAAATTGAGTATGATTGATTTCTTCTATAAAGCTAATAGCTTTATAGAATGTCGAATAATTTTGTATTATTTTCTACTGCCACCTATTAATATAAGCTTGTTTCTTGAAGTACACGTACATGTATTGTAAGATTAATTTCTAAGAAATGATTGTTCTTTAAATAAAGCATAAGAACAACTGGCGAATGATTGACATTTTCTGCTACACGAGTACACAGCCAACAAATACACATAATATACGACCCGACAAGGATTTATAAATTATTTTATATTTTCTGGAAAAAAATATATCTTATTTGGAACATACATTGCTCCAATATACATACCTAAACCTAAGATAAAGAACAAGAAACAAAAATGAAAATTTAGTATTTGTGTTTTAGATTTGAAAATGGATTATTATGGGCAAAAACCACAAAAAAAATGTTATTATGTGGATATACCTAGACCCCCATAATATAAATTCATTTGGTTGGTTTTCAGTTTTCGGTCTGACTGATACATACTACTGTTAAAGTTTCACATAAAATGGCAGAGAAAATAATCTTAAAATTTGAATTTATTCTTCGGAAAATTTATGAAGAAAAGCGACACAAATTTATTTATTTTATGGTCCCCTTTTAGAATTGTTTTACCTATTTACATATATTGCACTTTTGGCTTCATTATAATTTGTTAGCCACCACCCACATTTTTCTGTCAAAACTCTGTACAAAAACTTTGATCGTTTGGCGAAAGTCAATACAACGAAGCATTGCAAAATTTTTTAAAAATTAAGAACATGTCGATTAACAATAATTGTTAAACTAGTGCGAAATGGAATTTGATCCAATCTTTTACTAAACATTTTTCTTACATACAAAGATTAATACTCTCGGGGTTGCAACAAATCAAATTATTAGCGTTTCCCTATCCTCTATTTTCCATTCAAACCGAGCGATCGCCGATTTTAAAATATAATGCCAGAATTTGCTTTTTATTATCACCCACCCAAGCAAACTACCAAGTTAAGAAGGAAAGGAACTGTTATATAGGTATTAATCCATAAGGATTCATTTTGTGTTTTCCAAAGCACTCATGATTCTTGTGACGGTTCTAATAAGGCGTGCCTTGAAATATTTTTTCCGTATACAAGAGATCATGCCGACGCCTCTCCTATAATTCACAAGGAAGGTTCACTGTTTTAAATGCTAATTTATTTATTTATTATTATTATCATTCCCATTAAATTTTACAATATTTTTGCTTAACATAATTGCAAATAAAGAAATAGAAAGTAACATTTTTAGAAAATTAACAAGTAGCTTATATAAAAATTCTGATTCATTTATTGAGAACTAATCCAAGAAACATAATGTAAAAAGGAAAATGTATAATTAAAATTAAAGAAATCAAAAAATTAAATTAAATTAAATAAAAATGCTCAAGAACATATGAGGCGTTTATAAATAAATAAATAAATATGAAGTTTTTATGTAAGTGAATTACGACTATGAGAGTGGTTTCAACACTTGAAATCTCCAACAACCAACTCCTCAGAGACTTCGAAAAAGTCAAAAATGATGATGCAAATTTAATACTTGATTTTAACTGATTAAATAAAAAAGGAGCCTTATAATTATAAAATTTCTTGCAATGCTCCCGTCTAGAAAAAGGAACAAACCAATTAATATTTCTATTTCTAGTATTATAGATTTTAGGCTTAATGAATTTCAAATATTCAGACCGTTTATAAAAAAATTTTAAAACTTTAAAAACATACAGCTTACGTAGTGACAGAATACAATATTACATTTCTCAAAATGAATAGGTAGACTCAAACCTTTTTTTTAAAATGAATAGCAAACTTTTGCATTAATATGTGAATACGAGTATTACATTTAAACGTCCATACGAAGCAAGAAACTGGTTTTTGAAGTTCAAATGCTGATCAATCCACAAACCCAGATATTTATATTCTGCCAATTTCCTAATCGGAATACAAGAAGTACTTCACTGAATTGTGTAACAACCTTCGCGATGAGATATCATAAAGAAAGTCAGAATCATCACAGAGATTATATAAATTGAAAAACATTTAAGCACTTTTTTCACTTAATACCAATGAATGCATATTGAACCATTTGCGCAAGGAGAATTGTAATATTGCATCATTTTGGGTTTAGAGAAGATACGCCCTATTTGTTTTCAACCTGGATGAAGCACATCAGTTTGGGCAGGGTTAATAAAAATATATACGAAATTTAAAAAAAATAAAGAATAAAATAAAGAGTTTCAAAACAGATTGATTTTACTAATGATGATCTAAAAGAAAATAATGCCTGGTCTAACAGAAATTTAATTAACTCTAAATAGATTCAATTTTTAAAGATGTTGAATCATTTTTATCTAATTCTGAAGATTTTAAGAAAAATCCTGCTAACATTGATTCGCTTAAAATAAAATTATCTAATATTTAAAAAAAAATACTTTTTATTTCCTTCCAGCTTTTTTCTTTTATTCTATTTTTCTGGATTCACTTAAATTATTACAAATTAATATTCGTAGTCTTAATAGTAACAGAGATTTGTTGTATCATTATATGCAATCTAATTATGTTGATATTGTTATTTTTAATCCACAAAAAAATTTCTTGGGAAATTGCTGATCTAAATTTTCACTATAACAGTTTTCAAATTTTTAAAATTAAACATTAAATTCAAAAATATTGATTTCAATATCATCTCTTTTTATAATAACTCTCGAGATTTCGAATTTGAAATAATACGTAAAAGGGTATAACTCGAGTTATTCCCGTATGTTATATTGCTACAGAAATAGTTCTTCTGCACTGGACGTCTCATTATGTTCCACTAATCTAATTGAAAAACTTTCATGGAGAGTCGACCCCGTTAATTTAGGAATAATCATTTCACAATACTTATTGGCTTTAAATTAAATAATTATTTTAAATAACAAATTACAAACTGGTCGAAAGTGTTGGAAGATTTTGATTTAACTATTATTAACGATAACTCCAATATTGAAGAACATTTAGGAAATTTAATTACTAATAACCCTTTCATTATTACAAGTAAACACACATTGAAACCAAAACCTTGGTTTACCTAAATGTGTTTTTACTTGTAATAATTACTTTATAATCTTAACAAAAACTTTTTACCGCTATGGAATTGAGAAAATCTATACAAAAATTCAAATTAGTAATCAGAAGAGAAAAGAAAAAATCTTGGAATATTTTTTTAATGAATATTAACCATAAAATCAACAATTCAGATCTATGGAATAATATTAATAAAATTAAACACAAAAAACAAGCAAATTATAGCATTTTTGAAGATTCCATACAATCAGTTAACTTTTTAAACTATCATTTTCCTTTTTCCATAGACTTTTCCCGTATTTCTCTAATAATATCAATTCTTCTACTAATCCTGTTGAATTCAAGAGCACTGAAATTTATGACACTATTAAAAATTCTAATAATACCGCTTGGCCATGACAAAGGGGCAGATACTCGATACTCAGATAAGCAGATAAGCAGTTATTTTTTGCGAATTTGCTAGAAATGTTATACACGATAATTTAGCAATGCAATTTGTTTCTGAATTTAAGAAAATGGGCTACTTTAATGCACTTTTATTTTTGTGCTGAATACAAAAATATATTTTACTTTGCTAAAATAATCGAGTAGTTTACGCAAGCAAATTTTCGATTAGCAAATCCGCCATATTTGCAGAGTTGCGAATTGCTAGAGTATCGAGTATCTGGCCCAAAATTTCATACAAAATCATTAAACGATTATTTTCAGAAAAGTCAGATTTATCCTATTAAATGGGAAACATCATCCATAATCGCCAATTTAACCCTCAGGGTACCGACTATAAAAAAGTCACGTTCAGTACTGACATGGGTTAGCCTAACCCGGCAACTTTGATTGGCTGTATCTTGGGCTGTAGTTGGCCAATTGCAATGTTTTTTTTAATCGATAGTCCATTTTGTTACAAATACGAGGGTGCTAATAGATTTATCGAATAATTTGTTTCTCTTTCACTACTGGTGCACATAATGTACATAACATTTGAATCGTTTTTATCGTAAGGCGCCTGTACGTTATACTATTTCTATTAGCAATTTATTTTTGTCTCTTTCATTATATTCATCTCGTTTCAAATACTGTAGCTTAAATATGAGCTATTTTATTAAAAAACCCATTTTTTGTTTAGTTCGTGAAGGTTTTTTGTCGATGACAGTAGTGCACTAATAAAAAACAACGTATTTTAACGGTAAGTCCCACTTATATAATTAAAATTATGTATAAATAGTTCAAGAAAGGATCAGTTATTATAAATATAGTAATATAATAATGTAAAATTAAATATTAAACAGACAAAAATACGAAATAAAAGTATGTACATTTGCATGTACTAATTTCATAAAATCATTTGTACATTCGAATGTACATTGGCCCTGACTTTCTGGTCAATAGTACGCATTTCGTTTTATTTTCGGTAAAAATTTTAAATAATAATTCTCAAAATGAAAAAAAAGATATTCAAACATTTGTACGAGTAAAGTACCTAAACACCATGTGGCAAAAGGAATAAATTGGTAAACTAATTTCCAACCATCGAACTATTCTTGATCCATTTGGCAGAATAAAATAACCTAAATGAAGAGATTACTTTACCGGATGGTTGTGCTGTATTTTAGGCTGTATAAATATGTATGCTGGTTTTATAAATTATTGTATTATTATTATGATGTCGAATTCACCTCTCTTGGTTACTTCTATTAATAATGAGCTCTTGCTCAAAGTAGAGTACCAACAGATATGTAAATGAACGTGTAAATAAATAAATAAATAAATAAATAAATACATTATGAATTTTGTTCGTTATAATGTACAAATCTTCTGAAACATGTGGAGTTGTACAATATTTTAATTTTAATTTTGTTGTTGAATAAATTTCAGTTAATTTTATCGCCGTTATTTTATATGCATAAAACTCAAGCGTGACGTGTTGTTCCTAGCAGGATTTTATCTTTGGTAAGCGTGTAAATTAAAATTAGAATATAATAAATAAAATATGTATAAATAAATAATAATTAAAACCCATATTTAAACAGAAAATGTCAGAAAAAATTATAGGCGAGAAAAATTGCCTTGCGGTTTTAATGGAAAGCGATGCCTCAGATTCGGAAGACGAGGAAATCCAGCCATCAAATTTTTTCAACTTTGAAGATGACAATTATGAGGCTCCAAAATTAGAAAATCAAATCTAACCCGCATAGAGACTGAACAAGATGATGGCCCAAACGTCGATGAAGATTTGATTGAAGCAGATGAAATTTATTGTGAAAATGTGGTTGAAGCGGATCGTATTCAAAATGTCACTTTGTTAGCAGATTGCGAATGGGTATCAACTGAAATAGAAATTGAATTTATTGACCATACTAGGGCAGATTTTAACATGCAGTTAACCAACAAAGGCCAAGTACAATGGAGACGTCGGCCCGAATTTATTAAATCTGAAACACCGTATGAAAATAACATAAGACAAAAGTCAGTTGAAGTAGGAACGCCTATGTTTTATTTCAAAAAATATTTCACTGAGGAATTGTTCTAAATAATGGCTGATAATACAAATATGTATGCGTTACAAAGTGGCAATTCTTTTCGCCCTACCGACGCAAAAGAAATTCAAAATCTATTCGGGATTCATTTATTTATTGGCAGTACCAGATTTCCTAGGATCGAAATGTATTGGAGTCACCTTCTTGGCATGAACCACGTGATAAAAGCAATGCCTCGTGACAGATTTTACCAATTACGCACTAATTTACATTGCGTAAATAATTTAGAGATACCTGAAGACAATAAAGATGTATTTATTAAGGTAATTACTATATATTTGTTGTTGGAAAATATGTGCTAAACTTTTTATTAATTTATTATTTTTAGATTAGACCGATTGTTGATTCTGTACGGAATCGACGTTTGCAGCTAGAGCTCGAGGAAAACTTAAGTATCGACGAGCAAATAATCCCCTTTAAAGGTCGGCTCAAAGCCAAACAATATATCAAAAATAAACCAAATAAATGGGGTATAAAATTGTTTGCTTTGTGCGGTAGTAGTGGCCAGCCATTTGATTTTTTTCTTTATCAAGGGTCATATTCAGAGCTATCAGAGTACAATAGAAAAACATTCGGATTTGGCGCCGCTGTAGTACTCCATTTGGCTCAACGAATAAAAACTCCAGGCCATAAAGTTTTTTTTTGATAATTATTTCACATCTTACACCTTACTAGAAATTCTTAAAAAGAAAAGTATCAATGCTGCAGGAACAGCAAGAATAAACCGCTTTATGAAACCTCCTTTCCAGGAAGATAAAGAATTTAGGAAACTAGCTCGGGGATCTTTTGACGAGTTGAGCGACCGTGAGCAAAATGTTGTTATCGTGAAATGGCTTGACAATAAACCTATACACATTGCATCTAACTTTGTCGGAAAAGGTGAATTCTGTGTAAAGACCTAAAACGTCATGTCGAGATTCCACAGCCGGAAGTTGTGAATTTGTACAACAAAAGTATGTGCGGGGTTGATATTCTTGACCAAAGCTTGTCATACTACCGCACTTTTATAAAGTCAAAAAAATGGACTCTACGTGTAATAATGCACTTCCTTGATATGGCGATTTCATCAAGCTGGATGGAATATAAAACCGATATGTTACGGAATGGTGAACCCGAAAAAAATTTAAAAGATTTATTGAATTTCCGAATGGAAATAGCGTATTACCTGCTTAATGTTAGCCAGGTACATACCAGGAAACGGGGCCGTCCTTCGAACGTTGAACCTCCTATTGTGCCTACATGTAGGCAAAGAACTGAGATACGTCCAACAGTTGACATTCAGTTCGATCGCATATCACACTTACCAGAAGTTGATAGCAATAAAGAAGCTACCCGCTGTAAGCTTCCTGGCTGCAAAGGCCGTACGCATTTTACTTGTGGTAAATGTAAAGTTCATTTATGTTGGTTAAACAACAGGAATTGCTTTAAGGCATTCCACACAGGCACACAGCCTTTACGCAGTAGCAATTAATAATTTTGTAGGTTTTTTTTTATAATTTATTTTTATAATTATTTTTTAATTTTATGATTTGATAAGTAAAACAATGTGATACAAAATGAATTTGTGATAAAAACTGAATTAGCGATATAAATATACGAATTTTTGTAATTAAAACTTAAATAAAGAATTTTTGATTTATATGGAAAAGTTGATTTATCGAAATGTATTTCACCAAATATGTACATTATAATGTACGGCCCAATTCTAGGCACCTGAGACACTTGAATGCCCAATTTCCTCAAAATCATCAATAACGGTCACCATTTGACATATAAATAATGTATAATTTTTTTTTGTATACTAGTTTTAATTCAGGAGTGAAAGAGTTTTAAACAAAGATACATTCAAAAGTTTAAACATTTTGAAAAATTTTTTTTGTGAAAAATCACTTTTTTTTTTAAATTGCATAACTTTGTGAACAAAAAAGATATCGAAATTTTTCTTGTTGCATTTTAAAGCTAAAAAGTTGTTCTTTAAAATGGCCGAATCAGTTTTTTGATCCATTCCAAAAACTATATTTTTTTTAAACTTTGAAATCGCACGTTTTTTAGGATAGCGATAAAACGTTCCATGATTGATTTATCGTAACAAGGCACAACTGTAACATAAATAAATAACAAAATTGATTGTTGAATGAAAGTTTTATTGTTCAAAATATAAAAAAAACAAAATCAGACTGTATTTCCACATTCGCAGCATATTTTGGCTACATGCGGTCTCTGCACAGAGCCTTATTACATTTGAGGCACTTGTAAAATGTTTTGCGGTCGAGAGAACTCGGAGCGCTAGTCTAGCAGCTAGCGCAGGTTTAACAAGTTGCATCGCAAGTTCCATTCCATAATCAATTCTTTTCATTTGAGTGTTATTTTGATTTAAATTGTAAAGGATAATAGTTATTTATGGTACTAGTGAGCAAAACGAGATATTATCCATGAGGGATAAGTTTGTCCCACGAGGCGATAGCCGAGTGGGATATTATCCCGAGTGGATAATATCTCTTTGCTCACGAGTGGCATACAACGTTTTATCCAATTTTCTTGAAATAAATGTCAATAATCGTAAATTAATAAGAAATAGTTCCATTTTGTGTTTTCACACTGTAGCATTGAATTTTGAAATACATTTTATCAAAGTGACCGTTCTTTAAATTTATGTGACGTGTTTCTTTGACGTAAATTACGAAAGCTACGAATAATTTTCCAATGACTACTCAATATTTTGTTATACAAAATATAACTCACGTTGCCCCTAGCAGCGTAGGTTATACAATAACAATGTGTTATTTTACATTTTCTTTATTTGAAATCAGTCTAGTTATCGGGCTATTATACATCAAAATTGGATAAAAGAATTTTATCCAATTTTGATACATAATAGCCCGATAACTAGACTGATTTCAAATAAAGAAAATGTAAAATAACCTATTGTTATTGTATAACCCACGCTGCTAGGGTCAACGTGAGTTATATTTTCTATAACAAGATGTCGAGTAGTCATTGGAAAATTATTCGTAGATTTTTTAATTTACGTCAAAGAAACACGTCACATAAATTTAAAAAACGGTTACTATGATAAAATGTATTTCAAAATTCAATGCTACAGTGTGTAAACCCAAAATGGAACTATTTCTTATTAATTTATGATTATTTACATTTATTTCAACAAAATTGGATAAAACGTTGTATGCCACTCGTGAGCAAAGAGATATTATCCACTCGGGATAATGTCCCACTCGGCTATCGCCTCGTGGGACAAACTTATCCCTCATGGATAATATTTCGTTTTGCTCACTAGTACCATAAATAACTATAACAAACATTTGGTTATAATGAACACCGTTTCTTAAAACCAAACATTTGATTATAATGAACGCCGTTCATTATAACCAAATTTTTGGTTAAAATGAACACACGTTTATTAATGAACAAAATTATTTGTCCTATGACCGTTCATTATAAGCGAATTCTACTGTACATAAGCATAGAGCATAATTTTGAGGGTAGGATACACAATAATAAATTTTTAATTCATAATAAATATTTAATTAATAATAAAAATATAAAAAATAGTAAATTGTACAAACCAAAACACTTTACTCCAGCCAAAACTCCAAAAAAAAAATTTTTTCTGTCTCCCGAAAATACGGATTTTGTAACGTTTAGTACTGACTGGGTGAGAAATACCCGAGGTCAACTTTCTAACTCGTGCCACTCGAGCACCAAGCGCAGACTGAGGCTGCCACTCACGGCTTACACAGACACTACCACAAAGATTTTTTACCCCCCACTCCGGACCCCCACCTTTCACTTCCTTTCAAATGGCGCGACTTTCAAAATCTGTCTGGGTTACGGTAACCCAGTCAGTACCCTGAGGGTTAAAAAAGGGGAAAGAATATAAATACATATTATAAACTACTGTCCAATTTGTTTGTTACCAATTTTCTCAAAAATGTTCAATAAACTCATTTTAAAAAGATTTAACGATAATTTAATATCTAATAATATTCTTAACTACAATAACTTTGGATTTAGAAAAACCAAAAGTATCACAGACTATTTTATTGAGATGTTTAATTTTATAAACTCTCTTAAACAACAAAATAAAATATGTTGGGTATATCTCGGCATATTTGGCCGGGCGGTGTTGTCTGGTATCCTTCTTCGTGGCTCTTTGATTGTTGTACTTTTCTTTAGTTGGGAATCTTATAAAGAGTTTTGATGTGCTTGGAATGAATCGTTCTATTGACTTCTGACTGTAGGAAGGTTTTGGGACTGAGTTTATTTCAGTCATATTGCAAAAACAGATTTCCGGAAATAGGTTCTGAAATCTGTAGCAGCCAAGGAAAACAGATTATTAACATTAAGTTATTTATAGTACTTAAAGATTTGTTCACATTAAGTAGATTTTTTTATTAATATGTTTCTGGAAGTTAAATTATATTAATTAAAATTTTAATTAATTAAGAGTATGATTAGAAGTGTTGCTTTCGAAATTAGGGTTGCATGTAGTAGTTAAATTTATTTACTCTTATTATAACTATAACTATAAATTAACTTAAATGATAGTTCAATAATTTAATTGGAAAACAGGAACGAACTAGATGCATTGAGATTTTCAGTATGTAAAAACAGGCGCAGCGGTTTATTTATTTTGTTCATCATTATATACATATTTATTAATATAATTGTTCATAGTATTTGAAGCGATTTATTTTAGTACACTGATAAATAATAAAGTAATTTGTTTCAGAATCTAATAGAGAACAATTAATCATGCTCTTCAAGAACAACAAGAATTTTAGAGTCATTTTGGCTTTTGGAATTCTTTTAGTCTTCTTTTTATATTTTCGAATTAAGAGGATGATTACAAATAAAATAAAATTTATACGAATTATGGTCATATGACGTAGAGTTTCATTTTTAGCCACCCTTAATACCACCCAAACCCATAAGTTTTAGGCGTTTTAGTTCTAGACGCCTTCCTCGAAGAATTCTTGGTTATTATGTACTATAACAATTGGTCCAAAGGCAGACGTGGCAGTGAAATTCAGGCTTTGGACCTTGATTTTCATGATCATCAAGCCATCAATAAAGACTTCTATTATTACGAAGTGTGGTCATATCATATAGCAAAAATGTCATTGGCTTTCTATCTAAAAGAGCAAACCAATTTTAAACTTCTTTAATAGGTCGTTATATGGTATCCAAAATAAATGTTCAAATTATAAGATGGAATGATATCTAAACATGCACTGTAATAATTCAAAACTTTTCATCCTGAATAATTTTACTTAGTATTATTAAACCTTTTAATTATATTTAAGTTTGTATGTGGAATATCAAGCCTATCGTATCAAAAACAATCAGACATACATACATGTATTAAAGCGCTTCAACATATTTAATACCTAATAATATCTTGTTTGTTCTGAAATTTTTTTGTTTTGTGAGAAAGGATCAATCACAAAGAAAATTAAATATAATTGCTAGTGCCAGAAGGTATTAACAGAAATATAGTATACCTAAATCGTACATACACGTAATACTGACATACATAACTTAATTTTTCGTTTGTTTAATTTGTTTACAGATACGTTTTGCTGAATCCATATTGTCATCCACGTTTTGTTTACATACTTATGTATACATACATATTCGATTATTTATTATTACTATGCAACATTTATGTCTGTCATATCATTACTGTAATTTAATAAAACAGATAGAATATATTCCTGTATCCTTTGAGACAAAACAATAAAAAAAAATGTAAGCAATTTACTACATCTTTGAACTATGACAATTTAAAATACTTAACAACAGAACAAATACAATTGAGTCCAGTGGTTCTTAACCTTTTTTTAATCGCGGCCCACCAAATAATTCATAATTTTTTTATGTCCCCAATATCCATCAATTTTCTTTTTATTATATTCTGAAGAAAATTTTGTAAACTTTGGTGTTAAGCATCGCTGCAATAGACTGTATAGTTTCAGTAAACTTTATTTGGATTACACATAAGTCTCTTTGTTCTAACTCTATTCGTTTCGCTATTTCGTTCCAACAACTAAATTGCCATAATGTTGGTGTAATACAGCATAACATAAGACAATAAAAGATTTTATGTCAAAGGAACAATATAAAATAAATTAAATTGTCTTGTATCCGTGAAATCATTTGTTATTTCCTAACTTTTAACGAGGGAAAATAATTTCATTTCCAACGACTTAATATAGTAAAATATCACAAATTGCATTCATAATTTACTATCATGTATCCATTGATAATTTGATATGGTTTTAGAATATAAAAAGTTATCTTGAAAGAGCAAATATAACTTAACTTTGCATTAAATTAAAATTTGAAGAAAAAATTAATTTTATAAAATAAAATTCGCCTGCATTTATGCTTCCTTTGTTACATATTGATTACATTAATTTTTTCAAGACGCGATTTAATATACATAATGATATAAAGCATTTTTTCTACAAATCTATTAAAAGTAGGCTTTCCCTCTTATGTTTGCTTGAGCTAAAAATTATTTTATGACATCAGTGTTAAAAGAGACTTAATTTTAACACCCCAGTGAATGTCACTTGCCCTAACAATTGATATTTTCAAAGTCGATTAAGGCAAATATGACTACAACTACAAATATATGATACTAAGTCATCAGTCTTATGTGTACTAATTATAGATACTATTGCAATTAAAATGAACTATGAACCAACCTAGAAGTCATATGTCATATGTAGTTATTGTACAAAATTTTAAGGCTTATAAATATCTCTTTCTTCAATAAAATAGGCCCGCAAAAAACACAAATTGTCAATACTTTTGTCATTAAGACGGGACCGTATTTTAGTGCATATCTAACCCGCGGCTGAAAAGGCTCTTTCCACGGATGTTGGTTTTATTGTGAGAATATACTGGTATGCCCGCTCAAGACAATTGCCTCGTTTTTTATTTTCTTGAAACAAAACTAATTCTCTTCTTATAACTTTGGTTAAGTTTGTTGTGTTTAATGGCACAGTCTTTTTGTCTACCACCACAGTTTCAGTTTTTTGTTTGATTGCTAATGCTAGTCGTTCCTTCATGGATAGAGTATTGGGGACAATTAAATCTTCTTCAGATAAATCTACTACTGCTGCATTGTTATGTTTATCTAACCGTTCTATTAATGAGACAAGCAACTTAAATACACTAGCTGTACTTGTTTGGTTTTTTCCATTCGTCGGGATTATGTAAAAATTGAAGGACATCCGAAATAAAAACACCATAAAATTTTCGTATACCGAAAAACTCACGAACATGCAAATTCAAATATGCGATATCTCGGCGAAAAAAAAGATATTTGAGCAAACTCAACGGCATTTGAAAGAAGAAGACTTGTACTGTCTATAAGATCCCATACACGGATTTTTGAAGAAAAAAAAATCGCGGTGCTATATAACCTCAAATATGTCAAAAACAGTGTTTTCTGCACTTTTAGGTTAGAATATCTCATAAACCTGACGTGATAAATCAATTGATTCTGAGCCCATATTCGGATTCAGCGTGAAAAATTACTTCCGAAGCAACTTATTATTTATTGTCCAGGGGCAAAATTTTGCACAATTTTTGTTTTTCACAAACAATTGCGAAGGCAAATTTGTTAAATTTTAATTGGATCCTTCGTTTTAAAATATCCTCATTTTGATAATATTGCTCCGGGTTATGTTGTTTTCTAAGTCTATTTAAACTACAACAAAAAAAAAAAAAGTTTTTAGGTTTTTGATAATATCCATGAAATGATGTTTTATCATATAAATTTGTATGATATACATATGGAAGGTATTTCTAAAAGACCGCAGAAATATGCAATATACTAAAAGCACAACTCTCAGAAATATGCTGTTGCATTACTTATTCAATATTCTAAGCCGAATTTTGTGTCCATATTTGTGAAAATTTACCAAAATTTTTGACTCAATTAAGAAAGTGACACGACCAAACCAACATACCTAATTGTGTTTTATTATATAAAATCTTTTGTTAGTGATATTAGTCCACGAGTAAAGAACAAAAGTATTGATTGATTGATCAGAATGTACGACCAAGCCTAAGCTAAACTCCCGGATGGCACCGGCCCTCCCTGTACACCCTTTACTTAAAAAGACCGAAGGATAGGAAAGGTTATTATAGAAATTTAACTGGTTCCAGACACCTAAGAAACATTTAGTATGCTTTTCGTTAGTTTTTTTGGGTTACCCACATATTTCAATATAACAAAATCGGGTACACATAATTCAGTATTCATAATTCAGTATTGCAAAATCCAGAATGAATGCAAGCCAATAATTCAAAATTCAGTATTTATTATCTAAAATTACAAAATCCAGTATTACAAATTCCTTTGTTTTTATAAATCCAGTATTATTCTAGTATTATGCGAATGATTTGATTAAAATACTGGATTTATAAAAATAAAAAAAAGCCCATTTTCCGCATATGGTAGTTTAAAAAAAAGTTAGGTAATTATAAAAAAAAGCAATTTAATGTTGTGGAAATGGAGGAACATACTTAATTATTTTATTTTGATTTCTACATAATTTGAAAATGATAAAACTTCAACAAAAATTATTATAAGTATAATAAGTATTTAATAATGATTCTGTTAGCAATAATTTTTAAAAAATAATTAATTAAATAATTTCAACATTAACTAGTTAAATATAAAATTAAAGTAAAATATTCTGGACAATGCGCTTTAAATATTCTAGTTTGTCGGTTGAACATCGTTTCTTAATAACTCTTTTAAGCCTTTTATGCCGTTCGATATTTGATTTTGATTTTGGTGGAAGCCAACCGGATTTTAATTTTTCAATGTTAGTTTTTATAATAAGAGCTTCTTTTGATAAATCTTTAATTAATTGATATACACCTGGATTTTTTTCCCCAACAACAACTTTAAGGCGACGATGCCAAGCCTCAACGCTATTTTGAGTTCTCGGAAAATGCGTTTTCGGAGAAGCTGCTATGGACCAAAATTCTGGATTATATCTTGATTTAGATGTATTATTACTCCCAGAAATATAATTGGAACGGAAACAATTACTAATTTTTTTAAGATCTTTGTCTACAATACTGTTATTCAATTCCGAATAATAGTAAGAGACTTCTTCTGCTGGAACAAAGGCTAGGCTTTTTATCATTCGGACTTGTATACTAAATACTTCGTTGTTGCCGTATGTCCATCTTTTTGAATTTTACGCCAAATAATTTGACTGAAATGGAAGAAACATCCCTTAAATTCAACGTCCGGAAAATATATTTTAGCTGCTGCAACAATTCCCAGTGCAAAATCTGTTATAATCCTTTATGGATTGAGCTTTATATTCCAGTCGCAGGCTAAGCTCATTAAACCAAACACTAATGGCATTACTTGACCATCAACATAGCCGTGGATGCTGAAAATCTGCCGCATCATTGACGGAGCAACGTAAAACGTCCCATCCATTAGCCAACATTTACATTCTGACAAAATTTTAAATGTATATTTTGTTCCTAAAATTATTATTTTATTGTCATTAAAATCCTTCTCCGATAGCACAAAAACCTCTCCTTCAAGATATTTTAAAGTTTCCGATATGTTGATATCAGCTAAAGTTTCCGGTTCTTTAACGGCAGATGATCTGCTTCTATTAATTATAATATTCTGTGCTCTTTTACTTGGTAAGTAAGGACGATATTCTTCACGACAAACAACAATTGATTCACGAATAATTAGGAAGGACGTAAATCACTGGATTTAGCCATTCTTTTCACATTTTCATTACTTTCTGTAACGTGTTTTTTTAAAAGCTTGGGGTTCGTGACAATGATCCGAAGGAGGTTTTCGTATTTGATGTTTATCATTTATTTTAATAGTTAACACATCCCCATCTATTTTTTGAACTTGAATCAAAATGATAGTCATAGCCATCTATATATAATTTAGGTTTCCCCTTGTTGGATTGTACAACCGAAATATTCATTTTAATAAATTTAATAATAGCACTGTTTTAATAAAATTCACTTGTTTATTTTAAAATAATCGAAATGGAATTGAATGTTTTGGACACACACACGACAATGCTCATTTGTCCGTAAAACTTAACTAAATTATCTATTCGCACAAAACCAACCCTAAGGCAGGCCACACACGTACAGTTTTAACTGTGCAGTTATAATTGTCAGTTTTAACTGTGAACTGAGATACACACACACGTTCAGTCTAATACTTCAGTTATTATCATGGATTTGAATGAGCGGAACGATCCAACAGGTCGTAATACCAAAGACCCGGCTTATAAATGCTGTCTGTAAATGTTCCAGACTTCTTTGAACCGTAATTAATTTTTATTTACTTCAAAATAAAATGAAAATTATATAAATAGTCGAACTAGTTTTGTAATTCAATATTTTAATTATTGTATGAAAATACAACTACTCTCATCTCAAAATTTCGACACAAAACTGAGAATTGTGCAGTTAAACCCCCACTCACGTTCAGTTCAGTTAATTGTTTCAGTTAAAAATATAAAAATTTTAAAGTTCTCAGTTAAACTGTACAGTTAAGTTTAACTGAACTGAAACACGTACAGTTTTAATTGACTTTTTTAACTGTACAGTTAAAACTGTCAGTTAAAACTGTACGTGTGTGGCCTGCCTAATATACTACAAGTATTCCGTGATGAAGTACACAGATACCCTCTTACATTTAATCGCTTATACTTGAAAGTGTTGGTGCAAAAATTCCTTTGTTTTTCATTTATATATGTAGTGTATCCGATCACCAATACTTTCATGTATAAGCGAAAAAAAATAAATTTATAATATTGGTGAGACAGTCAGGCTTGTAATTATTGTTGGTTGTGATTCGCAGTTTCTCTTTCTCTCTGAAGCATTTGAAAAAAAATTCTCGAAATAACGGTAAATATTTATTTGATATTATCGTAATAGGTAGTTAGGTACTACAGAAAAAGAACAAAGTATATACATAATTCAATTGCATTTGGCTTTATTCAAAATTTTGTTGATACCGTATGAAATGTATTTTTTAATAAAGACTATGGATTTTGTTTTGTTTGAATTTTGTAATTCTGGATTTTGTGACTTTGAATTTTAAAATACTGAATTATATGACACTTGTTTTTGTATTACTGGAAATTAAAAAAATACTGGATTTTGGTCAATATGGAATTTAAAACTTTGTATTAAGAGTAGTTCCCAGTTTTTTTTAGTTTTTTCTAATGTTTTGTTTATTATGACAAATTGTTAAAGTTCACAATATTCTAATCTCCTAATACAACGGCGTTCCCCCATTAGAGCCGCAAGTTCTGAAACGATGTGAGGAACATAATTAATTATTATTATTTTACTCTATACTACACACTCTTTTTTTCGCCACTACTTTTTTCCACCGGCGCATTATGCGGTCAAATCGAAAAAAGCCAGCCAAAAATTTAAAAAAAAGGTTTCTTAATGCGTTTTTTTTTTCATTGGGTTGACTAAAACACATATCTAACGTTCAGGAATCACTCATAGATGATTAAAGTTCCTTCTACCTGCTCTAGAATATAAGTCATAATGACAATGCTACCTTTGTTCACAACAAATTCTTGTAGGATAAAATGGAATCAACTTCTATGTAAGTAACATATGAAAATAAGTTGTAATGTGCTAATTTTGAAAGTATCAAATATCAAAAAAGCAGTAATTTAAGTCACCTTTTATCAATGTCAATCTTTAACATACGATATGTTATTACCAAAAAGTTGTGTTGTTCTATCGCGTTCGATGGTAAAACTTATCAGAGGTTGTAGATGAAAATGGTATCTTCCAAATACAACAAAAATTGGCTGCTTCAAGCTGCTTCTACGGATTTTTTATAAAATTTTTCTTTTATTCAAAATGAGTTTTATTTAAGAACATATTGTCCTTTATTATCTATGGGTATGACCTATTGCCATTTTTCGGAAAGTTTCAAAATTCCATCGGTGCCGAACTTCTGTGGTTTGTCGGCGAAAAACTTGGCAAAGTGATTTTTACAGTCCTTTTAAAAGCCAATCTTAGACCATCAAGAAGGTTTTGCAGAGATCACCAAAAATGTGTGTGGTCTGGCGTTGTCATGATGGAAGTCAACAAGCTTACTATTGATAAATTCTGGCCGGTTTTTTTTTTTAATTTCTTCAAAATGAGTTATAGTTGAGTTTTAGCAGCGATTTGATGATAGAAATTCGGCCAATCAAATGTATCATCGAACACTCATGCGGCACCCCAACATTGAGCTTCTTTGTATATCCAGCCTTATGTGAATGGTTTAAAACTGTTTAGTGATCAATATTTAATTACTTAGCAATGTCATGGGCATGGCTACCTATGTGTCGGTCTTCTTCGATTTTTTCAGTAATTGGTTGACCAGAGTGACATGTATCTTTGACATCAACATTTCCAGAATTAAAACAAGCAAACCATCTAAATTCTATTGCATTCGATAAAGCATCTTGACCGTAAAAACCACAAATTTTTTTTCTAGGCTTGGGCAGCGTTTCTATCATTTTCATAGTAAAATTGTAAAATATAGGCAATTTTTTCAGAAATTTTACTCATTTTCACACTAATATAACTTTTGACATGATTGACAAAATACAAAACTATTTTCATGAAAATTGTAAATTGAAATGTCACCTTTCAAAGGCGATTCACCTTTCATAAGCGGTTTTTTGTTGGGAAAAACGTAAATAAATTTAGTTTCGATTTATTTTTTCCATTGTTACGAACTAGGCTTCTGAATTCGACTGGATTTTTCGCACTTATTTCACAATTTAAAGTAAATCAAAAACTGAAAACTGCTTGCAGTCGGTTATGTTTATATACCAGTTTAATACTGCTCTCGAAATTTCCTTTTGGTGAATCATAAATCATCTTCAGTCTTGGGTATTCTGTTTATGTACTGTGCGGCGGTTGGGGTTGAGGCAAATATTCATTCCATCATTATCATGTTCCCATGTGGTTACTAAAATTTGTATTAACCATAGCAAATATTGCTGGACGTTGTTGTGGTAGTTGTTCCGCCTCTTTTTTCTCGTCTAGTACTCGCCCCCTCTCCCAATAGCGGAAAAAGCTGAATGGGAAACAAATGGCCAGTTGGAAAAAATAGTGTACGAAAATTTTATGAAATTACCAAAATGGGTAAATAATAATTTTGTATACTCAAAATTCTTGATGGTAAATCTTTCATCAGATGACGATTCTACCCATACCATATATTGTATAAAATAAACCACTAGAGTTAGTTGAGAAATGGAGGCGATCACCGCGATCAAAATGCCTCGTATAACAGCTAATGAATATTTTTCCTATGACAATAATTTGATAAACAGAAATGTTGCCAGAAAAAATGTTCAAAGGGTTTTATTGCAAAAAGTATTTTGATCAAATAAATGAATAATTAAGTACTTTGTAAATGGGACACACAAAAAGATAAAATGTTTGCATTAATTACTTACATGTCAACTACTATGTATATACATACATTCAAATAACAACATAATAAAAGTCCCAAATTAAATTTACAATAAAATAGAACCAACCTAAAAATAAACTACATATACAAATAGTACATTGAAAATTTATATTTAATTTTAGTTTTCAACAAAACTGTATAAACGAATGTTAAAAAAGGGTTACCAAACTATCCATATCAATTTTAATTAGCAAGATAAATTATATTATTTAGAATAAGCACACAACATTTTTTTTTCAATCCTTTTGCTAACCATCCAAAACGAAACCATTTCCTTCGTTTTCATGTTTTTCTGGTTTTGTTTTCAAAACTTAAAACCTCAAAATATACATTTTCGTTTTTATTCTCTAAGGCATCAATTAAAAAGAAAGGGCAAATTATAAAAGTCTATTGCGTGACCTATAAATAAAATGTGCTGATAGTTTTTATTAGAAATATTATTACTTTGTAGCCTGTAGCACTGGTGTAAAATGGTGTAAATTATTCGGAGCTCGAATATTTAAAGTATCGAATAATCCTAAAATTATATAAATATTCTAATTCTCATTAAAATATTTCTGAATTTTTAATCTGAATCTTATCACCAAACTACATAAATATACGAGTATGTGGTATGTACAACAAAAATCCTTCTACTACAAAGAAAAAGTCGAAGAAAAAACTTTTCATGACCCGCTTCAAATAGCTTTTTTCTGAAGATATACATACTATTATAATTTAGATAAATAATCTTAATTAGTCGCCAGAATTATACTTTGCCGATATGATTTAGTCTCTATTAATTTGGCAACGCCATATTTTACAGTACATTACCTAATCATTTTAAAAAAACTTAAGAGAGAATAACAAAGTTTTATGTACAAATAGAGGAATTATAAAGTGGTCTAGGGTAGAGTGGAGCAAAATGATACGCAACAATTAGTTTTACTTCCGTACACTTTATTAATGTGAGCAACAAAATGGAAAATATGTTATTTGTAGTTCAATTATTTTCTTAGTTAATCCAAATTCAAACAACATTTTGGCTTTAATAGTTTAATAAAAAGCCGAGTGCTGGGGCAAAATAATACAAGCAATGGGGCAAAATAATTAACAAACTAGATTTTGCATATTTTCAATATGGATTGGAGCCAATTTAGTATGAAAATTCAAAAAGTTTTTCAAAATATTTGTTATAACATTTATTTTACAAAACACAACATAAATTAGAAAATTTAATTAGAATTAGAATTATAGTTCACCATTTTGGACACAGGGGTATACAAATTAACTTATTCGGATTGCCACACATTTTACATATGACACAAGGGCTGTTCCTTTAAATAACATGTTAAGGGGATTGCCAAAATCGACCAGGAATGCAGATTTTCTCAGTACATACATTACACATAACATAACTACAGGAATTTGAATAGAAATTTTGATGTGATGTATAGAATGAAAAAATTTGATCGATTAATCCGCATTGAAGAATTGTAGTATATTCACAAAAAGAAAATGTAAAAATTCTATTGACGATTGTAAAGTAGGCTGAACGCCTCTCATGGAAAAATTGTTTATTTAAAAGAACCATCCATTTGAAGTTTGTGATGCATAGATAAACAATATAGGAAAAATTGAAAGAAGGAATTGCGGTTGCTTCAGCAATAAAATAAAATTTTAAACGTCAATGGATGAATAGTTTTAGCATAGACAATCATAATAGATCTCTCATTTGACTAAAAACAGAAAATAAAAACAAAAATTTTCCATTCAAATATTATCGGTTTATTGCATATACGTATTATATTTGCAACGCATTCTAAAATCATTGCCTTATAAAATACACAACACAACGATACATTGGAATTATCAGAAGTTTTTGTTTTTTTCATTTAGTTACTATGAAATGAGAAATCTAGTATGAATGTCTATGGTTTTAGTATAAAAAAATTCCGCTATGTAGAATCCATGATGCTCCAATCGTCAATAGCTGTAACTTTACAGAAATATTGTTTATAGAGCAAAAAGGTGATTTGATCAAAGAAAATATTTATAAACAATGGAGTCGAATTATATTTGAACCATATGTTTAGATTTGCGCTACAGGCCCATATGTATACAGCCCAAAATGAATATTTCTGATAATTTTTCATTTCATATTTTAATTAATGGCACTTAGGAACATTGAGTGCCTGTAAATGTCTCTTACGATTTCGACTCGACATGATGTCCACCTACGTATACACAGGGTTTCCACCTTTTAAAAATGCCTCCCGAGGACACTACTTAAATATTGGTTATATTGTACAAAATACACTATATTTCATGTGAAATAAATTTTTAAAGCTGGAAGTGAAGAACCCATTTAGTCGGGCAGTGTTTGACTAACTCCCTAAAATCGAGATTACAATAATTCTGAAAAATTAACTTTACCCGTCCTTTTGCTGATTTACTAAAACAAATTAAAACGAACAAATTAAAGTTAAATTTCAATTTTGTCCTTGAACGTGTAATATTATAATGCTATAGGAAAACATTTTCTATTTTTTTGATTCGAAGCACCTACTTTCAATAACAAATTTTGTTACAAATTATTTAATTTATAATATCTACCATTTCTTGAGGAGCCAATACGTCTGTCACAATCGCCTTAGCTTTGGTTCGGCCGCACAATTCACTTTATTTCCAATTTTGATATCGAAATGTTTAGCTTTAATTAATTGTAGGCAGCAATGTTTGGTACAATGCTAGATATGGACATTGGACAAGTTCTTCTACTGCAGTTCTGCATCAATTGTATCTTTCATATTAAAGAATGTAGGACCTATATTCCCTTAGTCGTATCATTTATCGCGCCAAGTAACAGTCAAGTTTTAATATTAGGTACTTTTATAACAGCTATATAGGATTTTTTACTACAATTGTCATTTCAAAAGCCTTTTTTTGTTATGATATATTTTCAAGTAACCAGAAGCTGTGCAGATAGTCAATTGAAATGACTATTGTTGTGAAAAATCAGTGCAATGCTATGTTTTGCGTAGAAGCCGTTTAGTGTTTATAGAAGTAATATTAAAACTTGACTGTTACTTGGCGTAGTTAACGATGCAACTAAGGGAATCGGCATATTAGTGATTACAGCACTGCAACCGGCATCATCATTTGATGACAGTTATTAAAAAAATAATGAATTTTAGTAATTTTACTAAAAATCAAATATTGTTAATATTACTTTTATGAACTAAATAAAAAAGTATCAATTATTTAAAAAAAAGTTACTTTCACGTTTAAATAAGGTTATTATTGCTTACTCCAATCAAAGACGAATTCAATATAATCCGTGAAGTAAGTTACAATCGCTACCGAAAATGCATGTCAAATTTAAAGTGGTCAGTGTTTATAAAAGTAATAATTAAATCAGAAATTTTATTTAGATCATTTTTTTGCACAGATATGCAAACAAAAACAGTTAAGAGTAGTTTATAGAAAAATATATTGATAATTGCCCAAATTTAAACGTGTTATAATTGTATACTGCAACTATAGAGACGAGAAATTTACATTTAAAAACCATTTTGTTCCAGCATTTTTGTGATTTGATTAGCTGGGTTTATATAGAATTTCTTTTTTTAAAAAAAGGTAAACTACATAATTTGTTACTTTTTTATACCATATTAATAATATTGACGGGATAAATCTATTTTATTAAATAAACAAATATTATTGGCCGTTTAATCTTTATGTACGTGACAAGGTACAATTGTACCTTTTTCGTTTATAATCTAATGTTTTTTATTTTCGCTTTGGGCTGTATGCCTGATAATTTTATTTAGGCTCTATTGATATTTTTTAAATCAATTTTAATTATTTTCCACCAAAGCGCAGAACAAAATTATTTAGTTATTCCGCAAAATTAAATAATACCCCTTAAACGGATGACAAAGGTACGTTTGTACCTATGTATATTTTCTGTGAAAACTCCTTGAGCGAAGAAACTAAAACAAAGATAAAACTTAGTTCTCAGATGGTTAAGTAAAAAACGATTACAGGATGGCCTTACATACACTCTATTCCCGATTTAGTGGCAAAATGAGTTATAATTTTTAGATTTTCCACACGATCTTCAATAGCCGCCATAACTAATTATTTGCCTATATCTTGCAGAAAGATCCGTCGACTTTGTAAAGATTTGGCACTTTCTGGGTTGTTTTGACTGTAGATTATAAATACAGCGAGATCAGTGGCAGCCAATATATCGTAGAACATAGCCTGCGGCCACCGGGACTGATACATTTTGTCGTATAATATGTCACCATCTTATCAAAGTTATCGACCCCGCTTTGGTGGCATTGTAGTACAAAATCATTTCTGGTTTATTTTTTGAACAACCCGTATTGTTTGTAGTGCCGACAACAAGTTTACAATGCGTTTCTTTTTGAACATACTAGCAAAGTAGCAAATGCTCACTTCTCATCATCGCTGTACCCACTGGGATGAATATTCTTCCTTACTTGCACATTTCTTGAATTTTCATGGGATGCAAGGTTTTTTAGAGTGCCTACCATTGTCAACTGCTTCGATAACAACAAACGGGCTAAAGGTAGTGCGGGAAAGAAATTGTCCATTGTGATATTCCGGCTAGAACCTTTAAATTGGTGGCACAAATCGCTTACAACTCGCTGTCCTTGATACTTTTCTCGTGTAATTGACCGGTGATGGGATATGAGTTCTTTGCATCATAAACCGTGTGAACCGTGTCCTGCCCAGATAGGGAAATATTTGTTAATCCTCGGTCACACAATCCGGTACCGTGTAATGTGATAAATGATAATACATTAGCATTTAACAGCAGCCAGATATCACTGATAGCAGGTGCTTTATCAGCCATCAAGCATTGATTGAGAACGGGTGACGTCGTCTTCAAACCAAATAAATCAGCATACGCCACGAAATCAGTCGATTGATATGGTCGGTCTGGATTGGTGGATAAGAATCCACCGAAGTGCTCCGAATTTGAATGATGTACACCCGTTGTAATAAGCATTCCAATATAGGCGAAAAGCTCTTTTTAGGTCACACAATTCCAGCTTTTAGCAAGTTTTCCGGGATTATTATCGTTCCATTCTTTGAGTGTTTTGAAAGCTTTCCGATTCGATTCGTGTACAATATTGTCCACCATCACCTCCGAAAATGTACATTTGAATGTTTCTGCAACAGGCAAAAATTTTGTTGAAGAGACTGGTCCTGATTTATGACAGAAAATATTCTGCTTTTATATAAGAGTAACCTCGTGGGATTTGCGTTTATACCGAAGGAAAGCTTCCACCCAAAATTTCTTCATCAGTATTATATTGATTTGGCTGGTATTTATCCGGAACCTATTCATCATGTAGCTCTATTTCAATATCAGATGTATTGTAAGCATGTTCAACGTCCGATAATTCATCAACACCCTAAAAAACATCTGAATGACGTCGACGGACCCATTCATCTTCTGAGCTTTATCTTCCAGATCCATTTCATCGCCGGTGCTTACTTCATCGAATAAACGAGATAAATAGGCTTGGTGTTGATTATAACATAACACTCACACCAAAGTTTTGATTCTACATAAATGATTCGAATATGTAAATGCAAAAAATCACGAAAATAGTACATTTTCCATACAAAACGTATGAAGGTACAAATGTACCTTAGCCACTTAGGATATGATGTAAAATTTGTCAATCACATAAAGGTTAAATCTATAGATTAAATATTGTTATTTTGGTCTTTGTAAGAGACTACAATTTTTTAAATAACGAGGACTTTTCAGTATCGACGAGGACGCGAGGACAAAATAGTCAAACGAGGACAATCCTCGCCAAACGAGGACAGGTGGCAACATTATGTCGCAGGGATGGAAATTTAGGTACAATTGTACTTTTTTCAGTACAATTAATTTATAAAAGTACAATAGTACATTACAGCGGAATTCAGTACAATCTGGAAAAAGTGTTTCTTTTTTGCTCTTTCTATTATGCGGTTGTTTAAACTTGCTTGCGGGTTAGTTTTTTATTGGACTCTTCAATTTAAAAGTGCTGAATATTCTAGTTCAATGAAATATTCATCTGAAAACTCTTCCATTAAAAAAAAATACAATGACAGTTCTACGAACGTTAATTTTTCCATTATGGTATGGTTCGGTACTTTACTTCTTTATTTTATATTCGTTGTTTGAATATTTCCGTTCTTCTTTTTTTCGTTTTCGATTAAATTTATCGAAATTTTTGTTGAAAAAAATGCAAATTTTTATGACTGTGGATTTGCCACGTCTTTGGTGCTATATTAAATTAAAACGGTTGTTTGAATAGTTTCCGTGATATACTTTTGATTGAATTTCTTGTAGTTTTTATTGAAAAAAGTGCTATGTAATAATTGTGATTGTGAGTTTGCCACTTTGCCACTTCTTTGGTGCTAAAATTGCCTAATTTATTTAATATGTGGCGCATTTTTTGTGATTGATTTATTGGTGCTGTATTTTTTGTGTCAGCTTGGACAATGAATAGGTGAATAAAACCGTTTAATTAATTATCCTACTTTAATAGTTTTTCTTTATTTTCAATATAAATTTGTAAATAATAATCAACAAGTGGCTTTTGAGAAAAGAGACTAATAAAGTAGATATTCTGGGGTCAGGTTGTTCGGTGTCCCCTTCAATATCAGCGTCTTCATCGGCTGCAGCGGTGGATGTTGATCAAATTTTTGAGTTTGTTTATTTTTTAATTTGTCGTGAATTTTTTGTTTTAAATTTTATGTTTATTTATATTACAAGGGAATCAAACTCGTCCGATGAACCAACAAAAAAAAGTATATAACAGTTCCATTTAGGGAGGAATGGAAAAATCAATATAAATGGCTGGTTCAAGACAATTCGAAGCAGGGTAAAAAATGTATAGTGTGCAACTCCACTATTGTTGGTAGTAAAACGCACATCGAGCGGCACGCCTCCAGTGTTTCGCATAAAAATGCATGGCACAGTGCAAATCAATCACCGAAAATTGTAGAGCTTCTGGATAAAGGTATTGAAGTTATTTCGGACAACGCTAAGAAATTAGAAATTTCCCTAGGACTATTTGTAGCTGAACATAACTTACCTTTTGCGGTCTTGGATCATTTAAATTTTCTTTTAAAAACCTCAGTTACGGATTCAAAAACTATTAAAAAAATGACTATCAATCGTCACAAAGGCCAAAAAATAATCAAAAATATAACAGGGCCAGAAAATGTAAAAATAGTTTCGCAAATAGCCACACGGCAATATTTTTCGATTGCCATAGATGAAAGCACCGATACTACGATGGCAAAAAATCTAGCCATTATTATAAGAGTGTTTGATAAACAATGTCGTGACAGATTTTTGGCTCTTACTACTATTGAAGATTGTTCGGCATTTGGAATTTTCACCGCATTAGTAAAAACTCTGCAGGAAAACAATATCCCTTTAAAGAATCTAGTCGGATTCACAGCGGACAACTGCGCTGTGATGATGGGGAAAAATAATGGAGTGCAAGCCAAGTTAAGAGAACTTCTACCGAAATTAGTCATCAATGGCTGTATTTGCCACAATTTGAACCTAGTGTCGATAGCTGCAGCTGCAAAACTACCAGATAATATAGACAAGCTTGTAAGAGAAATTAACCATCATTTCTGCAATAGCCTTAGCAGAAAATCAGACTTCAAAAAGTTTCAAAATTATTTCGGTGTGAAAGTGCACGCCATTTTGAAGTTGGCCGCAACCCGCTGGTTGTCACGTCAGGTAACCTAATTCATACTACATATTAAAATTTATATTTTGCTTAATTTTTTAAATAAAACTCAATTTCAAAATTTGCAGGCTACAAACATATTTGGCCTCGGTGAATTTGAGAACGCACACGGAAATGAAAATATATGTTTTATTTCTGCGAAATGATAATTTAATTCATTTATACTTTCTACTTTTATCTTATGCTTCTTACACTTTCTGCCGTAGGCACTTGGCGAAACACACTTAATACACACATAATTTTGCGAAATATTTAACAAGTGTTTTTAAAAAATTTTAAAAATGTGTGTATTTATCTTATGCGTTAAAATTAATTAACAATATTAACTTAGAAATGCAGTCCGAGGATGCAAGAATGCATGTATTTCTACCGCGTATGAAATATTTAGTTTTACAATTTAGCCGAAATTTTATATCCAAGAAATTCTTAGATGAAACTGTTATATCTAATATTAATTTAGAAGAACACCATATTCCGGTTGACCAAATCTATTGTGGCGCCGAGGCCGAAATATATTACACAAAACAAAATTTGCCGGTTAATTTAATTTTGGAGTTCAAAAGTAATGTTAAGCTATTCTACATCACCTTTTGTGATAATTTACGGAAAAAAATAAATTTCAATGATGAGGTTTTAAATTTTCTTCCGAAATTTTCACCTGAGAATGTCATTACAGGTGAAACGAACTCAATTTTGCCTCTTATCGTAAAATTTTTTCCAGACGATGAATTGAAGCACATTAAGAAATAAATAATGAGTTTCGAGCACTTGTGGATTGCGAGAAATTGAAGAAATTTAAAAACTCTTCAATTTCTGAGTTTTGGGCCCAAGTTGGCACATTTAAAAATAAACTGGATGAACCAATGTTTGGCAACATCTATCGCATTGCTCAAGGTATATTATCAATCCCTCATTCATCGGCGAACGTAGAGAGAATATTTTCTTTCCAAAATCTAATTAAGACAAAATGCCGAAACCGTTTACAAATTGATACATGTTCCGCGTTAATACAAACGAAAGATTTAATTAAAAAAGAAACGTGCCATAGTTTTAAAATTACAAAAGAACTCCTAAAAACAAATTTGCAAAATATCCCACTAGAGCAAGACGAATTATTAGAATAATTGTTATAAATACAAAATCAATGTAATTTTATATGAGTTTAATTGTACCTCTTAATTTTACCTGATAGGTCTGAAATATTTATTTTTATATAATTTTACATTTTTCCATATACATATAATTTATAAATTACTCTAAAATTTTATTTGTTATGTAACTAATACAAACATATTTATGTATTGAAGTATTATATATTTTATGTACTGTACAATCTTTATTTTTTTCAATAAATTTTGAATTAAAAGCTTTATTTTTGGATAGTTTTATTTTCTAATATAAAAAAAAATAAGTACAATTCAATCCAATTTAGTACAATATCGTTTCAATTTTCAGTACAATTCAAAAAATCTATTTTCCATCACTGTTATGTCGAGTCGAAATCATAAGAGACATTTACAGGCACTCAATGTTTCTAAGTGCCATTAATTAAAATTTTAAATTCACAAATACATATTTATTTTCTGCTAAACACGTGTGGGCCTAAAGCGCAAATCTCAACATGTGATTCCTATCTAATTCGAAGCTCTTGTTTAGAAATATTTAATTTGATCAAATTAGTTTTTTCTATAATTAAAACAAAAAATGGAATGGGATGGAAATAGTATTGCCTGATGTAAATTTTCATTTTTCCTGGGGTGGAATCCTGGGATAACTTCACACACTTATAATAGGAAAGTTAATCATATGAATTCATCAGGCTCTATAACACTTCAAAATACTAATCATAAAAAGGAAAATTAAAACTTCAGTTACACCATCCAAAGTTCAAATGTAAGCCCCACTTTTAGGGCTTCTGTAACCGGAATTTGTATTAAACAGACATTCGACCCCAAATAAAAAAGTCCATCACCGTTAGATCAGGCGATCTGGCGGGCCAGTAAATTGGCCCGTTACGACCAATCCAGCGGTTTCCATAGTGAGAATTGCAAAAAAAATTATATTTGCTCACGTTTTATTTATTAATTAACATACACTTTGCTGGATCACTGTAAAGTACCATCTATTGCTTGTGCAAAAATGAAATGATCGATTGCAATTTGAAGTTTATTTGCAATTTTATTTTATTTTCTATTTGTTGTGAGAGGGAAAAGAAACAATAACAAAATGAAACAATAATCATTGATGAGTATTACACGTTACGAAAAATGTTTAACTTTTTTAAATTAAATGTTGCAATGTCTATTTATTTATTTTTTATGAATTGTTTTTTTTTTTTAATTTTTATAAACATAAGTAATACTGAAATATAATCTTTTAATTTTAAAAAAATATAATGGCGTTTCGTTAATATATTCCCAATAATAAATTTACCGGTAATTCCGAAAAAAAATTACCGAAAACCGGTAAAGTACCCTACTCTCAAGCGACATTTTATCTCAGCCAATTAGCACGAGCACCAAGGCATAAGCGCCGAATTCCTAAATCATGAGACACAAGCGACACAAGTAAACAGTTTCTACGCTTCGGTTCAATGAAAAATTATCAAAATTTATACAAGCTCGCACTTTAAGATAGAATGAATTTTGAAATATCATTACAATAAAGACGAAAAAAAGGTATCGTACAGTTTAAGAATACTTTTAAGCAAAAAAACCATGAAATTCAACTGTCAAAAAGTAAAATGTTCACACAAATAATTTATTTTTGGATGGTGAAACAAAATAAGTAGGTGAAAAAACGGAAAACCGGTTTTTTTGTTGTTGTGTGAAAAAACGCGAAAACTTTTCGTAATTTATTATAGATTTTATAGGTTAGTTTTAATTTTAATTATAGTTTGGAATGTGAACGTTTATTATTTTTGTTTATTTTTTGTAAAATTCACAGCCGAAAGTTTAGTCGTGTAAACACATAATAAAGTATTTTTTTATTTTTTTATAACGACGTACCTACTTTATTATACCGCTTCAGTATAAATATTTTTCCATATTATAAACGAAGCGAAAACTTTTTCATTCCTGACTACATATAATGTGGCTAAAGGAGTAGTGAAATAAAATGTTTCGAAAAAGTTTATAAAAATCATACACCGACAACAATGTAAAAAAATTTAAATACATTTTTTATTAGTGATATATATCTGTAGGTAAGTACATGGTCGTGAGAAATGTGGGTGTTTTTGTTTTTCATGTGGCAGTTTGCATAATTGATAAGCACAATTTCCACTGTGAGTTGTTGCGGTTAGAATTTATAAGATTCTTCTTTCATGACACACAACAAATAAAATTTCATAAAACAATTAATGGAAAATGATGTTTTGCCACTAATTGTTTGACACTATTTGTGTTAGGAAATTAGTTAGCAATAAAATCGCAAACAAGGTATGAGCTAAATTTGCTTTTAACTAATACATACGTACTAAATTTGCAAAGAATTGGGCTAAATATCTCTAAGCGATATAAAAAATTAGATTACATTAAAGTTAAACCGTTTGTGGTGAATAGTTTATTCATATACAGTTTCTAAATTAGAAATGCTAGAAATTCAAAATCCGACAAATGCTAATATAATGTCGGTAATTGGTAAGCTTGTCGAGCGAAGTGATGAGAGCTACCTTAAAATTTGTGATAGTATTAAGGAAACAATTTTTAGCTGATTCATTAAATGGAATTAAAAGTGAAATTACGATTATGAATGATAGAATCGTTATTATTGAAAATCAAGTTAAAAGTGCAAATTCTACTATGGAAACCCTCAAAACTGAAGTTAATTATCTGAAGCAGCAGCAATTGAGTACGGATATACTTATTACAGGAATCCTAAATATTAAGATATTTAAAAATTTCGCTTAACTAACATCGAATCAAAGTTCATAAAAAGCTTTATATTCAAGAGAAGTGGCCATAGTGGTAAAAGGAGATTTCACCAACTGTTTCTGAGATTTACCAGTGTCAACATTAGTTTACTTTAATTGATTGTTATTATTATTATTGTTACAAATTTTTTTGTTTCACTTCTTTTATATTTATATAGTTATGTATAGCACATACAGGCGATATACGACATCCAAGGGCAACCTCAAGTAACCTCATGCAAGGAAAAGTGCATCAACAACAGTTTGCATTTATCAACAAATGCAGCACAAATGCAACATTGTAGTTAAATCAAGTTGCAATATTTTAATTCAAATCAAATTTCAAAATGTAAATTAAATATAAATTATAAATGCATAATTCCATTTTCTGTTTTATTGTTTTTCTTTATCGCAGAGTACATAATTACTCTGCTTACATTTTATCATATATTCATTCAACTTTTAAACTCAAACTTGTAAACACTAATAAAACCGAAATACAAAGCATTCAGTGAGTGTAATTAACTGAAACCTATAAAAATTAAAATAAATAAGTTATATTATTTGAAAGCGCTCGAACCACAACCCGCGTAATAACATAACTGGCGCAGTTACTAGTTGATAGTTAAAAAAAAAAGTAAAAGTGATTAGTGTTTTAAAATCATAAAATCTGTGTAAGACGTGAAAATTTGTTTTAAAATAACAATTTAAGTGAATTGTGTTGTGATAGAACTTAGTGAAAAAAAAAGAGAAATTTAAGATCAAAACAATTTTTTTTTAAATCAAAAAAAAAATCTAGAATAAAAAAAATCTAGACGAGAAAAAAAAATGAAATTTGGGCTCATCATTTTCCTGGCAATAAGGTAAAATTTTTTATATATAATTTATCCTCACATTTTCCGATTACACTAACAAGTTAATAAGTTAATTATAATTAATTAGTAGAATCCAAGTGTTAAAAGTGAAAACTTGTAAAAAACCTTTTATTTTCTAAGCGTATCAAATTCTACGTGCAGAAATTAGGGAATTAATCGTATAAAACTCTACGACTAATGCTCAAAACAATTTGTGAAAGCAAATTGATATTACAAAACTATATCAAATTCTATAGTGGCGTGATTAAAAAATAATTACATGGAAAAAAATTCAAATAGTAATTTATATTCGATAAAAAATCAATTAAAATTAGATAAATAAGAATTAGATAAGCAGGTTAAAACAAGTGTATATTCTGAAACTGATAGTTCACCAGATAAATCTCTTTACGAGTTCGATTTAGTTTTTTCAAATTCATTAGACGTAGCTAATAATAAATTACCAACTTTAATAATCCGCAAAATTCCAAATAAAATGGCAGATATTAAAGAAGTATTGGAATTATTTGATGTAGATAAAATTACCAAGAATATCGCACCGTTTGACGGAAATAGATCATATCTTATCACATTTATAGAAACAGTTACACAAACTCTTAAAGTATGTGAAAAAATAAAGCAAACCGATTATTACAAAATAATTATTGCTAATATAAGGAATAAAATTATAGGTCCAGCAAGTAATTCGCTCACTACGCATAATGTAAGTCATAATAATTGGATGGAAATTAAATCCCATCTTGTTGAAAAATATGCAGATAGTAGAGATGAATCGAATTTACAATTAGAACTTTATAGCCTAATTAAAAATAATTTAACACCGGAAATTCTTTATACAAAAATTCAAGGTATTTGAACTCTTTTAGCTAGTCAAGTAAAATTAAACAATGAAAATGATGACATTATTAAACATCAAATTCTGAACTATCAAAAATTAGGTTTAACCGTATATCAAGCGGCGCTCAAAGAACCACTAGGTAGTAGGGTTAGGGCATCAAATCCCAAAGATATTAATGAAGCAAGAGACATTGTGATCAAAGAGGAGAATATACAAAAACTTAAACAAAATTATGCTAATCAAAATAATTCAAAAGCATATTGGAATTCGAGAAATCAAAATCAAAGTAATTCCAACCAAACCAACTCTGTGAAAAAAGAGGAGGAAACTTCCAAAGCTAATTTTAAACAAAAAAATAATTTTTACAATAATAAAGCTAAAGATAATAATTATAGAAATAACTCAAAAAAAGAAGTTATAGAAGACGGAGATAAAAATAAATACCACAATAACAACATTAAGAAAGAACATTATAATATCGAAACGAAAATTGATGACGAAAATTTTTAATCAAAAGCCTCGGAAATACTGAATTATTTAATAAGTATATCCAATATTTCAAATTTACCCCTTATTGTTTTAACGTTAAATAACAAAATTCTTAAAATTCTTATAGACACGGGTGCTAATAAATCATATATTAACCCCGAATATGTCAAACCAAATCAAATTGAAAAAACAAAATTTAAATAGTCTATTTAAAACCTCAACTCTAAACGAGAAAACTCAGATAAATTTTCCAGAAATTGGAAAACCCATTGAATTTTTTATATGAAATTTCATAAGTTCTATGATGGACTTATAGGATATGAAACCTTGGCAGACCTTAACGCTAATGTGTCAGTGAAATCAAAAAAATTACAAAGCCCGTCATTTTCAATTATTTTACATGATAAAATTCGATCATGTACTAAACCATTCTTTATTGAACCATTAACCAAAATTGTTGTGGAAATTCCAGTAAATATTGATCAAGGTCAATTTTACATAAAACCTGTCAAAATACAGGATAGCGTCTATATCCAGGAGGGAATATATAAAACAAGTGAACCCTCTAAAGCTTGTGTAGAAATTATAAACGAATCGGAAACTAAAAAAGAAATATTTTTGGTCGAACCTATCACGGTCCAACCAATAAATGAATTTAATGAAATTAATTTTCAATCTTCCATAAGTAGTGAACCCTTTGATTCAGACGAATTTGAGTCAAAATTAAAAATCGAAAATCTAATCAGGAAGAAAGAAAGCACATTGTTAGTCTATGTAAAAAATTTAGTGATATAGTTTATAAGAATAACGAAAAATTAACATTTTCCAACAGTGTAAAACATCAAATAAACTTGGAACATGAGAAACCTGTATTCACTCGACGCTTTAGGTATAATAATTACCAAAGAGCCGAAATAAAAGAACAGATAGAAAAGTTGTTAGAAAATGGAATCATTCGCCCATCTTTCTCACCCTGGGCAAGCCCGGTGATAATAGTTCCAAAAAAGGCGGATTCCGCGGGAAATAAAAAGTGAAGGTTATGCATTGACTATAGGGAGCTTAATAAGCAAACTATAGATGATAAATACCCTTTGCCAAATGTCACTGATATTCTGGACAAATTAGGCAAAGCCATTTATTTCACAAATATTGATTTAGCCTCTGGATGGATACCATCAAATTCAGGTTCATCCTAAAGTTATTGCGAAAACGGGATTCACAATTGAATCAGGGCATTTTGAATTTGTAAGAATGCCCTTTGGGCTAAAAAATGCGCCAAGTACGTTTCAGCGCATTATGGATAATGTCCTGGGAGAATTGTTAGGTAACAATGTACTATGCTACTTAGACGACATCATAATATACAGTACTAGTCTAGAAGAGCATATACTGGATATTCGAAAAGTGTTTACCAAATTAAGAAAAGCTAATTTGAAAATACAAATGGACAAGACATATTTCTGTGAAAAAGAAATAGGGTTTCTGGGTCATATAATTACCCCGGAAGGTGTCAAGCCAAATCCATCGAAAATCGAAGCCATCACTAAAATTGAATTACCTCAAACTCAAAAAGCAATTAAATCATTCCTTGGAATAGTAGGCTATTATCGCAAATTTATTAAGGATTTTGCAAAGATAACTAAACCGTTAACTAAGTGTTTAGCCAAAAAAGCAAAAATCATTATTGATGATGAATACATCAAAAGTTTCGAACTTTGTAAACGACTGCTAACAACGAAACCAATTTTAATCTATCCAGATTTCGAAAAAGAATTTATTCTTACGACCGACGCGTCAAATTACGCAATAGGGGCGGTCTTTTCGCAGGGTCTCATTGGTAAAGATCTACCAATATGTTACGCTTCGCGTACGTTGTCCAAGACTGAAACCAACTACTCTTCAATAGAGAAGGAACTCCTTGCTATTGTATGGGCGGTCAAGTATTTCAGACCTTATCTTTATGGTAAGAAATTTTTAATTCTAACGGATCACAAACCATTAATTTGGTTATTCAATGCAAAAGATCCTAATTCTAAAATAGTAAGATGGCGGCTCAAACTTGAAGAGTACGATTATCAAATCTGCTATAAGAAGGGAACATCAAATACAAATGCGGATGCCCTTTCTCGAATGGAATTAAACCAATATTTAGAAACAAATTCACTTTCATACCCTGAAACAATTGACTCAATACGTGCTAAAAATGAATCCATCATTAACAAGGGTTCTGAATACAAAAAAACAAGTAACAATAATGTTACTACCAATGAATTCAATGACAGTAAAGTCAATAAAAACAAAGATGCTGTATCAGGCGCCGATCAGTCATCATCAAACGAAATAAATATAAATGAAGTTATAAATGGCTTCTCAAATTTAGAAATTAGTGAAACTATAGTGAATCAAGCTAACGTTAATTATGAAACAATAACACCAATTAACAAATTCAAGCGGCAAATCTACGTTATAGTCGACGATAACTACGAAGAGCTTAATGAAAGGTTTGTTATCAAGTTTCTTACATACAAACATTATAGTTTTCGAAAGAGAAAATTCGAGCAAAAAGATATCGAATACATTATTCAAAAGTATGTAACAAAATCCATCTCAGGCTTATATACTGATGATGAAACATTTATGTTATTTCAAAAGCATTTAGAGATACAAGACAACAAAAGCGACTTGTAAGAGCTAGGGCTTTATTAAAGGACATCGTTAATAACGATGAGCAATTGAAAATAATAGAGAATACTCACATCCCGTATCATCGAAGAATTAACGAAAACTTAAAAAAAATTGGGCGAACTTATTTTTTCCCCAAAATGAAACAAAAAATTACGGAATTCATAAGTAAGTGTGACACTTGTAAAATAAACAAGTATGAAAGGAAACCAGTAAATTTAAAATTCAAAATCTCCCCTACACCTAATGGACCAATGGAGATACTTCATTGCGATACATTCGTATTACGCTCTAAAACATTCTTAACTATAATGGATAAATTTTCCAAATTTCTCTCCATTTTCGAGCTTTCGAATCGCAAGTCTCAAACCATTATTCGAATGTTTAAAACATTTTTTTCTAGGGAGGGTATTCCAAAACAAATCGTAATTGATTCAGCCACCGAATTTAATTCTGAAATCTTCGTTAATTTTATGGCAATGCATAATGTTGAATTACACACAACAACAGCCAAAGCCTCAACCGGGAATAGTCCCATTGAAAGAGTTCATTCTACATTGACAGAACTCACTCAAATCATAGCATCACAAAACAAAAATATATCAATCAGTGAGCTATTAGATGAAGCAACTTTCGCGTATAACGCATCAATCCATTCATCAACGGGTCTAACACCATTCGAGTTACATAGGGGACATATTAGTTTGAAAAATATTCCAAATAATCTTTCTGAACAGTCAGACGATTATTTAAAGGAATTGCGAAATAAGTATCAAGAAATGGCAACGCTCATTTCGGATACAAATCGACAAACTAAATCTAAGATAATTAATGCTCTAAACGAAAAACGCCAAGATCCATTACAATTTCAGGAAAATCAAACAATTTTCGAAAAAACTACCACCAGAGACAAACTGGTCCCAAAATATATAAAGCACGTCACAGTCAATACGAATAAACGTAGAGTGCATAAGCGTAGAATAAGAAATTGTAACAATCATCTAAACCAGAATAATATCTTGTTACAGGATGCTCCGGGCGGTTCAGCTGCAACAGTTAGAACACTTCGATCTAACGCAAGGTAAGGGAGTTTTAGCCCTCAACCTAGGAGGAGCTAGAGTAATTGAATCTTACTCAAAACTAATCCAGATAATCGAATTAAATGACATTAAAAATAATTTCATTACGGTCAATACCACACTAAGTAGAATTACGGAAGTAATGAAACAACATAAAATTTCTGATAAAATTTTAGTAGCAATAGCTGAAAGGAGAATAAATAATCTTGAAATCTCTTTGTATAACATTCTACCCGATACTTATAAACTTCGTCAAAAACGTGGGTTATTTAACCCATTGGGAACCTTCATCAAGGCAATAACAGGTAACGTAGATCAAGAAGACTACGAAGAATTACAAAATTCAATTAAAAAGTTAGAAAACGGACGTTATGAGTTAGTGGACAAATTAAATGACCAAATAAAAATAAATGATCAATTGATAACTCAGAATAAATTAATCATAAGTCATATTCATAACATGTCAATTCAAATGAACGAATGGATCAATACAGCTAAAATATCAGAAAAACGTCTGATAGAAACAGTTTATTTAGATAGATTATTTTCAGAATTATATGATAAAATTATGATAGTGCAGGAACAAATCAATGAGGTTCATGACATACTAACCTTCGCAAAAATTAATATTATTAGTAGGCATATTTTAGATAATGAACAAATGGAATACGTTAATACGGAATTTGATAAAGACGGAATTAAAATTCATTCGAAAGAGCAAATTTACTCTCTTTTAAAAATAAAAGCTTTTTATAATAACACCGATTTAATAATTATAGTTGAAATTCCTAAATTTAATAATCAATCCTTCAACCTTTATAAGATAAAAACTTATCCTATCAATAATCAAATCATAAGTCAACCATATAACCACATAATCCTAAACCCAGAAAATTATATGGTAATTAATAACCTTTGTCCAATGGTGGAACAAATATACATGTGCCAAATCGATCAAATCCATAAAATATATGGAAATTGCATACCTGAGTTACTCAACAACAAAAATGCCAGTTGCAACACTCAAGAAATGAAGCCAGCTGAAGAAATCATACTCCTAGAAGATGGATTCCTGTACATCTCATCACCAGCAGGAACTAGTATAACCACTACATGCAGCTTAAAGGAAGCGCTTATTAAAGGAATCAAATTAATCAAATTTTCGCAATGTTCGATTACTGTTAATAATAGGAGATATACAAATAATAAAATTCTGCATAAGCGTAAAATAACATTGGTTCAACCATTAAATAATATCGGAATCAATGTCACAATGCAGAAATCCATAAACATTCCATTACTCACGGAACAAACAATTAAAAATGTGGACAAAATTAATGCGGGAAATCATCAAATTAAAATTTTCCAATATACATTCGCAATTTCATCGACAATAGTTATCCTTATAATAGTACTAATAGTTTTTGTCATTCACAGAAAATATAAGGGTACATTCTCAAAATTAAAGGCTAGGTTAGCGCAGCAACTACAGAAGAAAAATGTCGAGGACGACATCAATCTTAAGAGGGAGGAGTTATGTATAGCACATACAGGCGATATACGACATCCAAGGGCAACCTCAAGTAACCTCATGCCAGGAAAAGTGCATCAACAACAGTTTGCACTTATCAACAAATGCAGCACAAATGCAACATTGTAGTTAAATCAAGTTGCAATATTTTAATTCAAATCAAATTTCAAAATGTAAATTAAATATAAATTATAAATGCATAATTCCATTTTCTGTTTTATTGTTTTTCTTTATCGCAGAGTACATAATGACTCTGCTTACATTTTATATTCATTCTACTTTTAAACTCAAACTTGTAAACACTAATAAAACCGAAATACAAAGCATTCAGTGAGTGTAATTAACTGAAACCTACAAAAATTAAAATAAATAAGTTATATTATTTGAAAGCGCTCGAAACACAACCCGCGTAATAACATAACTATATACATGTATACTTGTATATACGTATTAACCACTATAAATTTTTTTTTTCAAATTTATTTATTTCACAATTAATGTTCTAATTGTACAATATCATTGAGTAATAATTATGTCAAATTTAAGCAATAACAGCATTATTTGCATTTTTCTAATTTTGTTAATGAAACGAATAATCTCTTAATAAATATATTTTACATAAATATCAACAGATTACGAAACAAATAAAGTGAGCTCGAAATTTTGATATCATCTTTTAAGCAAAACAAGGAATAACCGCTTAAGTAAAATTAGAAAATTTTTCTAGAGAGGTATAAAAAGTTCATTAATAAATTCATTTTTCTCTTATGCCGACTAAAGCTTCTACGGCTTGCGAGCACAGGTTTTGGCCTTTATGACAATATCATTTAGTCAAATTTAGTGAAGTTAGGACAGGGGCAGAAAAATTTAAAATAAATTTTGTCTTAAGTTGCCTTAAGCGATTATTCCTTGTGACCACGGATTTGTTCACAGAGATTTGATTTTGAATTGGTGAATGCGCTAAATTTGGAAGAAAATCAATGTTTGGATATTTATTCAAAAATGTTAAAGCTATATGTAACAGGTGTTTACAAACCTCCACACACCGGTTTTGAATTCCTTTTTTCATTTCTAGATAACCTAATGTTCTCGCATAAAAAACAAATTATTATACGTGACCTCAATCTAAACCTTTTGGATAGGTCAAAATCACGGATTTCTAATTAAAATTCAACTCTTATTTTAACAATTACTTTGTTATTAATAAAATAAGTGAACTATATGCAACTCGTATTTGTAATTCCACAAGAACGATATTAGATCATAATATATTAGCTAACCAAAAAAAAAAAAATTTTATATTTTTTATGGTGATACGAGCCTAAGTGATCAACGATTCTTATTCGGTTAATTTGTTTTACGAAAGAAGTTTTATCATTCAATTCAGGAAAGACAAGTCATTAATTATGATAAAATGCTTACTATGGTTTTAGATAAATATTCATTATCATCTGCTTCTGATTTTATGTCATTTTACCCAGGATCTCACTGCTATAATTAAGGGAAATACAGTAATTTACAATACAAAAGTTAAGATGTTAGCTTATAGAAAACCTTGGTTTTAATCCCACCTTTTAACCCAAGGGAAACTTCGGAATAAATATTATAAATTACAAAAAGCTTATCGGTTAAATAAGTTTTTCTTTGAAAACTTTAAAAGACTAAACAAGGAATTTAAAAAACTAATCAACACAGTCAAAAAAACTTATTATTCTAATAACATAGAAGTCTTCCCATAAGTGTAATGAACAACATCTTCATGTAGAATTTAAAATCAATGATATCATCATCACATCACTAACCAACAACTCATTGTTAATGAGTTTAACAGATTTTTTGCTACTGCAGGATTAAAAATATCTAGTTCAGCAAAATTAAATTATCATGTCCCTGTAAGGCGAGATGTGCATAGATATCTTTCTACAATTAATACTGTCAATATTGAAGATCTCAACATCATAATTAACAATTTGAAATCAAATTCATCTCCTGGTTATGATTATGTTACAACACAATTATTAAAAAGCTAAGGCGCCTATGATTGTAAAATTATTAGCTAAAACCATAAACTGTTGGATTAATGAAGGAGTATTTCCTGGATTTCTTAAAGTTGCTCGTATTACCCCGATATTTAAGATTGGTAATCGATTTTTGATTAACAATTACCGACCAATTTCCGTTTTTCCAGTTTTCTAAAATATTCGAGCGTATAATTCTCACAGCACTACTTCACTATTTAAATTTTAATAAACTTATCAATAACAATCAATTTCATGACATGTTCTAGCAAAACTGCCTTAAATCTTGTAGAAGGAATCTATGAGTCTCTGGAAAACAAATATGCAACTTCATGTTTATTTCTTGACTTAAAGAAAGCTTTCGATTGTGTAAATCATACATTATTAGCATTAATACAAAGTTATCTTAATGACAGGAGGCAAACTGTTCTAATCGGCAAACATGAATCTTCGAGAAATGATGTCTCAGTTGGTGTTCCACAAGGATCCATTCTGGGCTCAGTTTTGTTTTTGATTTTATATTTGATATTTTCAATTTAAATTTGAAGGGTAACATTCAGCTTTTTGCTGATGATGCTGCGCTTATACATATGTATACAGGCCAGATTCACATACTCAACTTAAAAGTGAAATGGAAAGTGACCTGGTTATAATCAATAATTTGCTGTGTGTTAACAAATCAGCATTGAACGGTTCTAAATCAATTTTATTGTATTCTACTTAAAACCCAAACCACCACAAATGTTTGATGAAATTAAACTTAATGGGGAAACAGCTAAACGTGTTGAATGTGCTCGTTACCTCGGATTACAAATCAACTCGCAACTTTCCTGGATTAATCACATAAATGATGTTAAATAGAAGTTATCCCCTATCATAGGTGTCTTATGGCGAAATGGGCGATTTATTCCAGATTCTCTTAAATCCAATTTATATTACAGTTTTATGCATTCTCATTTAACATATTTAATTCAAGTTTGGGGTTCTTCTGGCGATATTTATTTAAATGATTTGCAAATCCTACAAAATAAAGGATTAAAAGCGGTTAACAATTTAGCGGCATTAACTCCAAGTAAATTTCTGTATAATGAAAAAATCCTTCATCAGTGATAAAGATAATCAGTATATCATGACCATCTATAAAATCAGACACGAATTGATGGAATATATTACTGAACTCAATACTAACTTTTCGGTAACTGAAAGACATTCAGTGCGGGGAAAAAAATTGGGCAAACATATTTTATTACAAATTGGAGTCTTTTTTTGCTAAAATTAGGAAATTAGCTTATGACTTTATTGCCAATTTAAGAAAACCAACTCCATCTACCTGGCACAAAACTCGATTAGCTTCAATTGACTAGCTAAATGGATTCATGGCTCGCCATCCGGAAATATCCCTTCGTAAGCCTGAAAACACGAGTTTCTCAAGAGCTACTTCTTTTAACCGTACAAACGTTAATCAGTTTTTTTGAAAATTATAAAATTGTAATGGTACGTCATAAATTTAAAGCATCTGATATATACAATCTTGACGAGACAGGAATAACTTCTGTTTTGCAGTCTCCAACGGTAGGTATATTCTTCGGTTATTGCAAAAACCGGTACTAAACAAATAGGTTAGATGGTATCAGCTGAGAGAGGCGAGCTTGTCACGTTTTGTGGAATTGTAAGCGCCTCTGGAAGTACTATTCCACGAGTATTTATATTCCACCAAATAGCTTGGGACTTGCAAGCAAAACCCGCTGGATGATCGAATATCTTTTTTTGAAAGTATTGAAGCACCTTAAATGTAATACGCGTTGCTCAATTGAAGCACCTATTCTTTTGCTTATGGATAATCATGTAAGCCATACCTCCCTTATATCAATTATTTATGCTAAAGCAAATGGCATTGTGTTGCTTTCCTTTCCACCACATTACACTCACCGTGCAACCTCTAGACGTGGGCATTTATGGTCCATTTAAAAATTATCTTAAGGCGGCTTTCAATAATTTCATGCTCACATCTCCAGGAAAACTGATTACTATTTACGATATACCAATATTGGCAAATGACGCTCTTAAAAACAGTTTCACCTTTGCAAACATCACTTCGGCATTTGAAAAATGTGGGATTTGGCCAGTAAATGCATTAGTTTACACTGACGACGAATTTTATATGAATTATGTAACAGATAGATCACCAAATCAAGAAGTAGAAAATTTGGATTTATGAAAGTGTTACTGCAGAGTGTCATAATAAAACATCAACAAATATATCACTCGAAGACATAAGGCCATTTCTGGAAGATCCACCTAAAAACCGTCGGATAACAAATCGCCAAGCAGGTAAATCACATGTGTATACGGATAGTCCGGAAAAAGAACGGGTGGAAAGTCTAGCGAGTTTAAGACGAACTAAAATGATAAAATCAGTATCTCAAAAACAGTCTCCAAAATTACCGCGGGAAACACAAAAATTATTTTCAAATAACAGCAATACATCGTTGGATCTCGAATCACATTGTTCCTTGCGAGAATCCTTCGATGCAGATTTTGATGATGAACAATTATCTAAAGCTGAACAATTTAATTTTCCAAATAATCCTTTGAATAGTGATGTTGTAAAAATCGGAGACTATGTGCTAGTAAAATTGGCACAGAATAAAAAAAGAAGTTCGAAGTTTGAAAATAAGTCAAGAAGGTCAAGTTTGAAATAATGCTTGAAAAATATAACATCCGTTAATAAATTTCATGGATCCGACACATCTTTCTTATTATTTAGCAAAGTTTCGGAAATAAATTGAACTGTTTCAAAAATTAAAAATAGTTTTAAATCATCTGTCTGTTCAGATTTTATAGTGCTTATTAAAAACGATACGCCTCTTAAGTTTCATTTTGGTTTAGTTTGTATGTGGCATGGTTTTAGCCTAATGAATAATTGTCCACTTTATAGCCTCAGAAAGTTACCTTTGTCTACTTTATCCCCGACTCGGCAATACAGTAGATAAAAATCGACTAGTTTCCTTAAATTTATTATCATAACTAAAAATTATTTTCAGTAAACAACGAGTTTGTTTGGTTGTAGAAAGCAATAAACTTAAATCAACAAAAATATCAAAGGTGTCTACTTTATAGCACGTTACTCCTTTTTTTCTGTTATGAAGATACTGTAATAAACTAGATCTTGAGGTACGCCTTTCGCTAATTCAAATCGATAACGCTGAATTAATTTCGTATGCAAACGGAGTTTTATATTTATGTAAAGTTTGCAGCACGAAATGGAATGTAGTATCCGCTGTTAAGAGGTTAGCTCCTTATTGACAGAGCGATTCAACTGATAATTTCATTGGTCGATTATTTCTAAAAATATTTGAAATTCTCCTTAGGAAAATGAATGGTTTACTTTTAGATCAAGAAGCGCCTTTTGAATATAATGACTTACGAAGAAGCTAAAGAGAAAAACGTAATAGAAAACGAGGCATTTTGAACCAAACAATGTAATAGGTGCCATAAAACAGAAGGGTCGGTCCAAAAAAGAAATAGAAAACTGAATTTATATAGTAAATCAGTAATATTAAAATAAGAAAAACCGGTTTTATGAAACATTTAAACCGGGTTTTCGGTTTTAATAAATATGCTAAAAAACCGGTTTTACCGGTTTTCGGAAACCGGTGTTGAAATACCTAAACAAGAACAAGATATAATCAATTGGTTTGTGGTAACCAAAGTACGAGAACTTAATTTTGGCCCAATGGTGTCAAGAATTCGCTGGCAGCTCACGTCGACTGGTATAGTGGTTTATACCAAAAACAATCTTGCATTAACTTACGGGCAAGATTTTTGGGAACAGTTCCAAAAACCTTTAAATGGACCATCCAATTGCCAAAACCTTTAAATGAACAAAAATATGTGACATACAGTTTATGAAGAATGGAGCTCGCCCGCAATTATTATCCTAAGACGGAATTCATCAAAAATGTCCTCGCTGTGTACAGTACGAGCTAATAATTCTAGATAGATCACTCTAAATCTGATTCCGCTTGACTTTTTTCTGTAACCTTTAGAAAATATGGAACATAAATTTAACCGGGCTTATTTCACAGAATGCAAAAAAAAAACTTATGTACGCTTGCATAAACAAAAATATTGCAAAAAGTTTAAAGACTGTAACAGCACAGCAAGGGCACAAACTAAATTGTTGGGTTTAAAATTGCACAGAAGTAAACACAAGCAAAAAAAAAAATGTTATAATTAATATTTTTTGTATACAAAAAAATTGTTTTATGAATTAAGCAAACATATATATTACAATTCTTTGTTATACATATATTTTCATAAATTTTCTGCTGACATTTCGAAAAGTTTTTTTATAAAAGGAAGTTGTTTAACTTTTATTATTGAATTTTCGATTTCATTTTAAACAGATTTTTTTTTATGCTAGGATAACAAAAACTATGTAAAATGAAAACAGAAATCCGCTCTTCTATATAGTACATAGTAAAGTATCCCTTTTGATGAAAACTTTTTTTTTTATTTCTAAGTTTTCCATAATGGCTTATAAAAGTTTTTTTTTTTTGGTTTACGAGCAGCAGCAGCAGCATAAAAAATATTGTTAACAGATTAATATACAATCAACAAAAATAAATGTATATAAACATACTTGTATATAGTTATAAATGAAAGCTGCGGTAGTGATTTTTTTGCTATTACATATATTATAATAAAAATAAGATTTCAGGAACATCGTCTCTCGAATATTGATCAATTTGTTACGTATTTTTATATATTATTCGATTCTTTATGTGAGTATATGCCTATATATGATGATTGATTTTCCCTTACCCAATGATGATTGATCATTTTTTTATAGTCATCCAGTTTAATAACTTCTTCAGAAGAAATGTGTGTCATATAAATCGGAAAATAATTAGAATTTTATTCGTACACGTATCTATCTGTATCATTAGTACGACACCCAATATTAGTAGATAAATTTATGCAGGACATTCCAAAGTCAAACGAACTTGTTAAGTATGTAATCGACAATTAACTGCGAATACTATTTTATGTACGGTAATACAAAATTGTACAAAACCCATAAAAATATATTCTCATGTTTAATTATTGTTGTTTATAATTTTTGTTTTTCACAAATAATTGTGAAGACAAATTTGTTAAATTTTAATTGGATCCTTAGTTTTAAAATATTCTCATTTTGATAATATTGCTCTGGGTTATGTTGTTTTCTAAGTCTATTTAAACTACAACAAAAAAAAAAAGTTTTTAGGTTTTTGATAATATCCATGAAATGATGTTTTGTCATGTAAATATGTATGATATATGGATGGTATTTCTAAAAGACAACAGAAATATCAAAAACAACAAAAGTCTCAAATGGTATTTTAATTAATAAAAAATAAAAAAATAAAAAAATTAGTTTCAAAATTTATTAAACTTTAAATACATGTGTAGATAAAAGGTTTTTTGCCAGAGGGTAGAAATTCTGAAAAGCTTGGCTTTTATTAAAAAATTTATGCTTTAGAAATAAACCAACGATTTTGACGGTTTCTAATGTAATGTACAAGAAGCAAAATATTTTTTAAGAAATTTTACATATATCTTTATACTTTTAACGTTCCCACAAGATCTGTGATCCATATAAATTGTTAAACTTTTAAATATTTAATTTAATTTAAAAAGTAAAAAAGCTTTCTTTTGGTATATGCAATCGTTTTAATATTGTTTTTTTGTATTATTTTAGAGTAGAGTTTAGTAGGATTAAAACCGACACTTTTCCATTTTTTTTTTTTTTCAAATTGACCTAGTGACAGCAAAATATTATTTAACCTAACATACGACATTTTCTTTTTACTATAATGTTTCCTAATCACCATCGGTTGGTTCATAATCGAATCTTTTCCAATACTTCGCTGTATCAAAATGAAACATTTTCCATACGAATGCTAGTTGGTAACAAAGTGTTACTTTTCCTATACTAACGTCCATACGAAAAGATTGGCTGCAACATACAGACACATTTCCAAATAGCTGTTATTCATCAATCTAATTTTAGTTCTGAAGGTAATTTTTTTGTGAATAGTGTGGTGACAACGGCAATGTTTGGAGTTATTAAAAGAGTAGGCATAGTTTTGATTTGTTTTTATTTGGATTTGGAACGAAAATTCATTATTGGATTGGATAGCAATTGGATCGAGCGGAATAAATAAAGAATACATTTTAGTCGAAGAATTGTTTAATTCATACAGGATACAACAAATATTTCGGAGTGTACAGTGTTAAACATTTCTAAACAAACTAAATTAGATATCATTAATAAAATAATAAAAAGACAAATATAGTAAAGATAATATCATACAATATAAAATTTCAATAATTAATAAAGGCAATGGAAAAATTTAAAGTAACAGAGGATTTATTATATCCGCGAAAAAAGCAGCACAAAGTTATCTGAATGGAAATCTACAAAGGATAAGTTAGCCAGGTGAGAAGAATATACATTTCTCAATTCTAAATTAAGGTTTCTGAACAGGATATATTCGTAACTGTATTCTATAACCGCGAATATTTTTCAATGGTATCCGAAAATAATTGTGCTAATCACAAAAATATAAATGTTGACCACTTCCATTCATTAAATTGTGAAAAATGAAAATTAATCCATACCCCTAAATGATACTATAAGGAGCCATCCAAGACACATTTTGCGTTCAATAATTTCCTAATTGAACAACAAAAATTGTTGATTTAAACTATTTCCGACATAAACTTTTCTACAAACCAATACAAATATTATGTCTGATTACACGTTCCGTTGCGACTGTAAAAAAAATGCAGAAGCAAAACCTGATTTGCAGCGGAAACCGGGAAAGTTTATCTTTTCAATTAGTGAGCACATTGAAGGAATTTGTGCTTATCACAAAAATATAAATTTCGATTATTTTCCTTGATAAAAGAATGAAAAATGAAAATCAATCAATAACCCTTAATGACACGTCTATATCGAAGACTGATAGGCCTGAATTTATAGTGCTAACTATTTCTATTATTAAAGGAACGGCTTTCGAAAATCAATATTTCCATCACTAAACCCAATACAACGAGATAAACTTCAAAATTTTCAAAGATTAGCGCACTACTCTTGATTAGTCACTAATCCTCAAACAAAACGAGATTAGATAATCTTTAACTTGACACACTAAAGCTAATCTCGAAAAAATCACTAAATCACGCTTAGCTAATCCCTAGTTTGTCAAGAGTATTACGGAATAAGAAGTTTCAAGCTTAAATTAGAAAATTTGCCTGCAGTCGTTCATCGTAATTTATTGAACACGCCATCTTGGATGATTTAAAATGTGTTGATAAATTTTTATATTTCCTTGATTTATTAATGGAAATATTCGAAATTTATAGTTTTGTGATAAGCACAAATTTCTTCAATGTGTTCACTAATGGAAAACGTAAAGTTTATTGGTTCAAAGCACCTAGATATATCTAGGTGCTTTGATTGGTTAAACTTTCCCGGTTTCCGCTGAAAATCTCGTTTTGATTTTGCACTTTCATTTGCAGCATCGCAACGTAACCTGTACTCAGACATAACATTTATATTGGTGTGTCAAACATTTTATATCGGAAATAGTTTTAATCAATAATTTTTGTTGTTTAATTATGAAATTATTGAACGCAAAATGTGTCTTGGATGGTTCCGAATAGTATCATTTAGGGGGCTCATCAAATTCGGTTCTAACGGTATGATAAATTTCTAGTTTAAATTCGGTTATTTTTTCAAAAGCACTACCGCATTAACGCACATACTCATATCTCTTAAAAAGGAATTCAACCATGAATTTTAACTACTTCTGGATATTAAAATCTGCTGGAACTCGGTAGCGCCAATGTTAGAAAGGTTCCTAAAGGTGTTTACTCCATGATGGAAAAAATTGATTTACAATTAATCAAACATTTCGGCTAATCTCTACATCTAATAAAACTGGCAGTTGGACTGGCAAGACGCCAATCTTTTTACTGTTTAAGGTATTTTATATTTTTTAAGAAATAAAATGGAAGCCATTAATTCCGAACTAAGTCGTGATTTGCTTAAATCAGTAGACATGAGAATTACTTTACGAAAAACTGACGATATTTCAGCGTTAATAAAATGTATTGTTGATCCAAATGTGAATCCAACAAAATTAGCTTTGAGTTTTGCCACAAACTTCATGAATCGATTATACGGTGATGAACGACGACTCGAGTTTCCGAGAATGACGAAGCAGATCATTGCAATGAAACTGCTGTCACTGTTGCGACGACCGTTAAACAGGTAATAATATCGAATTGTCCGAGCTTGACTATCAAGGCATTGAAAACTGCAAAGCCAACAGATTCAGAAAGAAGCTTTTTGGTTTCTGATAATTTTTGCACTAAAGTTAGGTCACGCCTCACTTAATGCATTAACATTTTTAAAATCTTACATATCTGAGATAATTGAATTCCATAATTTATGTTTATTTAATCAAAATGAATTTTAATACTATGTAGTACGACTTATTATTTAAATATATAAATATCAAAAATAAAAAACTATTTAACTTTAAGTACTTTTGGTTATTTTTTACGGTTATCCGGTAACCGTCAGATACTTCATAAACTTCAATTCAATATCCGCGTTTACAGAAAATCCGGATATTTGGAAACCCTAATTCTAATTGATCTAGTTCACTAATTTTATTGTTTTATTAGATATAAACCAAAAGGTATGCCGAACATACCCAAATGCAACCACAAAAAGGATAATTGTTTCCATTGCAAAAAACTGACCGGAAAAGATTACTACGAGTTCCATAAAAATTTTATTTATGTGGCAATACAATTTTTCAAGACGCTTTTATTTTGGGTCATATAAAAACAGGACTACCGGCTCGGACCGATCGTAGTATCAACGGCACCCCCAAAAACTATATTACAACCTATTTTATCAAAAACAGAAGAGGAACTTTTATTCGGGCATGTCCACCATCTTTCAAGAATATTTTACTTATTATAATAACTTAATGACTGCTAAGCGGATTCATAGCTTACGAGCAAAGGCTTTCTACAGTTTGGCAAAGGAACAATCGGATGAAATGACAACATTTTTCTTTGATTGTCAGAAAACATGCCTTTTCCAAAAGTTCCCGACCAGGCAGCGTATAGTCGCAAGGTAAATTTATATAACTTTACAATTATTCAAGGTTCATCTAAAACAACATTAAAGAGGGAAAATGTGTTCCTATATATACCTGTGGACAGAAGACCAACGAAACAAAGGCTGCAATGAAATAGCTTCTGCTGTTTTTAATCGGCTCAATAACACCCGATTTGCCCAAGAAATATTAAAACAATTCGGTTGGTTTGCGATGGGTGTGGAGCTCAGAATAAAAATAGCGCAATAGTAGTAAGGTGATTGGCTAAACAACAGTGCACCAATTCATATTAAGGAAATTCAAATTATTTTTCCTGTGCCGGGCAATTTATACATACCACTTGACAGAGTTTTTGCTTTACTGAAAAAACGATAATTTTAATGGGCGGCGAAGATTGCGCAATGAATGATTGGAAAACTCAATCATCCAGATTTTATAAACCAACCGGCCAATAGCATTTTGAATTTAATAAGTCTAAGCGCTTTATACTAACCAAATCAGTTAGAGGTATATTCGTTCGTGGGAAAGTTTATTATAAATCGGATTTATCTAGAGGATGTTCCGTTCTAAAGGTTTTACCTGATCAACTTTCTAATGGTATAGGAATATTAACTCGGCGAAGATTAAAAATGTTAATAATTTGCTAAAAAAGATTTCTGGTGATGAATGGAAATGTCGTGATGAGCTTAAGTTTTTTAAGAACATTTTGGCTACTAATTCACCCGACAATAATATTAATGTATCATAACTGAAGATGAAATACGATATAGATTTACGCGTCTAAGCTGATAATCTAAACCGATAACGGAGTGTGTTATTAATAATAGATATTTTATTAGATATTTTATTCAATTATCTAATTTTTTGTTTTATCTTATTTTATTGAATTGTTTTATTGTTAGTATTAAGTATGATTTATTTGCTCTATGATTTTTTATTTTATGTAGAAACCTTGAAAATGATACTATGGAAATTTCTGGGCGAACACTCCTTGTCGATTTGTTGAAGTTTTAGAGAAAACGTATCGAAAAGCGTATAAACGTTAACAAGTACATTTTCTTACCTTGTAAACTAAGCACTCTACGATAAAATTTTAAGTCACTTTAAATTTTACGTTATTGTACGGAAAACAATAATTCTTTTTATCGCATGGTTATTTGGAGAGTTAAGCGAGATAAGTAGCTGCCGAAATATGAAGTATAAGTTTACATCTGCTTGCAATTTTTAATAGCTCATGAATACTGAAGTTCTAAGCATTTTCATGATTTGAAAACCTTTTAATTAATAACATTCTCTTTTGCACTAAAAAAACATGGTTTTTCATAATCTGAGGAATAGGTAAAGCGCTGCTAAACCTTTTATTGAGAAAACAGTTTGAGTTTTTCGACCTGCTCACTATAATAACACTCTCTATGCCTCTTAGATTCGACTTTTAAAATATATGGAACGACAATATTTCGTTACATCCCTTTCGATGATGTCCAACAAGTTGAAATATTAAGGCAGAAAAATAAAGGAAATTTTATAATTAAGAACTGCGAAAACGTAGTTTAAATTAATTTGCCTATAAAAACTCAAATAATGGTAAAACAAATTTATAAACACAGATAAATGTTTAAATTTATTTGTACAAAGTTCATGTGATTTTATCTAGGAAAATGCTGGTGCTTAAACGTTCTATGAGCCGTTAAAAATAAAGGGTTGTATTTGAAAAATGAAGTTGCCCTTGATACGTAATAGAGTAAAATACAAGTCACCCCAGACCTATGTCATATTATCAAGCCTATGTTTTTTTCTATAGGTGTGTAGCATAGTAGGTTAGAACATAAAGGTATTAGCTGGCTTAAGTCAGGGGGCTTTGGCAGGTAACAGTCATCTCAGAGATGAAAAAATGTTGCAAAACTTCGTTAAAGTAGGAAGCTAGTTTCTTAATATATCTTATAGGACAGTATCAGTGACTTATAATTATTATCGCCAGACGCTTTCCGCGGGTCCTAGCTTTTGCTAGACGCATTAAAGCTCGATGTATAATCAGTACAACTACGGCATAGTATCATAAGAGCCTCTCCAGTATCGACTGAGAAAAATTGATGAAAAAGTTCATAAAACATATAATTTAATTTGATTGAAAAATCGAGTCATGAAAATGTTTATTCTTAGTGAAAATCGTCTTGGAAATAAGGTAATTTTGAACTTTAAACCATTGTTATTTTTGTAATATACGTCATAAAATCATCACTCGAAATTTATAAATAAAAGAATAATCATCTCTTTCATTACCCCCATTCAAATTTAAAATCAAATTTGTTTCTATTGATGACTGCTCAAGTTTAAAGTGAGAGGAAATATTACGAACCAGCAGACTTCTAATAACAAAATAGATTGGCATTTCAAACAGTACAAAAACCAAAATAGTTCTAGGTAACTTTAATAAATTTATATTCAAATTACAATATTTAATTAGTTTAGTTATTATTTATACATTTTAAAACATATACATAATGTACTGTGATATGTACATAGTAAAAGAAAAAAATGTCGAGTGAAACAAGTGATTGAAGTTTGGCAGTTTTGTGTAGAATAAATAAAATATTTTGATTTTGAGTTTTCATATTTTTATTTAAAATTGATTTTGTTTATATGTACATACAAGCATAAGTATAAAGTTTTTGAAGTGTGGTTAATTTTAGAAATACTTTCCGAACTACTGGAAATTGAAAATAATGAGCTATTTTGGAAGTGGCAAACGATCCATTCGGGCAGGTGGAGAATTGATAGAAGCAGGCTTTATTTTTACCATTAGAATAGCCTAGGGTTTGCAAAAATCCGGGTTTTACCCAGGTTATTCGGGTTTTAGGATTTTTCAAACCTGAAAACCATGGTTTTTGCAAACCCTAATTTTGAATATAATTTATTTTGAAATATAAATCTGAGTTTTAAGTAAAAAAACTCGGTTTTCGGGTTCATCACATTTGGAAAAATCTGGGCTTTTAAAACCGGGTAAATCCGGTCTACAAACCCCAACCCTTCATCATTGGGTATTGTAGGTTTCGTAATCCAAACATCCGCAATGACCAGCAGCCCACACCAGGTTAGTCTACATAACGTAGAAGACAGCAGCAAATAGACCATTTTGAAAAATATTTCGACCTAATTTATCACCACACTGGTTTATCTAACTATATTTCCAGCATGGCGAATATAATTACCCCCCAACAACAGCCGTTTTTTGATAAACTGGTTGCCAAAAGCCGTAATGAAGTTCTTGAAATATGCAAAAACTCATTAACTCAGGCTAGTGCGTTGTGGCGGTTAGAAAGAAACGTACGTATTACAGGAAGTAATGCTTATAATTTATTTACATATGCTAACAATCGCAATCCTAATTGGCCACAAAAAATTAGAGGGATCTACAATAATGCATCTAAGGACAATGAGCACACATGATACGGCCAGTATGCTTAGAAATTATCAAAAAAAGCTTACGGGACCTTGTTTTTACTAGTTGATTGTGGTCTAGTAATATCAAAAGATCTTCCACTTTTCGCCATTATCCCAGTTGAAATTTCTTATTGTAAGGGTGAGTGGAGGCTGGTGAAAGTTAATGCCTAGCTCTGGGGAAAGAAAAACGAATTGTCGATATTATAACCACCTTATCGTATGTAAAAATAGTTTCGAACAATAATTTTACAGTAAATCCGGTACATGAGCAGGTTTAGTTGGACCTTGCTCTTACAAATTTATCAACGGTCGATTTTGTAATTTACGACCCCAAATATAACGATTTTCTAGTAATTCCAGTTATGAAATCGATTCGCTTGTTAAAATTTTTATAGAACAATTAATTAAAATTTATTTTTTGTATATAATTTGTAATTTAAGAAGTTTATTTGAATCCTGTATTTTATAGATTGTTATTTATTAACTACAATTTACATTAGTATGTTTTTAATTTTTAACTGATTACTGAACACAATTACTCAGTTTTTTTTTATAAAAATTCATATCCACCGACATCATACAAATGTTAGTCTAAGTTGCACTGTAAATTTTCCACATTCATAATTTGTGTATAAGCAAAAACATCTATAAAATGTTTACGTCACAAGAGCGGTAAATGAGTTGTTATAGTACGAGTTCGATGTTTATTTTGAACAAGTTTTGTAACGATCATTTACGTGTAACGTACAACGTTTTATTTCTTACTACATGGGACATTAATTCGATTTTTTCATCTAAAAGTTTTTTTTTTGTTTGGCTTTATATTTTTCTGTACGGTAATAGCTCATTTTCCGGACTGTCCGTTTTTTCTGTACCGTAATGATTCGTTTCCCGGACTGAAATCAATCACGTAAACAATGATTTCCTGTATAGTATGAAATAAAACCAATTTGTGTGTTATAAAAAAATTAAATAATTAATTAAAATTTTTCGAGCCTTATTCTTCAAGTTCATTTTTAAAAAGCTCGTAAATAAGCTTTATATTACAATGTCTGTCGAAAATTTGAATTCTGTTGATTTTATTATTTAACATTTGACAAACTTAACTTTTGAAGATAAACTAAAAATAAAAAATTTGGGCTCAGTACGTCCGAATGTGGTAATTATCAATAATAACTCCAATGCGTTAAACAGAAAATTCAACAAAGTGGTTTAAAACTTAAAAGTTTTTAATGCTTTCCATGAGTACTATTTGGGGCTGATAGTGTGTGGACGCGGCAAGGATATACTGATATACTGATATGAAGCATGTATCTACGGCTTTAACGCAAAATTAGTTTGTCTGAGTTTAAAAAACTTTTACTATGGAAATTATAATAATTTATTCTTGTAAATTTTGAAGTATTTTGCAATGAACGGTTATGACACAAACTAATATATTTTATTTTTCGAGTTTAACCACCAATTTTAAAATTTTGCCCACCCTGAATTAAGACCCACGGACCGCTACTGATAATGTGATATTATTGTAAATAATGGTGATGATAAATTTGATAAATTGCAAATTATTCTGATTATATCATTACTTCTTATACTTTCTGCCGTAGGCACTTGGCGAAACACACTTAATACACACATTTTTAAAATTTTTTTAAAAACACTTGTTAAATATTTCGCAAAATTACAAAAGGTTTAAAAAATCACTCGATCGATTTCGGCTTATTAGGCCATCATCAGGAGTATCTACTAAACTGTAAAAATAAAAATGTAGTTAGATATATATATATAGTTGGAAAAAGCAAAAAGTGAAACCAAAATATACCAATAAAAAAATGTGGGAGTGGTAAAAAATAAAAATTAAAAATTAAAAAAGGGGTGAGTTAAACACAGGTAAAATTGGTGAGAGCAATAAACATTAAAAAATAAAAATTAAAAGAGGGTGAGTTAAACACAGGTATATGATTATTGATTAGTCAACGGTCGAATAACAAAATTCCAGATGTTGATTTTTTTATATTTTATTTTTTTTATTTTTTATAACCCGACGAATTAGTAATTTTATGGTATGGAATGAGTATGTGAATAAAACAATGCGGGGTCGGTAATTGGTGAGAAACGGATTTCTCTCTGTTCGTTGAGGATATTTTGGTTAAGAAATATAGCTTTTCGGATTTCGTAAGATTCTAAGTTGTCTAAACGTCTGCTTTTTGGTTGTACATGCAATATTTCTAAATTGTTTAAACTGGATGTGTGATTTTCTAACGTTAAATGATTATAAAGGGATGATTCATGGCTACCAGATAAATGTTCTTTAACTCTAACTTCAAAATTACGCCCAGTCTGTCCGATATAAGAGGAACTACAATCATTGCAATTGATCTTATAAACGCCAGACTTGGAAAGGCGATCAATTCTTGGTTTGTTGTTAAAAATCATTTTCTTAATTGTATTATTGTTATAAAAAGCAAAGCTAATATCTGTATATTGTGTCACGATGTTACTAATCCGTTGACTAGTTTTTCCTATATACTCTAAGCGGCGCCAATTTTTCGGCATTGGACTATCAGGTGGATAAATGTTAGCTAAAGCTTTATGCTTCAGTTTTCTGTTTAATAGCTTTAATATAGTCTTAGCTGCATAACCGTTATTCGCTGCTATTTCTAAAATTATATTAAGCTCTTTGTTATAATTGTATATGGTCAAAGGAATGTTTATTAATCTATCTAAGAATGAGTGGAAAGCTGACATTTTAATATTATGGGGATGGTTTGACGAGTTAGGTATAATGGCGTCTGTATACGTGGGTTTTCTATAAATTTTGAACTCTAATGAAGAATTAATTCTGGTTATTGTTATATCTAGAAAGTTAATAGATTTGTTTTCTTCTTTTTCTACCGTAAAATTAATGGTGGGATATTGAGAATTTAACCAAGTGAGAAAAGAGGTTAATAGCCTATCAGTTCCATTCCATAGACATAGTATGTCATCAACATATCTGTACCAAAATATCATATGACGGAAATAAGGATTATTGCTTGATACAATCGTTTGTTCGAAGAAATTCATGAAAATTTCTGCTAACAAAGGTGACAGAGGGGAGCCCATCGGTAGACCATCAGTGAATCTGAAATACTTATTATCAAAGCAAAAATAATTTTGTTTAATACAAGTTTCAAATATCAGCTTCAGTTCATTCCGAAGGCTTCCATCTGCAACATCCCTATCTAAGTAAGTATAAACTATTTGAGACAAAATGTTAATTGGAATAGAAGTGAAAAGACTAGCAACGTCAAACGAAACTAATTTTGAGTGTAGTGGAATATCAACATCTTGAATTTTGCTAATCAATTCTACCGAGTTCTTAACCGAGAAAGCCGAAACGAAATTGGTATGACTGTTGAAAAAGTTTATGAAACCCTTACATAGCTTGTAGGCAGGTGCATTGCAATACGCTACTATTGGTCTAATTGGAATGCCTTCTTTATGGATTTTAGGTAAACCATAAAGAATTGGGGCAGATGGATTCATAACCGTGTACCTCCAACCAGTGCCATCAAAGACCTTTGGGCATTGGTTGATACACTTACTGACCAAAGTCTTAAATGACCTAGTAGGATCTCTATTGAGCTCTAATGCGTTGCTTTCTGTAATGAAATCAGAAATTTTATTGTAATAATCGATTCTTGTGAGAACAGTGATCGTATTGCCTTTATCCGCTTTACAGGCTATCAGGTCATGATCACGTAACTTTTTCTTAATCGTACCAATCACTTTAAGGTTATTATTAGAAGAAAAAACAGAAGAATGAGAGGAGATAGAGGAGGAAGCGTTACTCAAGCCTTTCTTAATTTGTAACGCACATATTGCTTTCAGTTGGGTTGACTGGCCGGATAAGGCAGTTTCGGCATCTATAGCGAGACTTTCAAATGACTGAACGCCGATTGTATTTGGCACAGGAGCAAAATTTACTCCATTGCTCAGCCTCTTGCTTCCTTTGACCATATACAATTATAACAAAGAGCTTAATATAATTTTAGAAATAGCAGCGAATAACGGTTATGCAGCTAAGACTATATTAAAGCTATTAAACAGAAAACTGAAGCATAAAGCTTTAGCTAACATTTATCCACCTGATAGTCCAATGCCGAAAAATTGGCGCCGCTTAGAGTATATAGGAAAAACTAGTCAACGGATTAGTAACATCGTGACACAATATACAGATATTAGCTTTGCTTTTTATAACAATAATACAATTAAGAAAATGATTTTTAACAACAAACCAAGAATTGATCGCCTTTCCAAGTCTGGCGTTTATAAGATCAATTGCAATGATTGTAGTTCCTCTTATATCGGACAGACTGGGCGTAATTTTGAAGTTAGAGTTAAAGAACATTTATCTGGTAGCCATGAATCATCCCTTTATAATCATTTAACGTTAGAAAATCACACATCCAGTTTAAACAATTTAGAAATATTGCATGTACAACCAAAAAGCAGACGTTTAGACAACTTAGAATCTTACGAAATCCGAAAAGCTATATTTCTTAACCAAAATATCCTCAACGAACAGAGAGAAATCCGTTTCTCACCAATTACCGACCCCGCATTGTTTTATTCACATACTCATTCCATACCATAAAATTACTAATTCGTCGGGTTATAAAAAATAAAAAAAATAAAATATAAAAAAATCAACATCTGGAATTTTGTTATTCGACCGTTGACTAATCAATAATCATATACCTGTGTTTAACTCACCCTCTTTTAATTTTTATTTTTTAATGTTTATTGCTCTCACCAATTTTACCTGTGTTTAACTCACCCCTTTTTTAATTTTTAATTTTTATTTTTTACCACTCCCACATTTTTTTATTGGTATATTTTGGTTTCACTTTTTGCTTTTTCCAACTATATATATATATCTAACTACATTTTTATTTTTACAGTTTAGTAGATACTCCTGATGATGGCCTAATAAGCCGAAATCGATCGAGTGATTTTTTAAACCTTTTGTAATTTTGCGAAATATTTAACAAGTGTTTTTAAAAAAATTTTAAAAATGTGTGGATTATATCATTGATATACGGTAAAATAGGAATATGAATTTTATCAGTTAACATGTTAAAATATTTAATGCGGGCAATGCGCCGCTCAACATGGACCCTTGCTCTGGCAATTTTGGTGCGTATTATTCAAATTCGTTTTTATACGAAACATTGTTAGTAATATTCTGTTGTTAATACTCATTAGGCAATTGTCTGTATGTACGAACTCTATGGTATTTACAGTTTTCTCTAGAAATGCAATTGTTGGTATTCCTGTCATAGAGTTTAATTTGTTGTCGTCGAAATAATCGAAATGTAGTGGCTTCCCCATTACTTGAATGCCAATAGATCTTGATGGAAGTTTATTTTGATGGCAATGGCAATCACAATCAGTAGCCTCATCAAGATGATTTTTATCAGCTTCTTCACTGGAGGATTGTATGGTACATTTTTGTTCATTTAATGTATCACAAACGAAATCATTTATAAGTTCAACACTAAAAAAACAAACATGTATGTCATATTTATTTATCTATAAAAAAGTTAAATTATTGTACATCAGTTACCATTTAGGTGAATTGTTATCCACAGCTTCCCATTTCTTATTGCTATTTATGGTCGCTTTGGTTTTTTTTGTGACTTTGAATGCTGGAAATTGGTAGATTTAAACAAGGAAATGCAGTATTCGATAATTTTGTTTTTTCTGTTTTAGAAAGTCTATTCATTGGCGCCATAAACTGACAATCGTTAAAATGTTTACTGCAAATTAAAAATTGTTTTGGAAAATCCTTGCCCATTTATCCTTGCCGATATTGGTTCTTCGGAATTTAATTGAAACCATTTGGGTCTTAAAAGCATTAAATTTAAATAAACTCTTTAAAATTTGACTAATTTTATAAAACAAATAATTATTAGGACTGAACTGTCGAATTTATTTTTCTAACATTGAAGACAAATTACATTTGCACAAAAACGTATTATAAAAACTAATTTAACAACGTCCGTTAACCACTTCAACAACCCACTGTTTCGCGAATTAAAATTGTTGCCTTTGAGGTATTTTTATTTGTACAAAGTAAATAAAATGTTTTTCTGTTCGTAGTAGTAGCTTTTACCCTCGCATAACTCAAGCGAATTGTATGATGAGAAACACAAACATTTTTGCAGGTCTGCGTTGCAACATTGAAAGTTTTAGAAGATTGTATTTTTTCATGGCACCATATTCGTATCATAAATTGCCTAAAGAATTAACACTCATTCCTGTTCATATTGAACTTTTGTGATTTTTATTATTACGTATTTTACTAAATGTGAACTTGCGCTTTTTATTAATAATAGCATTTATGAAATTATGAAATAAATAATGGTGAACTTCCAAATCCAATGATTTAATCTAATTTTAATTTATTTAAATGTTAGTAAAAAATAATGCGATTTTGTTATTTTAACCGCTTTATTATTTGTTATTCAGAATCTGATTATCTACCACTCCTTTAATATTATATTGTTGGTGCCGGGCACCATGCATCCCTAAAGTGTGCATTCGATTTTTTTTTTCGAAAATGCATTATTTCCCGAGAACGATTCCCAAAATTAATGAAATAAAATTGATGGAAAAACGATATTTGAAAATGTTTATAAAGTCCCGAGAATTCTCGAGATATTCCTTTCCGATCGGAATAGTGGTTTTGCCTTTAAACATTAAGCGCCTTTTAAAAATGAAAACAAAGAAGCAATAATTAATACCAAATGAATTTGAATGGTTGTGTTGCTATTCTGCCTGTAAAGATTTATTAACTTCTTATTTTGCCAATCCTCCTCATGATATATACAATCTGTTGTGAACTCTTGCCCAAGATAAATTGTGGGAAGGTTGGTCGCTAAATTTATTTTCTCAGATTTTTTTTCCAAATGGGCGCCGAAATGCTTGTCAACTCGCGTCGCCGCTTTATGAAATACAAATACTATAAATTAAAAATAGGTCGCGGTTTCCACAGTAGGGCGCATTAAAAGTTTGTTTCAAAATTAATCAGCTGTACGATATGCTGCATAAACATATTAAACTTTTTCTACCACCATACTAAAATGTGAAAAAAATTTAGGGAGACGTACTGATCGCTTGGAGAAGCGTTTTATTAAATACATTTTGAAAACCCTACAGTTGGCAACAAATTAAATTTTCTGCTATTTGCTGTAATGCCAAGAATAAAATGAGTAAAATGCCAAAATGTAATTTAAATTTAATTTTTATTTATGTAAAATACTATACATAAAATCATTACACAGAATTTAGTCTAAAAATAAAATTTCTTATACATGGTAATTTATTACAGAAAAATATAATTTAAAATAACAATAATTTAGCAACAGTTGTCTTGGTACACATGCACAAATTATTTCGAGTACCAAATACTTACTTGTATTTATACTAAATGAATGCTGCACAGTTAATAAATATGATGACAAGATGAAATTCTTTATTATAGACGTGGCAGGAATAAAGCGCCTAACAAACAAAAAATAAAATGTAAAATAGCCGGTGGCTATATTTCTACCTCATAATCTTAATATTGAAATAAAATTTGTATATTCTAAATTTCACAAGATATTGTATATGTATTAAAATGGTCCTACATACGATCAGTGTTACCACTTGGAAACTTGAAATTAGTAGCAAATTTGATACATTTTTTTGAAAATAAAGTACCAAAAATAAAATTATAAGAAAGCAAAAAATATAAAATCATTTCAAGATTTTTATTTGCAAAAATCACAATTATTTTCGTAGTACATATCACAAATATAATCAGTTTTGATTCAACAGTTGAAACATACAACAAATGAAACTTAATATGGCTCAAAAGCAGCGTCTTTAAATTTAAATTTCGCAGCAAATTTTCCCAAATCTTCTTCCGGTATATATCTGTATCCATATTTACTTTAACTAATGTTCTAGTAAACATCACATTACTAATAGTAAATATTATTATCAAGATGATCCGTTTTCTTATTTTTTATTAAATTTAATGTGAATGCCTTTTCCGCTGCTGCACTGCTGTGCGGCAACGACAGCAGTGTTAGGATGTAGTCGGCTAATTCTGTACAAATAGGAAATTCTAAATTATTTTTTAAATTTTTAACTTTGATCCAATTTCGAACAGCGTCATCAGAATTCATGTGTGTCAACAAATTTTTATTTCCAATTAAGCTTCGCCACTGTTCATTTAGTGTTTCAATTGAGACATTCGTTTTTTTAAAAGAATAATTGTTTAACAAAGGTCGAATTGTTGGCATAGTTCCGGCTACAATTTCAGCTACATTTCAAAATTTTAGAATTCCCAATTTGCTGTCATTAAGTTGAAAACGTTTCTTTATTTGGCAGCAGAGCTCGCAATTTTAAATTTGTTTTCTGCTAAAAATGTTTCCTCAAATGAAAAAAAAACATTTAGGTAATTGGGAAATGTTTGTTAGTATCTCTAACATCAACTTTTAGATTAATGTTGTCCAAAACGATGAAATTTTTTAAAATTTCAAAATAAACGCGTTTGATTGTTTAATAAATTTTGCATTTCGGCTTTTTCAGACTGAAAAATTTTGTTAACATCGTTCACAATTTTTAAAATAAATGATAAAAATAGCAAATATAATTTTAATTCGCCGTTCATAAGGAATTCGAGGATATCGTGGGCAGAATCAGTTTTATCCTTTACTTTGAAGCAATACAAAATAAAATAAGGCCTCCCATTGCTCTAAAATTCTTAAAATCTCAAGTGAAAGCCAACGAGTTTTGCAAAATTTTAAAATTTTGTGATTTTGAATATTGAAATCCGCTTGAAACGCAGAATATTCGTTTAGTCGTTTGCGACTGTGTGAAAAGTGATTATAAACGTTTCTAATGTTTCTTTCGATAGCCTCGGGAAAATGTTTTAAGACGGCGTTTATGCAAAGAGACTTGGAGTGGCATGTACAGCGAAAAAGAAAACATTTTTTGTACTTCTTTAATTTTTGCATAAACACCGTTAAAATTACCTGCCATAACTGACACGTTATCACTGGCGACGCCTATTAAATTTTCAAAATTTATATTAAATTTATGAAAATGTACTTTCAATTCTTCCAAAATGTTGGATCGAAATATCTGCAAATTATTGCCAGGCATTTTTCTGTCGTTAGATCGGTAGTTTCATCTATAATAAGTGGAAATTTTTGTTGAAGAATTTTGCTGATTTTTCTGCGGCATACGGCCAAATTATTGTGTTTACGTATTCTGTGGATTCCGTGGCACCACATTTTATTTGTTGCGCTTTTATTGAACTAGGCGAAACAGTTTGGATCAATTTTGGTAGTGAATGCATAAGTTTATATGGTAAACCGTGTTGAAAAAACGAGCTTCTTGTATATGTAATTAAATAACACAAATTAAGTAGAAGTATTCAAAGAAATGTACCAAAGTTAAAAGGTACGTACCGAAATTCTTGGGGCGGAAAAATGTACCAAAATTGATACAATTGTATCAAAGTGGTAACACTGCATACGATTCACAAAATATAGTAGTATTTATAATGAAGGATGTTTACAAAAACAAAATAGAATGGTAGTAAGTATAAGTATGTATAGTAATACAGTGTTGATTAATAAAAAATGAAATTGTATCCATGCTGAAAATAGTATATTGTTAAAAATGTAAATATATGTACGTAGTGTATAAAATATGTATTACGTGCAGTCGTATCCTTAATTTTCATCTTACAAATTTAAATTACAATATACAGTTATATTATATGTAATACATAATTTGAATTTTAAATATGTACATACATTCCAAATATCCATTTAGTTCTGGCTTTAATAATAACATTTTTGGTATTTTACTATACATACATGTACAAATACTAAAGAATTTTAAAATAAATTTAAAAGCCCCCAACCCCATACTCCAAAAAACAAAAAAAAATTCTAATTACGAAAAGTAAAGCCTATAATATATAATTTGTCGTGGTTATAACATTATGGTATTTATGTATTTTATTTTATATGAATTTGAATTGAATAAAATTTGCATTATAATTGTAAATTATGTTATGAAAATAAATAGTCCATGACTAAAAACTAAATACAGCAACAAAATATTTAATTAATGCTTCCTATAAAATATTTTGTTTTTTTTTTGTAATTAAATTGAATTTGTTAATAAAAAAAAATACTTTGCGAGTTTAATATGGCTATACACATTTTAATTTGTTTGTGTATAATATACATAATATATTTTATATATTGCGGCTTAAATTCAGATTAATAAAAGTCACATTATTTTGAATAATGTTTTAGGATATTGTTTAATAAAAAAATTGTTACAAACTTTATTATATGTATAGTAAAAACCGGCTATTCCAATGGCCATTGTTTAAAAAAGTGTGTGAGTTTATTCCAGTGTACGCAAGTAGAAGCAAATACAATAGCATCATCCTATAACTGTGAATTATCGTATCTGAAATTTTTTCAAAATCTCATCTCTTATATCAAAATGTTCGTCGTGAGAAACTGCAGCCGAATTCCAATTCGAACACCAACGTTAATTGACCCTTAGGAGACATCGTCGGCCTAACGGTCAACCAACGCAGGTACAAAAATTCAGACAGAGTTTGGTTACCATTTGGGGAGAAATACTCGATTTTTTTATTTTCATGACAAAAAAAAACAAAATATTTGCGAACCATGTGTTATCTTTAGTATTCATTTTCTTTATTTTTCTTGCTTATATCATTTACAGACTCTACTCGAAAAATAATTATTAGCAATTATGTATTATATTTTGTTGTTTTGCAAAAAAAAAAAAAAAAAAAAATTTTATCAGAAAATATAATTTGAAATTAATTTTTGCTTGGTAAAACTGATCGACCAGTCACAATTATCGATTTGCGATTTACTAGATTATCGAGTATTTGCCCAAATATGTTGTAATTTTGGATTTTTTGGAGAATTATAAATGTATAACAAAAAATGAAATACAAGCAGCGCATTATACACACAACAAGCACCTTTATTTCCAATCGTTGCGTACTACAAATCATCAACAGGTGAAATGAGCATATACTTTACTATACAGTAACATCGGAAGAGCAGATACACGATGTAGTAGCTGTATATGGATTTCAAACTAAATTTATCAATTTTCTCAGAGATAATATAATGCGTCGAAAAATCCAGCTCTAAAGAAAATGTATTGTTTTTCGAATCGAGATCTATGTATATCGTAATTTAAGAACAGGACAAACTTTGCCAATATACCTTCCATCAACAAGATTTCAATATTTACTGTGGATGGAAGTTCTTTGCCACAAGCCACGGTACGGGTCAAATTCTATTAAAACTAAAATATTTTCGATTTCTCTTTCTGGAAACGAAAGATTTTTGTAAAAATGAAAGAGAAAATGTGTAAAAACTATTGTAAAAATAATATTTATTCTTTTTTATTAATTATTGTATAAAGAAAATAACAACTTTTGCGCCTTCAGCTCTTCTTTTGCTGACAACAATTGTTAACGCATTGATCTTACCGTTTAGATCGCGTTCACTAAAAAGTTAGATTGATACAAATGGTTTAATTTGTTTGTAATTCGAGTATGTAATTTGAGTATTTTCGATGTGAAATTAAGTAAAATACAAATGAAATTGTTACGTGTTGTTACGTAGTATACGTTACCAGTAGAACAGTTTGAAAAAAATTTGTTTATTGGATAATTAATCATTAAACCTGTTTTATATTATTGTACTTGAGAAAGAATAGAAAATAAATTATTATACTTTCGATTGTCAAAGCTGCAACAACTCGTTTTGATTTTGGTATTATTTATTTTTGTGGCATTTTAATTTTTTGCCGATAAGAAAATTAATCAACAACGGGAGTAAGTTTTCATTGTATACTTTAATAATATTGGCACGCCGTTTCATTGTGTTGCCGAAACCCGGGACAAGGCTAGGGAGCAAGCATCAACTATACGTGAGTCAGTTGCTATCGAATCACAACAAAAAAACAAAAGAAAAATTCTGATTCGTCCATATATGTTCTGGAAAATTCGATCGGTCTTACGAACAATTATTGTGAAGTGTTTCATTTCGTCATTTTGATCACTTTACTAGATTTTGCGCTAATCGAACTCTTGCTGTGTTCCAAAAAATAATATAGTGAATTTGTACCAAAGTTTATATTCGTGATGAACATTACTTCCTGAACTTTTCGTCTATTTGTTCTGGAAAATTCGTACGTCATGATTGCGAAATTCGAAAATTGCCATTATGAGGTGTTTTTGTTTTAAGTGTTTTGTACATAAATCAAGCCTACTAGAATTCATTTGGGGTTTCTTAAGCATTGAAGTGAAACTTTACTAAGCATTTCTGTGTGGTTGTCGCCAATTGTTGTTCCAACATCAGACAATAATCATAACGTGTCTGCTCACTATAACGGTCAGTACTTTACGGAGATTTAAGGTTACCTTGTATTAAAATTGAGCCATTTCATGGCCAGTACGTGAAGGCGGTACATAACAACGAGATGGTAACTAATGTAAATAAATTTCAATATTTAAAGACGTTATTAAAAGATGAAGCCGCAGATTTGTTACGTCATTTGCCTATGACAGAAGAAAGTTACACCGAGGGTTGGGACAAGTTGTTAAAGCGATACGATCGAAAAAAGAATATAGTGAAGGATTATTTTGATTTATTTGTAACGCAATCAAATGTGACTTCATCATCCATGAAAACGTTGAGAACAATTTGTGATACTACCGATCAAGTACTTAGATGTATCTGTTCATAACTCCTTAGATAACGGTACTTTTAAAAAATAAATTATGATACAATTTGGAATGGATTAATACGAGTCTGGTAAGTAAGCCTAGTATCCAGAAGCTTGGTTTCAAAAGCCTGGTTTCAAAAGCCTGGTTTTAAAAAGCCTGGTTTTAAAAAGCCTAGTTTTAAAAAGAATGATTTTCAAAAAACTGGTTTACTTAATCCTTTAGTTTTTTAAAAACCGATTTATTTTTATTTTTTTCTATGTAGTTTTGTTTGCGAGGATTTACGTACAATGGGGAAGAACAAAAAATAAAAATTACATTGAAAACATACATACCTATCGTTTTGCATTTTTATTTTTACTTTTAACCCATTTCGGGGAATCACATAATGTTATTAGGGGGGTATAACCCAAGTTTATATGTTTATTTTAGTTTTACTTCTTGCTTGTAATTCTATTTACGCCTAACTATGTAAGCCTGGTTTTCAAAAGCCTGGTTTCCAAAAGCCTGATTTTCAAAATCCTGTTTTTTGGAAACCGATTTATTTTTATTAATTCGGGCTGGCCCGAATTAATAAAAATAAATCGGTTTTCAAAAAACAGGATTTTGGAAACCAGGATGAAAAATTACTTCGAAGCCATCTTCTACAGAATATTGTGTAGTAGGTAAGTTTGCTTGAGAATTATCCCAGACTGTGCGTGTGTATGTGTGTGTGTGCGAGTGTATGTGTGATGTGCATGTGTATGTGTGTAGTGCATGTGTATGTGTGTAGGTGTGTGTGTGTGTGTGTGTGTGTGTGTGTGTGTGTGTGTGTGTGTGTGTGTGTGTGTGTGTGTGTGTGTGTGTGTGTGTGTGTGTGTGTGTGTGTGTGTGTGTGTGTGTGTGTGTGTGTATGTGTGTGTGTGTCTGTCTGTCTGTCTACGTGTCTGTAATTTTATGAACAGGATCCACAGGAATGTACAACGGGGAAGAACAAAATACAAAAATAACGCAATTTTATTTAAATCCGATTTCGGGGAAGACGTAATGTTATTCCGGGGAATAACCGAATTTTCCATATAATGTAAAAAATCTTTATGTATTTTCTATTTTAAAGCATTTTCGGGGAATCACGGAGTTAAATATCGTTTTAGCGGGGAATAACCGAATATTATGTTTATTTTATTTGTACTTCTCGCAAATTATAGTTACATACTTAAGTGATTACATCATCAACCATTTTACAAGTATTTTCTTTAACCTGGGATTTACAATTTTTTAGTTAAATTGTGATAAACAAGTGATAAAGTGTGTTTAAATAAATTTAAAATGAAAATTATTTCGACGAATAAGGAGAAACCCAAATTAATTTTTCATGGTTATGCGTGTGCCGAGAGAAAGATTAATTCGTGCAAAGGAAGAATGACGAAAGAGGTTGAAGGGAAGCAGGTCATTAAAAAAGGACCTTCAAGCCATAGCCATGACCCATCGGCATATGATAAATCGATTTTCGAAGTCAACACAAATTTGAAAAAGGCAGCGAAAAATTCAGTTCTACGGCCATCACAGATTATTAGAAATCGCGTTATTGAGTGGAATACAGAAACAGGTGTTTATTTGCCAACAAACCAGGTGCAACAACAGAAAATAACGCGTATAAGACGTACCGGTATAAACTAACCGGATAGTATTAAAAATATAAACATTTAAGAGCAGCTCCAATATATTCGATGTATCGATATTAGGGTTTCCAATCCGGATATCCGATTTTCGAATAATCCGGATTATTCGACCAATTTTGACTATTCGATTATTCGGATATTTTCACATAATTATTCGGATATAATATTTCGTTTTTTACGTTTACTTTTACTCAGAAAACCTATAATATTCAAAAACGGATGGAGGAACGTCGCGATAAAACTCTATTGGCTTTAATAATCTTTTTAGAAACTGGTAACATTCCTCATTCCAATAAATTTTTCGACTACTCTAAAAAAGACGCCGCTATTGAATTGGCCTCAAACATTTTGTGAAAGAATTCATCCATTTGAGTGTGGTAGGACATGATGACTGTGAGGCTGAGGATGTAGTTGAAGTAGAAACAATCTCAATTGAAAATGAACATGAAGTGGCTCTCAGTACAAAATCACTGCAACAACAACTAAAAGTGGCAATTTCTTCCATTACACAATTTGGAGAACAGAATGAAATTAATAGCTCCACATTGCTGAGAAAAGATTTCCTGTTGTTAAGCAACTCTAAAACCAGGACAGAAAATTTAAATAATTTATTTAATGCTTTGCTTATAATTAAACAAACGTCAACAGCGACGGAGCGCGTCTTTTCAATTGCGGGTTTAACTAGAACACAAATTAGAACTCGCCTTAATTTCGAGACATTTAATGCAATTGTTTTTTTAAAAATTAAATAAATATGGCTTAGTGAATATCGGCCCTAACCCACATTTCTAACATTTTTCAAGAAATGCAAAAAACGAGATTTTTGACAGATAATACCACACGCTTTAGGGCCGAACAAAATTGTATGTGGAACCTGTTTTATTGGTTTTTAGGTTAAACCAGTCGCACAGAAAGACGCGACGTGTTGCATTATACATTTTGGTATGAAAATGTCATTTTTGAAAAAATGTGGGTTAGGGCCGATATTCACTAAGCCATCGAATAAGTTTCTTATGATAAGTATTAAATTTACATGTTAGATTTATTTATAATTATATTATTATTTGGTATTATTTTATGAATTGTTATTTATTTTACGTAATGAACTGCAAATGAATTAAAAACTCATAAAAAATTGGAATATATTATATTTTTATTTATTATCCGGATATTCGGATAATCCGAATAATTTTATTTGTAAGTATTCGATATTCGGATAATCATAAATGTCGGATATTTGGAAACCCTAATCGATATACATATATATTCGAGAACCTTTTGTTCTATCTATAAAGGATTTTGGAGATCAAGTTATTATAGTGTTAGCAACACCTTCGAGTTTGAAATTATTGGCAGACGCAGAATGTTGGCTCATGGATGGAAACTTTGATGTAATTCCAGTATTTAAGCGTCAACTGCTCACTAGTTCACTATACACGATAAAATTGACAAAGAGACTGTGCCTTTGGTGTTCGGAATAATGAGCAGTAAAAGTGAAGCGGCATACTTCGAATTCTTCTACGAAGTATGCAGATGGGCATGCAATTGGGGAAATAATATTAAATCCAAAATTGGTGATATCGGATTTCGAAAAGGCGAGTGTTAAAGCTTTAAAGCATTTTTCCCCGAAACTAATTATAAAGGCTGCTTGTTTCACTTCGGGCAGATAATTTGGATACATGTAAAGAAACAAGGCTGTGCTGTGAAGTACGGCAGTAACGAAAATTTTAGCCTGCAGATGAGAATGTTGAAAAGTTTAGCTTTTTGACCAGTGGAAGACATATTAGGATAACCGGGAACTAAAAATAAAATTCGACCCTGATGCTCGACGTACCGGCAAATGGTTCGAGATAAATTATTTAACAGAAAATCCTCGAAAAAGATTAAATATAGCATCAAGACCGCAGTACTCACCTAATTTCTGGTCAATTTGGGATAATTCCCAAGAAAACTTACCTAGGATACAAAATTTTGTGGAAAGATGGCATCGAAGGCTAAAGGTGGTGGTAGGTAAATCCCACATCGGCTTTTATAAGCTAATATCGAAATTGGGGAAAGAGTATATAATGGGTAAAACGAAAATAGCCCAAATGCGAGCAGGCGTATCAAAGCCAATCAAAAGAAAATTACAAATTAAAAATAAATGTTTTTCAATACAATGAACAGCCGAGATACTTTAGGCAAAGTGGATTATCAGGGGTAATATCCCAAGGGCATTGATAATTACCCGAAATAATTTTATTATATTGTTCTAAAGCACGTTGCTTGGTAACAGCCCGAAGTCGTAGGCTAAGGGCTGTTACCTAAAAGCAACGTGCTTGAGAAAAATATAATAAAACTACGAGGTATTTATCAATGCTCGAGGGGGGGTATTCGAAGAGAAAATTGTTTGCAATTTTATTTTATATTGTATTTTTTTTACATATGGCTGCTAGATTGTAAATTGTAGCAGTACGCAGTACGTACACTTGCAAATTGTTACAAGGTTTTGAATTAAAAATTTTAAAGTAAATCTTTAAGATTTTCTCTAGATAATTTGAAAACAAATTGATGTTCCGCGATTAAACGATTTGGGTAATGTGTTAACGGGTTATTTCCCCCCTTATTTAAGGACTGCGGTGTTCAATTTCCAAAAATCGGTGAAAATGAAGCCACCAAGCAATTGTTTGATACGATTTGTAGCAATTAATTTGCACGAAGATGAAGAATTTTTTTTGCAATAAGGTGGCTGTAACCTGTAACTGTGAAGCTTTCACCACTAAATTTAAAGTTACTAAAACGCCAAAACGACCAAATTTTTAAAAATTCAATGTAGCTATCGCACAAATTTGTTTAGTCAGCTGTACGTAGATTCCTGTTGTGTGAAATTATTTTGTGGAATGAGATTTTGGAATAAGGAAATATTCCGCTTTTGTGGAATGAAGCGTTAAAATTTCTCGTCGTGAAATTTGACGGTGAAATACAATTATTAGTTCCGTAGAATTTATCTTTAAGGTATTTAGCGCAAAGTGTGGATTTGGCTTAGGAAACTTAAGTGAAAAGTTATATATAATTTTAATAATCATTTTTATACATAGCATTCAAAGCACATACGGAAATTTTGGTCATACGAAAAGTTGAATGAAAGAGCACAAATGCAGCCGGTGAATGAAACAATTATAACAATAACACTTGTAATAATAAGCAATAAATAAAATTATATATTAAATTGCCGCGAAATAATTTCAAATTTATCGGCGAAATTAATTCATTTTCCAATTGAATTTAAGTTAGCGTATAAATATAATAAAGTCATAATTCATTTACCCGCCAAAAAAATTAGCCTCATTATTCCGCGCTAGTTTAATTTGATTTCAATATGAGCTCTGAGCTGTCTCGGATTTAATTCTATTTGAAACGACATACACAAATTTTCAGCTGAATTAATTTCCGCGAAGTTAATTAGATACACCTAAAAAAAGTTATTGGATTACAACAAATTGAAAGGATCTTAACGTTTTGAACTAATTTTGAATATTACAAATTCGTTAAACCTAGTACATGAAAAAGTACTAAAATCTTGTTGAATCATAAAAGAGTAAAAGAATTTAACATATTATTGTTAAACTAGTACACACAAAAAAATACGGCGGTGTGAATTGGATTTTATCCTAAAACATACTTTTTTTCTATCCAAAAGGGTTAAATTAACTCCGCCACTACGAGTACAAATTTTGAAATAACCAAGAGGATCGAACAATTTATTTTTCACACCGTTTGGTGTAAAAATAATATTTCTTAAAATAATTACAAAAATATTTAGGGGATTTTTTTGAAAGGTAATTCCCACAAGTTATTTGCGGTTGTTCGGAGTTAAAAATTAACACCGTTTGGGGTTTTCTTGTCGAAGTAATGATTCGATGAAGATTCGGTTAATTTTAGCTCGTTCGATTTTCTTTTTATTTGCACCAAACTTAAAAAATCGTTAGTTTACCTCATATATTCACGCCGGTTGGTCACAATAATAATAAAAATATTAATTAGCCATCGATAAATTCGTATAGTGAGTGTAAAAAATCCAAAAGTGTAAAGCTTGTTCGAGTGTATCTATTAATGCGCCGTGTGATTTGATTAAATTTGTGTTAACAATAAATTTAGAATTTTAGAAGTGCAATAAAAAAGTAATTGATTAACTACTTATAAAAAATAAAAATAAAATCAAAACGTCCAAAAAAACATGGAGGGGCAAAAATTGTTCAACGTAATTTTCAACGGACACCAAAAATTTATTGTGGTCTCGTCTACTTTAATTAGTGATATTTTGTTAGAAGGTAAGAACATTTTAAGTTTTATATATTATTTTAATTGTATAGTGTTATAAATTCGTGACAAATTCGTGTTATTAAGGCTGTATGATACTTACAAAATATGTTGCTTTTTTCATCGTTACAACAATTATTATAAACCCGCTTGGGTGTCTAAAATTTTATATGTACATGTTCTGGAGCATGCGCAAAGATGAGAATATAAATTAAAATCGTGTGTACGACTTCATTTGATCTTAATTTTTTAAACATTTCCATTAGAGGATAACAAAATAAAATAAAAGCAATTTGGTTCATTGGTTAAACGCATTGGTTAAACTATTTTTCAATTAAATTTCTAATTATCATATAAATATGCCAGTTTTTTTTGCGCCGATTAATATATTGCCTAAAAGTGTCAGTGTGGCTAAAATTTGTATTTGTATTGAACGACTCGTACGAGTTTATATTCAGGTCTAAGAAGAGGTGGTAATAGGTTTGAACATTTCATGTGCGTATACACATATGTGTGTGTCTGATTGTGTATGTGTCTGTGTTTGTGTGTGTATGTGTGTGTGTGCTTGTATATTTATGTGTATGTGTGTCTGTGTGTGGTATGTGTGTGATGTGTGTGGTATGTGTGTGGTGTGTGCGTGTGTATGTGTATGTGTGTGTGAGGGTGTGTGTGTGTGATGTGTGTGTATGTGTGTGGGAGGGTGTGTGTGTAATATGTGTGTGTGTGTGGGTGTGTGTGTATGTGTTTGTGTGTATATATGTGTGTGTGAGTGAGTGTGGTTTCGTGTGTGTTTATGTGTGTATGTGTGTGTGTGTGTATGTGTGTGTGTGTGTGTGTGTGTGTGTGTGTGTGTGTTTGTGTGTGTGTGTGTGTGTGTGTGTGTGTGTGTGTGTGTGTGTGTGTGTGTGTGTGTGTGTGTGTGTGTGTGTGTGTGTGTGTGTGTGTGTGTGTTTGTGTGTGTGTGTGTGTGTGTGTGTGTGTGTGTGTGTGTGTGTGTGTGTGTGTGTGTGTGTGTGTGTGTGTGTGTGTGTGTGTGTGTGTGTGTGTGTGTGTGTGTGTGTGTGTGTGTGTGTGCATATGTGTGTATGTATGTGTGTGTATGTATGTGCGGTTGTGTGTGTGTATGTATGTGTGTGTGTGGGGGTATGTTTATATAATGTGGTTATATAATATTTAAATAAGAAATTAATATTGGTATGAATATTTGTTTTATGACGTATTTGTACACGGACATACTAACACTAAAACCTATATACCAAACCAATGTATTTTTTTTATATGCAATGTATCGCAGCTTGTATAGACATTATTGGTTTTGCTTAAACACACAGGTATATGTGTAACTTTGGCATTGGGTACTTGCAGGTCCGCCAATGGTTGGCAATATGTTGAATAAAATTAATTTTTTTTAATCTAATTGTGAAACCTGAATCTCCCATTGCTTTAGTTGTAAGTAGGCAACCAAATTTGTATCGAACCTGTATATTATAACGTATGTTCTCTTATCCTTTAGCATCAATCGCGTTCAATATTTCGGTGGACAATTACGACCTGAGTTTATTTACGGAAAAGAACTTAGAATTAAATCAGAATATTTTTGATATTTATTTAAAAGACATGCAGTTAACTTATGATCAACCGTTTACTATAAAGATTTTTCAACATTTTGGTAAACTATTTTATATTCTGAGTTTTTAATTAAGTTTAAATAATAATATAATTAACTAAATATTATTAGAAAAACTTAAAGACGCTTCTACACAAACTGATGAACACATAACGTTTTTTCAAGAGGCATTTACACAAACGGATGAAAAAAATGATGCCGTTCCAGTTTTATCACAAAACTGTTTTATTGGTTCATTACCAAAAAAGATCAAGCTTGAAAAAGAAGTGCTAAAAGAGGTATAAAATAAGTATATACAGGAACAGCAGCAAATTTGTTGTAGCATTCAAAATACAAGTTGATTGATTTAAATATATTATCATATCCATAAGTATTTGGGCAACACATATTTTAACATAACCGGACAAACTACTTTAAAATTGGAATAAATATTAATTTTGTTAACACTAGAATTACCAACCTGTCAAAATGACGGGTTGTCAGCCATTTATTTTGAAAATTGTGCGACCATTTTTCAGAATGAGTTATTGATAACAATGCACATACTTTAGTATGATACTTTCTAAATAAACGGCTCAATTATACGTGGAAATATAAAAAAGAAAATAGCGAACCAATAATATTTAAAATAATTTTTAGCTTATTAAAAAGTTATTTAGACTGTAATATTTTGTATCTAAATTTAATATTTATGTGGATTTTAAAGTAATTTGTTTGTTAAAAATTTAGCTGGCACAAATATATTTGAAAATGATAGTATGTATAATATTATTAGATAATTAAGTAGTTTCACAAAAATAGCTAGATTATACTTATTTATCAGTTATTTTATAACTTTTTGAATACTAAGGAACTCGAATGTTTCTTAAAAGGACATTTTGAAGGCCAACACATTATAGCCACTTACAACAACAATTCAATGTTAGACAAACAACTTCGGGTAAAGCTGGTTAACATAATCGTCAGCCATTTAGTACAAATACATGGTTCATATCCATCGGCTGAAAATAAAATATTATGGGCGCAAGCCACAGCTCTACTATTCCCAAAAATATGCGAGGACTTTAATCCAGATCGATTTGTAAGTATAAAAATCTACAGTATCAATTATTATGCGGAATGTTTATTTATGGGTATGTTTTTTTTTTATGTCGAAGTAACCAGAGAAATAATTTAACTGTCAAAATACAGATACGCGTTTTTTTTTTAGTATCCGAGGAAAAAAGTATTTCTCTGTGTCGTTTTTTTTGACGCTCGGATAATTTTAAAATTGAATCTTTTTTCTCTGAAAAAAAGGTCAGATTGTTGTTTGACAGTTATTTATTTTAAATAAAACGGACACGATAATATTTATTTGGCAATCTTAAACTGACGTTTAATTTCTACGACTCTAACAAAATTATCATTTATTTTTCTCGGATACATCAGAGAAAATATTTATCGGATTTGTCCGATGTATTATCTATCTGTCCTCTCTTATTTCTCCAACTTTAAAAAAAAACACGCCCTATATAAATCTGAGGCTGAATAATTTGAGACCAGCAGGCAACTAATTTTCATTAGATGATGCAAAATATATGTTTGAATTTCTATTCAAAATCACTTAAATTTAGTTTTGTTTAAATCTAAGGAAATCTTCTACAATCCTGCTAATCGTAATGGATTTTTTGCGTTTCGTTTGAGAACAATTAACCGATCGCTGAATAATTCTTCGCGAAAAAAAAAAATTCAAAGGAAATTGTTGAAAATGACAATTTGTTTTATGAAAATGATGACCTTAACGACGATAAAACATGGCTTCAACAGGCTTGCCCCAAAAATGACCTGAAAGAAATTTTTTCAAAAATGGCAAAAACCATCAATTTGCGTAAACACGAATTTTCTGTTAGCGAATACCCTAGATTTTGGGATACTCCAGGACTGGTATTTTATTCTTTATTGTTTTAAGTTTTCGAGTCATAAATTATAATACAAATATAAAATTTGCATTTGTTTTTTTTATTTATAGATTGATCAAGATTTTAATTTAAAAATTAAAACGGATTTGTTTTGTGAAGACAGATGGAAAAAACTAACAACTAACAATTCAAAACATGGGCACATTAACAAATATGTGGACAATGCGATTCGAAGGAAAGCATGCTAAATTTAAAGCAATTGCAAGAGCAAGTCGTAATTTTAAAAATATAACTAAACTGTTAGCTTCTAAGCATCAAGAAACAAACTACATTAATTATGAAAACAACAAGTTTGAACCTGATTTACAAATTAATATTGAAAACCGCATTACTTTTGATCGTTTAAATTTAAATTTGGAGAACATTAAAATTCAATTTAATTTTAATATTACTGATGAAATTAACATTCTTAAGGAAATTAAGTATGGTTTTTTGTATAAAAAGAAATTTGTTTTATGTGTTATTAAAAAGGACCCACTTAATCTGGGTCATCCTATTTTTGGTTTAATAGAACACATGATAGAAAGTAAAGGTGAAATTTATATATTTTACCGTTTACTTCAAACTGTTGGCTTTAATTGTAATTTAAATTCATATGAAACCAAATTAATGAATGAAACCAATGCTATAAAACTACATGATTTAGAATTTAAGCCCTCGTTCGAATTTACATTACATACAAATACCACAAATACGTTTATAGTCCCTAAATTTGAGATTGTATAATTACGTTTTATTTTATACTTAGGTTATTTTTTTAAAGCTTTATTTATTTAATAAAATAATTTCTAATAGCTTTAATTAAAATTCACATGAATCCAAATTAAGAAATTCGGGTCAATTAGTATTACTGACTGTTATTTTTGAAAGAATTAAGTCTGTTTTTGTGTAAAAATAAAGTAAAATTTTTTGTATTATTAAAAGGACCCACAGATCTCGGGTCAACGAATTATTGGTTTAACAAACATAATGATCGAAAATAGAGGTAAAACTTATAGAATTTATATATTTTACCGTTTACTTAAAAAAACTAGTTTTAATTTTAATTTAAATTCAAATGAAACCAAATTATAAAATGAATTTAATGCTATATAATATAATATAAAACTATGAGTTTTAGAATTTAAGGCCTTATGCGAATATTTACATACTAATAGTACAAATAAGTTTATATAGTTCCGAAGTTGTACAATTAAGTTTTATTTTATATTTAAATAATTTTATTAGCCTTTAGTTATTTTAACAAAATAATTTTTTTGGTATTTGGCTTCAATGTTTATTTTTTAATAATTTTTCATGCTAAACACCAAAAGAATTATTTTATTAATTTTTATTTATTACCGAAAAAATTGTAATTAATTTGAAATATTTAATTAAACAATTTACATTTATTTAAATACTCCAAAAATGCATTTTAAATTTTATCACTTTCTAATGAAATATTTATTCCGTTTGGTGAGTCACATGAACTTTTATTCGGGTGGTTTTGCACTAAACAGATCTTTTAAGTTTATCCTTTCTTTGTAGATACAATTATCTAAAAAATGTATCTAAAAGTATGTTAAAGGAGTTTACTTTTATATGTCAATGGTGTAAAACATTAACTTTTATCAGTGCGGTTTTACGCTAAAAAAGTATTTTTAATTTATCCTTTCTTCGTGAACTTAATTATCCGAAAATGTATCGAAAAAGTTTGCTTCAGGAGTGTACTTTTTTATCCGTCAATGGTGTAAAACAACAACTTTTTTCCGTGTAGTTGTACACCAAAAACATTTTTTTAATTTATCCTATCTCCGTAAATACAATTACCCTAAAATATCTAAAAATTCTATTTTAGTGGTGCATTTATTTATCCTTTTACCGTGTAAAAATGATGTATCCTTAAAGGGTGATTTGTGCTTTTTTATTGTGAATATTTCTATCCGAAAAAAGTAAAACTCGATCAAAATAAATACTCCTTTAGGATAAAATAAATTTGTATCCGATCGGTGGGATATTATTTGACACCGATTCGGTGTCAGGGGAACTCCGTTTTTTTTTCTGTGTAGAAATAAATTAAACAAATAATAGTTAGTCATTTCATTGCAAAATTATATCATATTTAAACGTGAATTAATTTAGCGGCAGATTTAATACATAAATAAAAATGAATTAAATTCCCACAAATAAATGATACAATTTAAGTTTTTAACATCCGTCGCTCGCGTCATTTTTGACCAAATCGAATATTATTTTTCAAATATCTTGTTAAATTAAACCTTTAAACATGTTTTCCTTTGTGACTTTTATTTATATGTATTAGTTATGATGTACTCAAAGAATTGAAATTTTCTGATTGACCGTTACCCTGCTACGAAATAAGTAACACTAAAGATGTTGTGGTCAAAAATGACCAATAGATGAATTTCACATTATTTGCTATTCCAATTTTCATCTAATGGTAAACTAAAATCATTTTGTACATATACAGTCAGAAACATTCAGATGTATACGGCTCATATTTAGAGGAAAATTTAAAGATAAAGTTAAAAACCAAACAGAAGATATCATATTTAAAATTTCATTTTTTATCAATAATGTTATCAGTTTATCACATATATTTACTTCATATTTATGTATTTTTAAAATAAAAAAAGTCGGAAGTAATACAAGTGGATTTTATTGTTTCGTTGATTTTAATTTGCCGTATACATCTGAATGTTTCTGACTGTACATAATACATAATATTTTCCAAAGATGTCAACGGCAACTGAAGAAGAATTAGCTGAGGGAGGGCACATCATTTTCACCTTATGATACATTTCGGATTACGTGAACTTCATGTAGATTCTTGGGAAAGTAATACTTCTAAAACGGTTCAAAGTAATTTCAAGAGTCATGTCATGAGATTTGATGACTGTAGTACACGAGCTAGACGTAAATGCATCAATAAGTTAGCACCAATTGGAGAAATACGAATAAAGTGGATGGATATATTACCGAACTCGTTTCAATTAACGAGCAGTTGGTTGAATTTCGTGCACGATACCCTTTTCGACAATATATACCGAATGGTATTATGTTTTGGGGATCGCCAAGTATGGGATTATGTTTTGGCTGCTCTGCGGTAGTGAACGCTCTTACGTTTGAAACGTACAGCCGTACATAGGAAAGGAGACAGGCACAGCACCTGAGAGAAATCAGGGTTTACTTGTAGTCTTTGGTTTGTCTATCACGCAGCTTATAAAAGATAGAAACGTTACATTTGATAACTTGTTTACATCCTACGAACTGGGCAAATGCTACTAAAACGCCACATGACCATGATTAGAACAATTCGAAAGAAAAATCATGAATACCACCGATTATTCTAGAAATCAGATATAAGCTTTTGTATTCCTCTACTTTCACTTTTACTAAGGATACAACCTTGCTATCATATATCCCAAAAACATGTAAGTGTGTACTTTTGAAGAGATACCAAAAAAAAACAATATTTTATTGGACTGCAATAAAACGAAAGGCGGTGTCAACATGGTCGATAAAACGATTGCTTGCTATACTTGTACATGTAAAACAAATAGATAGCCAGTAGGAGTGTTCACTAACATATTGGATCAGTAATAAATGCGCTCGTGCTATTCACTAGTGTTTGCCAGAATGGAGTAATAAGAAGTATTATAAAAGCCAACTATTTATTGAAACACTGGGTGAGTCGTTGATCAAGCCACGTAGGTCTAGAAGGGTTTATCTCTCACGGTCTACATGTTGTCGCAATCTGTAGCAAATTTGACATCAAACGTTGCAAAATTTTCAACCCCGTCATAATCTACAGAATTAGCAGGAGCACAAAAAAGAGGCCGTTGCAGTTTCTGACAAAATTGGTACAACAGGCACATGTAAGAAATTTATTTGCAAAGCTCATACTAAGAATGTGTGCCATCAGTGTACGAAATAAAATATGAATTGTTCTCAATAAATAAACATTGAAATTGTTTTAAATTACTGTGTTATATTGTGTTTTTATAATTAAATTTGGAAACAAAAATTTACATCGTATTGCTTAGCGTAAATTTGCTGTTGAATTTGTTTTGGTCATTTTTGACCAAAGGAACTTTAGTGTTATTTTTTTTAACGACGGGTGAAGGTTAAAAAAACTATGTCACAGAATTTACTTCGCGGCAAAACGTTACAAAATGAATCCCTTTTTGTAGGCCTAATCAACTCCCGCGGTCTTAATTCCCAAAGCCTCTTTTTATTCGCATTCGATTTACTCCCACAAATTCTATAAGCAACCTGTAAATCTTTTCGTTTGAGCCTCATAAGTCATGAAGCATTATTGCCCAAAATATATAAAAGCCGATAAAAATAATATAAGAGATGCTCCTTACGTGAGACTTAAACGTGTCGATAATCAATGAACTGAAAAAATATTCTAATAATTTTTTTTTAAAAATTGCATGGTTAAAATTTAAATTTAGCAGAAAACATAACAGTTCACAAATATTTTCGTACGAGTGTGAAGTATTCCAGACATTCCAGAGATTTATCAATGTATTAGTATTACACTGCTAAAACAAATTTTTATTGGAAAATTAAGTGTTATTTCAAAAAATTGATACTATTTAGAGAAGTCATTTCAAAAATCATGCTGTAATTTAATTAAACCAAATCAAAAAACATTACAAATTCTTGTTCGTTCGATATTAAAGTAATTTTAATTGGTTTATTTTTTAATTGTGCATATAGAAAAACGATATATGGCGTTTTCAAGTTAAAGTGTGATTTCAAAGAAAATAATTTTGTAGAACTTTTATCAAACGAACGATTCGTATGGATTATGGCTTTTTTACTAAGTATTCTAGAGTCCTATTCCGATATTAGCCCTTGAGTGTTGAGTGCGATTTCAAAAAAATAATTTTGTAGTTTGTATTGTATTTGATTTTTCAGGAAAGTAATTTAAATTTTCTTCTATCGTTCTTTCTCATAAAAAAATATGTACATAATTACCTAACCATCAAAGACGATTTTTGACTTGTGTCCCACTCTTCTTCTGCATGATACTTATTTGAGATAAAATTTAATTTATTATAAAATTTTAATAAAATATTTAAGAGATTTTTATTCATAAAGTAATTTAAGAAATTTTCATTTATTAATTTAATATTTTATTTTTATTTGACCCTCCTACTTCCATTTTCCATATTGATGAATTTTGAGAGATAATTATATAAAATTTGTTCTCTAAAAATTGTATCAAGAATTATTGTTACTACCGCAAAACATATTGCAATAAAAATTTAACCCTTGTGTCAACACGACATACCCGGGTGTGTTTTTGATTTTTTGTAACCGAATGAATTTTTTTTTCTAATAAAGTTAAATGACATTTTTATTATGATATCGTTTCTATATTGAATGTTTAACCGTCTTTGATACAAAACTCTTGATTAAATTCATACACAGCAGTGGTTGAACGAGTGGTGAGATGTCGTTTTCTTCTCGTGTTGACATAAGGGTTAAAAAAAATAAAAATGCACAGCCTAAATGTTGATTTTAACTTATACGTATGCCATGCAGTTAAAAATATAGTCGTATTTATAGTCGTAACTATTGCTTCATTACAGCAACGATTTCCTAAAATCATAACAAACCATGTTAAATTTATGTTCGAATTTATTCTGTTGTGATCGATATTTTGTAGTATAGTAAACGTTGTTACAATACATAGCAAGGCATTTATAATGCAAAAACCTTTCACTTTTTACTTACAGGTTTGTATGAACTTTCAACATAACGAATACAAATTTTTGCTCGTTATTTTGGAAATTGATACAAACCTGTAAGTTAAAAGTAAAACGGTAGCCAAATATAAGTTGGAAATTCATACAAAAAGTTTTCATTGTGAATGCTCTGTTGCAAATCTATTAGTGAGGTGAAAACTTCTACTTTAACAAGAGTTAAAGTTTCAGTAGCGACATACACTTTTCGCTAGTTCCGCTAGTCTTATATAGTACATGTAGTTTGAAAAGGTCATAATCAACAACCCTTTAAAATCCAAGAAAATGATAAACTTATTATTAAATTTATATTTTTTCGATGCAATTAACCAACTTTCTCTTTATTTTCTATTTTTAAATATAAAATATTGCTCAAATCCCACATTTTGCTAGTCTGCTTTTTCAAGATAATTTTAATTAACAATTTTGCGACTTTATTGGACATGTTTTTACCGAAACTCCATATAAAAATGTATGCGAAGCTGTTGTACTAAAACACGGTCTAAAAATTCGGGCCTTAAAATAATATGTAACACGGATTACCAATGAGGATTGAACCTGTTACGTTGCCATGATGTTGACTCTATAGAAAAGAGACAATGGTTGAAAAAAACAATGATTATTTTTGGACTAAATATTCATAAATTAATTTCATTAAGGAATACCCTTAAAGATCTTATTCATTTAATATGATCCGGTAACTGGTTGTACAAATACGGTGCCATGTTAATATAGAAACGTCTGATATTTTCGGTCTTTCCTTAACTCTAAGATAACCACATTTTATAAAGAACAATTTTAGAACCTTAAAAACATAAAGATTCCGAACCGGCAAAATTTTATTATTAACGAAAAGGGGTAAAGCATGAGTAAGCCTAGATTTAAAATTGATCAATTGCATTTGAAGCTTTTGCAAAGTAATAATTGGTCTTAAGTTGAAAAAGTATATTCCGCCCCAGCAGGTTATACCATATAGCAATCTAGAGTGAATTTGCGCAAGGTAATATAATTTTCTTGTGGCATTTAATAAGCCAATTTTTAGTTTAGAAATATGAGATTTCCAATTCAAGTTTAAATCCAAAGTAATACCCAAATATTTAAATTCATTTACAGTGTCAATTTTTATACAAAGACCGTTGCATGAAATATTATCACATCCTAAAGAGTGATACCCAAAGCTAGAAACTGGCTTAAAATCATTTACTAGGTTGAAAAACATTATTTGTGTTTTAGTACTCAAAAACATATCATGAGTAAAAAACCATTTTCTAAGCAATATTAAGTCTTCTTTGATATAATCAATAAATAAACTATTATGGGGGGGGCCGAATATACTAAAGCCATATCATCCGCAAAAGCAGTAATGCGGCCATGCAACTTGATGTGAAAAATCGAGCCAATATATATTAAAAACAACAAGGGGCCGAGCACAGAACCTTATGGCACACCTATATGAATATCAATTTCATCACTTAGAACATTTTGAACTTTTACCCTTTGAGATCTATTTAGTAAATAGGAATGAATCAAATCCAGACTGAGACCTCTAAAGCCCACATTAGTTACACAATTTTTTAAGTAAGATTGAATGATTCACGGTGTCAAATGCTTTAGTGATATCAACGAACATTGCTGCAACCATACGTTTAGCGTTAACGTTGCTGTAAACAGGTTCTAGAAAATCCATTAACGCAGATTCTGTTGATAAATGCTCTCTGAAACCAAATTGCCTATCGCTTAGTATCGTATTCTTATTTATAAATAATTGATTTTAAAATTTTTTCAAAAAATTGTTGAAAAATTATTTAATAATGAGATAGGTCTAAAACAGTTTGGATCAGTATTATCACCTTTTTTAAATAAGGGAATAACGATATCAGTTTTTAGCTCGGTTGGAAAATAACTTTGATTTATACACCAATTAAAAATGAAAACTAATAACAAGTTAGATGATATACCATCTATACCTTTCGAGTTAGAGCACTGCAGGGAACGAACGATATACAAAATATCCGGGGCAATTGTCAGATCAAAAAATGCCGTGTTCGAAATGGTGGGATCAAAAAAATATTTCGTTTTCTCCACATTGGACATACGACAATTTTCTCTATTTTTGATCATTAGATCTTGTGGAATATTAGCAAAAAAACTTATTGAACTCATTGGCAATATCTGAAGTGTTAGAGATAGACATACCATTCTTTGCTTTGACAGAAAATTTTCATTTCATTTTTGTGTCGGAAATACTTTTTTACTTATTTATGTGATAATTTTGTTTTTCTATAAAAACATGGTGTTTTATATACATATATATAGCGACAATTTTGTAAACATGGATTTAATTTTACGAATTAAAGAATTTATAATCCATGGTTTTAATTTTTGAAGATTCTTTGATTTATTTACAACTTTAGAACAGTTTGAAATATGAGTTAATAATAATTCAACGAAATTTATATATGCAATTTTAGGAGATTCTGCATAATAAACATCATGCAAAATTCAAACATAAGTTTTTGCTTAAGTAGCTCATAATTAATTAATGTATAGATATACGATTTGTATTTACGTAATATGAAATGCGGTAAGGGAATGGAAATTGCCCAAAAATCAAATTGTGATCTGTAATATCAGGAGAAGAAATCTGAATTTTCAACTCAACAAAACTAACAAATCTAGCGAATACATGATCAATGCATGTTTCTGAGAGCCGGTTTTGAAACACGTTTTGATAAGAACGAGTAGGTGAATTAACAAAAGGTTCTAAACCACAGGCTGCCATCATCATAAGGTATTTTACATCACACAAAGACGATTGTTTGAGAAATTCCGACTTTTAATATGTAGGCATACCGCACTTAACTCTGATAAAAAGATAGGAATTGCACTCTTATGAAGCCTATAGAACAAAAAGAAATATTGCATCACAAATTGTTACAGATATTTGAAGCGCATCAGCAGAAGTCATTGATAAATCGATCGATAAGTGTCGAATATCCTCTTTTACAAAAACAGCTACCCCACCAGATCGATAGTCATCATTGCAGCCAGCGTTTATCCGATATCCATTGATAAAGTAATGATTTAACTCATTGGTGTTGATCCAGATTTCGGTGAGAAATATTATATCAGGCAGAACATCAAGGCAGTTTAAATGGGCCAAAAGGGGAAATTGGCTATAAGGAAATTGGCTTATAATTTTATATAATTATGTGTATTTATTATATTGAGACGTCTCATAAGAATTATATTAGTTCTACAAAATTATGTTTTTGAAATCGCACTTAACACTCAAGGGCCAATATCGGCAAGAATTTAACAGTTCGCTCTGCACCACTAATATCAAATCTATAATAATCCATTAAAAATTCGTGTAATTCCAATTGGATTCATATATGTATACATATGGAAGAATCTCTGGAAAATTTTCACGCGCTCTATTTTCGTTTGAATATTGGAATGGGGAAAAAGTTTCGATAGCCTTCATTTTAGCCGATTAACTAAATCATTTACTATTTTATATCATTATGTTGAACATATTATTAGTGTCATTGTCAAAGCACATAAACATAAATTTTTCTAGTTCATTTGATAGCGCCATGAAAATGTCAGTTTTACATCAATTTAATTAGGTAAATCGAACGCAATAAATTGAAAAAGCCATTTTCAAGCAAAATTTCAAATATTAAATTATTTGTTTTTATTATAATTTATTCGACATATTTTAGAGAGAGTAGAGGAAAGGAAATTTATTGTGCTTGGTATATTGATTTAATATAAGCATAAATTCATAAATATACTGATATAAATTTCATATGACACCTTGCATAATAAAGTTCAGTTTTTTTTTTGTTGCCTTCTCTCTGGGTAAGCAGCTATAGATTCTATTTATATAGCAACAGCACTTCTTATTTTATTAATATTGTTTTTCTTATATAACACGTAAAATTTTATAAAATATTATAATCCTGTAAAGGAGCTATATTATACATATAGTCTACTATTTTTTCTTACTTAACACACACAAAAAATTCGAAAATTTACTAAATAAATATACAATACACAAAACAGAAAAGAAAGTTTTATATTCTTGTTTTTTGTTTGATAAGCAAAAGCTTAACTTTCATTTTAAAAAATAAACATAAAAAATGAACTTATTTTAAGTTGAATTTGATAGTAAGATGATAGGAAGAAGATTTTCTTGTGTTGTTACTTTTTTTCCTTATAATTTTTCCTTTTTAAAAAAAAGGTCATCAAAAGGTTAGCTATTTACCAAAAAAAAAAAACAAGAAAATAAAAAACAGAACCAAAAATAATTCAATTTTTAAAATTTTCTTATAACCAATAGAATTATAAATACTGTAAGTAACTCTGGCATAATGTTGCCTTGTTCCATGTGTAAGACAAAAAATATTTATTCCTTTGTAATATAATCAATATTTTAAAAACTACTTAAAAGAGATTTGTTTTCATGTCGATAACTGAACGGAACTTTAAATAACTTTTTTAAAGAACAAATTTTTTGTTGGAAGATAATGTTTTTAGTTTTTTTGGGTGGCTTTGATCGATTTTCAGGATATGAAGTAATTTCTGTTTGAGATTAATTTTAATTTAGTTTTTCCGACAAAATTCTTTAAGGTTCTTTTCTTGGGTAAATTACAATTTAATCTTTATAATTTAATTTAATTTGACATAATTGGTTTTGCCTTGTCAGTATACTTTTGGTAATAATATTATTTCATAAATTTTGTTTTGGAAACATAATTTTCTAGGAAACTTCATGAGATATTCAACCTTAGGAACCAAAACATGCTCTTCTTTTTTTGAAAAATTATCTTTATTTCAATCAATAACATAAAAATAATTCAGTATTTAATTGCATTTATGGTGTTATGACAGTGGATTTCACAATATTAGTTCATAAAAGCAATTTTGGTGAACTTCTCAAATTTAAGATAAATACATTAAATGTTTGCGGCTTACATAAAGTTGTACATTAACTGTAACAACATCAAATCAAATTCAACTATAGTCCAAGTAATATTTCGTTTACAATTTAAGTGAGTTTTAAAAATAAAAATTAATTCAGTACATATTTTTGAAATAAGTTGTATCTAAAAACAATATGCAAATGACTTATCCTTTTTAGAAATTTCTTATTAAAAACCAAATCTCTTTTTGCATAAATTATTTTTTTTTTCAATCAAAAATTGGAAAATAGGAATTTTTGAATAAAAATTGACTTTTGGATCAGTCATAGATTTGGAGGACATCCTCAGAAATAAGTAACGCATATAAGTGGTTTTTGATATACATACATACCTACCATATGTAGATATTGCGATCGGGAATTCCTATTTCGAAAATTCTCGAGGCTTTATAAAAATATCTTGTTTCTCGAAAAATTTTATTTCACTAATTTCGGGTATTCTTGTTTATCTCGAAAATTTTAAAAGCACTAATTTCATTTGAAATGAAATAAAACATTTTATTAGATAAAAACGCAAATACAAACTTTATACAGGATGTCCGGCACTGAAAATATTATATTGAAGAGATGATAGAGGACAACATTTTCATACACTATCATGAAATCCATGACCGTTCGAATTTTGACGGAAATCGAACATTTATCGCCAAACTGGCATCTTGAATGCCGTTTAACTGGTAAATTGAATGCGAACTTATTCTCACCTTAATCTAATTTTATTTGATAGAAACTAAAATTCCACCCTACCTTTAAGTTTCTATTTCATAACATAATTAAAAATCCTGCAAGAATTCAAAATTAACAGTTTTATCAATTCCTCCTGATTGGAGCTAGGTTCTAGAAGAATTTATATTCTATATTAATCTGCTGACTTCTTATTCGCTATTCAAGTAGAAATTAACTACTGTGAAATTATATGCATCGGCATCTAATTAAAAAATGATGTTTACAACAAACCAATATGTACGATACATTCATTATTCATTCGACACGAAATGTCTGGCGCGTTCAATTCCGGTGAATTAACAAAATTATCTGAATTAACTGAATCAACAAAAGTGAATTGAGTGTTCGATTCGCAACTCTTTATTCCCGTTAAACATTGAACTACTAAATTATCTGCACCACAAAACCTGATCTGCGGGGCAAAAAATCATGGTTAAAATTATGGTCTTTTATGAAGCAACAAAATTTTTAAATCAGAGGTCGATATCCGATGTAAATTCTTGGAAATTTAGAACTAAATTTAAAGTAAGAGGAACTTAGCTCTATGAACATTTGCGTAATTTTGGATATTAAAAAAGCAGGTATTTAGTATGTAATTCTAAAAAGTTACTCTACTACTCTCTCGTACTTTAATTTTATTTGAGATTTCAAATGACAGCTTGGTTAAATTGTATTTCAGGGTAGCTTTGAGAACTTCAAATTAAAAATTCCAGGATTCTACTGCCGAGTTTTTAGTAGGGAATCCAATAGCAATTTTTGGTAAAACAACCGAAATGTTGGTAAATTTTTGGAATAGATAAGTAACGAAAATTTGTGTAACTATCTTCAGGAAAAATGCCTATAAAACACAAATTATTAATAAGTTTTATAAATTTTTCGGAACCTTTACTGTAGTTCTACACAAAAATATGTCATATTCTTCATTAGTGTCATTATAATTTTCAGACTAAAAATCTTTTAATTAATTTGCAAATCTACCCAAACCTACCAAATCTAAAGAAAATTTAATTAATTCGAACAGTTTATTATGAAAGTTGGCAAGTGAGGAAAAAGTAGGCACCAGGTTTGAGGAATAAAATCCTTTACTATTCAACGCAACAAACTTGCATGTCAGCATTTTTTAACTAACTTCCGTGGAATCGAAAGTGTTTTTCGGTCTTGGGGCAGTTTTGCACAAAACTGCACTAACTATTGATAATTATTACATCTAGGAGGGAGAGCAATGAGCCCAGATAGTATGTATCACACACCGGTCGGCAGTATTATCAGGTTCTTTAAGAGCCTGAATATTGGCTGGACGGATAATTAAAACATCTAGGAGGGAGAGCAATGAGCCCAGATAGTATGTATCACGTACCGTTAGGCAGTATTATCAGGTTCATTAAGAGCTTGAATATTGACTGGACGGATAATTAAGTAGGGCTTAATGCACAAAAGATCTTTTAGGTCGCAGTGCGGGGTGGCTTGAGCCCGCACACGTGGCCCTCAAGTAATAATAATAATAATAAACTATTGATAAGCTTTATTTAAGGTTTAAAAATGAGCTTTCAATTTTGACAAATGATGTGTTCATTTAGAATTTATAAGGGAAGGGGGAATACTGTTTTTCTAGCAAAGACAATTTTTCGGTAACTTACGGATATTACAATTAAAAATTTACCGAGAACCGGTTAGAAGTTCAGTAATTTTCGGTTCCCAATAGTTCTTTGAGACCAAAAAAACTGATCTAATTAAAAAACCTGAACTATATTATCATTTACTGAGGTATCATTTTCTATACAATGGCGAGTTCCGTTTTTTTTTAAAAACTCGTCATAAATAAAATTTCAAATTTTCAATATCAAATTGCTTAGCGGGATAAAACTTTTAAATAGGACGATTACATTGAAAATTGGTAGTTGAGAAAATCTTAAAAAACTTTGGATAACTCTGAATTTTGTACAGAAAAACTCATTTTTTTTAATGTTTCAAGTATTTCCAGAATTTTCATATTTCGATAAATCAGAAGAATACCTAAGTAAAAACCATTTGACGCTAAAATTAAAAAAGTAAGAAATTTGGATCGGGTTGCGGTCGAATTAGAGAAACATGCAACAATTAAATTTTGACAGATAACCTTAGATAGTCATTTTGTTATTTCTTCTGCTCCACTCATATGTCTATAGTTAAAATATTTAGTTCCAGAGTTTTTACAGTTACATTCAATTTTGAATAGCTGCTTATGCCGAATCATTTTAGGTTTTTCAAAATGTTTAATAATTTTCTCTAATAATAATGCGTTTATACATTTTTTAATCCTATAAAACGGATGAAGCTTAAGGAATATTTTGGATTGGCAGAATTTTTTTTAAAATTGTGGGACACGGACAGCGGCGTAACTACAAGGAAGCAAACCCCGCGCTGCGGGGGGCCTCCAACGCGAGTCCCGTGGTATTTGATCTTGCAATGAAGAACTGTTTCATACCCTCCACAATATGATTTTCTACATTTCAAGTCAAAATTTAACAATAAAAATTGAATTTTGATTTAAAATGTTGTATGTTTTTGAATGAATATTAATACATGAAGATAGATCGTCGCGTAAGTATATTTTCTTTAAATAAAAAAGCGAATTTTTGATGTCCAATATTATTTATTACTCTGAAGGGAAAGATATGCAAGGTGGAGGGAGAGTAGTCTATAGGGGCCCAAATTAAATTTTGCGGAGGCGTCCAAAATTTGTAGTTACGCCACTGGACACGAATATGGATTACTATTGATAAAATGCGCGGGACATCTGAGATCATGAACGGGAATGCTCAAAATGCTTAGCTGTAAATTATCTTTATTATTGGATAAAATTTTTGGGGGCCCTGGATTTTATTTTTCCGATTTCGGGGGCCGCAGTATGAAAAAGTTTGAGAAGCACTGGTTTAAAGCATATAAACCTAATTTTAAAATAAATTAAAATTTATAAACTATCAACCATCAAAAAATATTGAGAATGGCTTTGCTTTAATTTTAGACGATAATAATATAAGACCATTCAAAATAGTAACTAGTTCTTGCTTTTTTATAAAAAATTTTTCAGTAACTTTTATTGAAATTATTTTTCAAAGGCGCCATAGGCCGCCAATATATATATACATATATTTTTTTAATTACAATGTTAAACAAATGTAAATGTACACTCGCATAGAATATAATGAAATATGCGTTCATTTGCCCAATAAAATGATCATGTGGTGTTTATGATACGAATTTTCAACCGGTCTATAAATCTGACTGGTGAAAAATCCGTATCATAAACACCGCATGATCATTGACAAAAAACGATAACCATCCGACATTAGTACATTACCGTCCATTCATGAAACTGCCCTAAACGAAAAATAATAACCCGGTTTTTTAAATTCGTTATCGTTAAGTTTACGAATAATTAACGGGCTAATTAGCAATAATATCTCATTTTATTTTTTTATCAATATCTGAATAAATTAAAATTACATAAACCAGTATCTGACATCATTGGATTAAAAAATACTTTTTCTTTTAAATTAGTCGGTACTAAATAATTTGACAGACATACTTAAAATTATTCATCAAAGTCTAAATAATAAAAAATGAAGTGCACCATTATTTATGTCATAAACAACGCCACGTCGCTTAAAGTTGCTGATTTTTTCACTTACCAAATACAGAGAGAACAGTCATTCTTTTCCAAAACTCCAATCTACCTAGCGCTCCACATTATTTATTTAATTTAATTTAATTTTTGGATTCAATTACATACAACAATATTGTGAAACAAAACTGTTCACTATCATTTGACATCATTATTGCCAGCCGTTTATTTTATGATCCAAATAGGCAAAGTGCGCAAGGCGTAATCTATTATAAGTGATTTGTGTACTAGGCTTAAGCAATAGAACTAGGTACCCATGTGTTTTTTTGGGTCACTTAATACGACTTTATGGTCCAAAAAAATTCAAGATGGCGGATCCAGTAAGACCGAAGTACCCTACAGTTACGAACTGTTTCATAATTATTCAAAAAATTTACAAAATTATGTAGAAAAGTATTTTTGGATACATAACATTAAGAATCTGATGTCAAAAAAGTTAAATTTTATATTTGATATATTTGATAATTTTCTTCAAATAAGCATTTTATCCATAAATTCGTAATCAGCGACCCCAAAAACTCCCACTAACGAAGTTTGGAGCAAAAATTCAATTTAGGATAGTAAATATGGCGAAAAGGTAATATTTCCTTATCCTTTATTCCATTTTGGTTATATTTGCGAACCTAGAGTGAATCAATTTTTTTTTTTACTTCAGATTCGTAATCAGGGACCCCAACAATTTTTTTCAATAATTACGGTTTTTGGCTAATTATGAAATAGTTTGTACTTGGAGGATACACCCATATTTGATCTGCCTTATATACCTTCATTGCTTTATATTAATTATTGGGCGAATTACAAATGTTGTCATTTTAAAAAACTGTATAAACCAAATTTACAAAATATAAGCAAGACTCCTCAGGTGGTAAACTTCCTTTTAAATCGCGTTTAAAACCGTTCACAAAAGGTTTCATCAAAATTCATTTAGAACTCTAAAAGAACTCGACTAATAGTCAAGAACACTAAAAATAACAATCCCTATAACTTGAAATATATTCTGAAATATCAGTTTTCAGCTTAAAGATGAATTGATGAAATAGAAAAACTTAATTTCAATTGTACACCGTGGTGTAAAAATTCTTAATCGATTTATTAAGTACAATCATCATTACAGGGAAAATTTCTTAAACCCAATAGACGAACCCAATTTAAATGCCTTTTAAAATTTTGACTTGTAAAGCATTTTCTGAATTCTAGAATCTTTACTTTTTTTCTGAGTGTCCTAACTCTTAGAATTTTTGCTTAGTTGCTTACTAGCTTGAATTATATTGTTGCGGAACGTTGACAAGTTGAATACTACTATCAGTCGTTGGAAAATAAACCAATATATTGTTTCGTACACTGGCATGTGATTAGCAGGGTTTAAATTGAGAGGAAATTTTTCGATTTGTTTCTTTCTTTGAGTAGAATAATGAAATGGAACAAAAAAAAACGAAAGAATTTTTATTCCTAAAAGCTTAAGTCGTTTTCGATTCGCTTTTAACCCCTCTTTCAAAAATCAATCCGTGAATCTAACAAGAAAATCGAATTGCCTGTTTTTAATTATGAGTGTGTGTTTGTGTGTGTTTTTGACATCTTGAAAAATATTATTGAACATAGTATTTGAGTTGAGAATAACAACAAAGAGACAGTACTAGTGGAAATGACAGCACCAGATGTTGGTATTATTAAAAGGGGCAAATCTGCAAAAAAATCGAGATTTCTGACGTCTTGATTTTTTTGGGCGAATCGAACAACTTAGCAGCAGCCATATCAATAGATTGCGTCATTTGACATTCTCTTTGAAACAATCTTTATCTATTTAGAAAATAGTTCATGGAAGATCCGTCGATTATTTGGATTTTGGCCTCTGCAGCTCGTTTTGCTCTTGAAAATTCGGTTACAATTGCCCTAAGCTCCTTCAAATAAATACCGATATATTGTAGTATTTAGCTCTTCTACTTCATGATAGTCTGGATAAAAACCAGTTTGGTTGGAATTTGCCGGCATAACCGAAGGGAAGGTCCGTTCGTGAAGCTAACATCAACAAAAGATTTGATGATATTGACCATTATATGAAGATTATAGAACAATTAAACTCGGAAAACATCTGTTTATAAAATAAAATTGCGTCATTAGAGTTGCAAGTTGAAAAACTGGAGCAATTGTACAAAAAAAGATTCTACTGAAATAACCGGCCTGAAACTAATCGACGATGTCTTAATGAAAACAACAACATCGTTTGTGAGTGATATTCTGAAAGTGAAGGTGCATGTGAATGATATTTAATCATGTTTCTGTGTGAAAAATAAATCTGAATCCGGAAAACCATAACAAAAATAATCCTTAAATTTCGAAATCAAGATGTACGTAACCAGATTCTTTCCGCCAGATGAAATTTAAATAAATGTGTGCCAACTACTTTGTGAATCTCTTCGGCTTCACCAGTGTATGTAAATGAAAGTTTTACTGCATTTAAAAACAGCTGTTTTGGAAATGTCGCCAAATGAAAAAAAAAAAAAAAATTACAAATAGCTCTGGATTCGTAACGGTAAAATAATGTTTCGGAAAGTAGATGGAGGTGAGGTCAGGATCGTGAATAATTACTCTGATCTGGACAGCCTTTAGTTCTTGTGTATTTAAATTTCTTCATTTAATAATCTAGATCGGAGTATTGTTGGCGATTTTGACTTCGACTCACTTACGGATAATAATTGTTTTAATGCTAGTTTTGTGATTAATAGTTTTTCTTTATTTCATTTAAATATTAGAAGTTTAAAGGCTAACTTTAACTTGCTTTTGGTGAATTTATCATGTTTAAGTATTTTACCGGATTTAATTTTATTGTCTGAAATTTGGATAAATTCTTGCGAAGCTAATAGTTATACAATTGATGGATACAATTTATTTGTTTTGTGTAATGATCAGAAAAGGGCTAGTGGGGTTGCGATTTATGTGAAGGAAGTAGCTCCGGCAGAAGCAGTTTATCATAGTCCAATTACGTCTGATTGTCTAGGTATAAACTTTAAGTATAATGAGATTATTTATAAATGGCTATGTGTATACAGGTATCACAAATATAGCGTAGAATATTTTGGGAATGAATTTCAACTATTACTAGAATCGTATAATAGTAAACATAAATATTTTAAATAAGTTCAGGATAATTTTTTGTTCGTCTTAATAATTTTTTTAAAAGTTGAAAACCAATAATGTGCTTTTTACGAACACTCATAAAAACCAATATATTTATTTAATTATAAACATATTTATTTAGCAAAAAACATAATATTTCGGTTGCTATGAACCATTCTCAAATATATATATAACATTATACAAAACGAATATTTTAATGTTATATATACATTTGAGAATGGTTCATAGCAACCGAAATATTATGTTTTTTGCTAAATAAATATGTTTATAATTAAATAAATATATTGGTTTTTATGAGTGTTCGTAAAAAGCACATTATTGGTTTTCAATTTTTAAATAAGTTCAGTCGATAATTATATGTCTATGCATTTTCGAGAACATCAAATATTACTATTAAAAGTGAAGTTTGCAGTAAGTTGATTACAGATCAAAGTCCACTTTTGTTTACCACTGCTTTAGTTGATAAATCTGTTTGTCTGATGAAAGATAGATTTACTTTCATACAAATTATAGATTATTCCAAATTAAACCTATTGCTTGAATCTCAATCATGGATTAGTATTTTTAAGAATAATTCTGCTAGCATTTGTTTAAGAAATTTTCTTAATTTATTGCATAAATGTGTTAAAGAGTCTGAAAATATTGTTAATAGGAAAGTTAAACTCACAAAATTAAAACTATAGGGAAATCTAATTCTCTATGTTCTCTAATTCATTTAAAAAATCGACTAGGTAAACAATTAAAACAGTATCGCAATAATAATAAATTTTTTTCGAGATTTAAGAAAATAAAAGAGGATGTGTACCTACAACATGAAGTAGATTATGAAAAAAATGTGTATTATAGTAAAAGGGTGGAACCTAAAAAAGCAGTGGAAGGTTATAAATGATATTCTTGGTAATTATAATAATCACGCTGCCGTGAACGAGATTACCAATGTGGATGGCTCTAGTATCTAATTTATATTTTGTTTCTGTAGCTAATTGCAATAATTCGCTGTTATTAATCCAATTTATTTTCATTCAATTGAATGTTCGTTTGATTTCAGTGATATATGTGAAGAGGAAGTATTATAGAATATACATAGTTTCTCTAAAAAAACACCAAAACAATGGGAACTGACGGGTTGACTGCCAATTGTTATAAAACATACTTCAAATAATATTGCGGGTGTGCTTGCTCGTATCTTTAATGTTAGTGTCAAATCGGGAGTGTTCCCTGAGATTTTGAAAATGGCATATGTCATGCCATTGCTTAAAAGTGGGTATAAATTAATCACTACAAATTACTGCCCAATTTGCATCTTATCTGTTTTGTCAAAACTGTTAGAAACAATTATTAAATGACGTGTAATTAATTATGTGGATAAGATCTATTTTCTTAGCAATTTTCAATATGATTTCAGAAGGAAAAGAAGTACGAAAGATGCTTTACTATCTTTTATAACTCCCATTTATGATTCTCTTAATCAGAATAAAGTACAGGCGCCTTATTTATCGATATATCTAAGGCATTTTATACCGTTGCAACAAAGACATTTTTTTGGCTAAAATGTGGAATATTGGATTCAAAGGATTTATTTATTCTTGGCTGGAATCGTTTGTAAGAAATCGTAGTCAAATGGTAAAAATTGGTAATGTATGTAACCTTTAAACATTTCTGCGGGGGTTCCCCAAGGTTCTGTTTTAGGACCTTTAAATTCTATATTTGAGTTATATTTTTATGGTAAAGTGGTAGGTTTGGCGGATAATCTTACTTTCGAGTATAGTTCTAGTAATATAGACGAATTAGAATTTCAAATGACTCAGGATCTTCATCTTTTATAAAATTAGTTCACTAGTCATAGGATGACGCTTAGCAAAAGACTAAAGGCATGATTTTCTACATTGGTGGTAATTCACTGTAACAAGGATTGCTTTAAGATTGAGTTCGTTACAGAGTACAAATATCTTGAGTTTTAAAGACATATTGAGAAATTAAAACCTCATTTACACGGATCGTTGCGAAAATTATTTCTCTTACGAAATTGTTGTCCTAAATCAGTTTTGGAAAGAGTGTACTACAGCCTGTTTAATTAAAAAGTAGATTATGGGTTGATAATTTATGAAGGTTCATATTATTCAAATATTAAACATCTTATTATTGCACAAAATTGTGCCGTCAATATGTTATATAATAAGAAACGGTTATCACCAAGTATGCCTCTATATCGTTGTAATCATATTTTACCATTGCGATATGTTTTTTTTTATTAGAGGTGGATATAGGGCTGGAAAACTACAACTTTTCAATTACGAAATAATAGAAATCGTCTAGTTCCTTTAACTCGTGGTAACTAGTTTAAACGTTTCTTTACATCGACTGGAAGACTTAAAAAATGAACCATCTTATGTTAATTTTACTAAAAATCTTAAAGGTTAAGGGCAGATTTTGAAATTTGGCCAACGTTTTCAATGACAAGATGGTTACCAAATATTTCGTTTAATATATCGTTCTGGCGAATGATTCCATCTGATACCTTCACTGATTCTTTTAAACTTGTTGCGTTCTTCAAGACCTTTAAAACGATATACAGAACGGTAATATTCGACTGGACAAATAGTTTTTCACCTCACTTATTAAACTCTTTCTTTTTCAAAATTATACGATATCTGCAAAGAGATATGTATTGTATATATACCACCAGCACCATAAGGGTATATTTCATAACTAACGTGCCAGAACTAAAATTGTTGCATTTTAGCTAACCTGGTATATCTGCTGCCAGCGTTATAATAGTGAACATTGCAACTAAAATGCCAGAAATAAAACTATCGGATTCTGCGAGGTATTCGAGACCTTTACAACAACATACAACACGGTTATATTTAACTGGAAAAATTGTATTCCTTCACCGTTGTAACATTTTTTTTAACAGCACCATAACAGTGAATTTGTTAACTAAAGCGTAAGTACTAAATTTGTTGCACTCTTTAACACCTTACAGTGACATTCGCTACACAGTAATTTTTACTGAAAAATTTGATTTTCACCTAAACAAGATGAATTTTTATAGGAGTGATAAAGTTTAGAATTTAGGTTGTTATAATCATACCTTTTCAAGTTTACTCGACTAAGATAACAAATAAACTGACAGGTCTAAAATTGTTGTTTTCTTCGGGTAAATTTGTACAGTACTGGGTGACCCATTTTAATCGAAGGTTCCAAATATCACATAAAATATTCCAGCTGCTAAAAAAAAAGGGTTACACAAAAATTGTTTAGGACAATGGGGTCATCTATATCTGTATTAATACTCTTGACCAGCAGATCAAATTGCAAGGTCATTTGAAGGTCAAGATCATTTTTAAAATGGAAACCTCTGTTTTCGACACCGGATTCGAAAAGAGTGGGAAATTTTACGTCTGAATATATAATTTCCACGACCTCTCAAAGTCACCTGAAGGAATATGTTCTAGTTATAATGCTTATGATTCGCTATAGAAATTACGAACATTTTTTTTAACGTGCGTAGCAAATCATAAGAATTATGTCTAAAATATATCCCTCCAGGTGACTTTGGGAGGTCATGGAAAATACATATGCGGACGTAAAATGTCCCATTCTATTCGAATCCGGTGTCAAAAATACCTTGGCCTTAAATGACCTTGACCTTGAAAATTGACCTGAAGATCACAGGCATTAATACAGATGACCACCATTGTCCTTAACCATTTTTTTTTTGTAGCTGGCGTATTGTAGGAGATATCCGTCGATTAAAATAGGTCACCGAGTATATGTATATAAAAAAAATGCATTAATATCCTATTGTATTAATTATTTGAAACTATGTACTGCTAGTTATATACAAAATAAAAATTAATAATGCATATTATTTACTATGAACTATGGTAATTTATTATACTCGGTATTCTTCAATGAAAATATTTTTACAATATTTCTGGTATTATCTGATTTTTAATCTAACTACAATACAACTTTTCCTATCCCCATGGGTTTTCTGAAGTCGTCAGTAAGTCAAAAAAATTTGAAAGAAATGCAAAATAATTGGCAATGGCACGCCATATACAGCTTATGTAGCTAAAATCGAAGTTTTATTGCAATTGGCGCCATATTTTTCTTTACTGCCACCTCTGTAAATAAATAATCTATTCAGGAGTAATAACTGCAACGGAAGTAAAGCTGTTCTGTCTTTAACCGGTAGACATACATAGAGATAGACGTTGGTATTTATCGATGTTTAGAAGATAATTAGTTAACACAATCTTTTCAATAAATTTAAGTTCTCGATGGAACAGAAATGAAGATAAATATTTAAAATTTAATTTAAAATATGACTTACCGATAGTAGGCCGTCAATAAAATGATGTGACTGTAGTACTACTTCTAAACCTACAACATTCACGTCTAATTGTTTAGAAGTTTTCGTTGTTTCGTACTCTATTAAATTATTTTGTCCAATCTGAAACATTTTAAAAATCCATTTAATACAATCTTACGAATCATACGCATGCACCACTACAAATATTATTACCACTTGGTTATTTAACAACCACGTCAAATTGGCTGCCGGACTAGATATTTTTGAACAATTTGCTTCAAGCGTATCACCAATTCGATATGGTGCATCTTCATGTTGTATTGTAACTGGGTATTTATGTGCGGGATCTAATTTTTTTGCAGGAAGAGCATTAGTTAGTTTTATTTCACAAAAACTATGTTAGCTGAAAAACACTCACCTACTACTATTAAGTCTTTCTTTTTAATCATTGTATGAAATGATGGTGCATCTGCAGATACCTCACATTTGTAACGGCCTGATGTTGATAATTTAAGTGATGTCAGATACAAATGACTTTCATTTGAAAATTTTGTCTGCAAATATGAAATGAAGAAGAAAAAATTGTTAATTTTTATTTATAAAATCCGAAATAACATAATTTATGTATGAAACATTTATCCCAACCAAAAACAGATCAATATTTCCCAAAAAAATATTATCAAATCTTTTTTTAATTTTAATGTACGCAACCAAGATGAAAAGGAAAACCGGAAATATTTTTTTTATATTTTAATAGAACTTCCTGTGGCGAGCATTTTTTTTTTTTGGGCAAAAATGTATCTTTCAATCAAAAGAAAATAATTTCCATAAATTGATCTTTGAGTTGTTGATGCCGTACAATCGGGCAAAGATTAGCATTGATAGAATAAAATGTCAAATGTTAAATAATAATGAATAATGTCCTGACAATAATAATTGAACCATACTTTAAGGTTCAGAAATTTCTATAAATACAGGAGCATTTCAGATATAATTTTTTTTATAATCTTGCACACAAAAATGACGATAACATATAAAACATTTCCACAAAAAAAAAAAAAATTCCAACAGTCACAAAAGGAATAAAAATTAGCAGTGACAGGGTAATATAGGAGTGAACAATTTCAAATTTTGTTTAATAAATCGCGTCACAATTTTTTGGAAACGAACGATGCTATAGGACAGGAATAATTGATTAGATTTTCTTTCGAATTTTCTTTTATGCCAACAACAAAATTTTTTTTTTATGTTGTTTACTTTATAATATTGTTGATTGATTGATTTTGTGATTGGAATAAAGTTTACCAAAACTTTACAAACTTAGGATTAAAAGGAAATTAATATTTGCATAAAGCATGTATAAGAATCATTTTAATCATTTCGGTTTCATTCCATGGAAAATAATTTAACATGGTAAACAAGCCACCAATTGTGCAAATTTATTTTTGCACGATTTTTTAGTTTGTTGAAAGGCGTGTAAATTAATGTAAAAAAATGATTAATAAAATAAATATGTGATACCCAAACTAAACGTGTTACTGAAGTTTCATAAATTAAACATTTTAATGAAATGGTAAAATTGTGTTTAGCTGCATATACATACATAATAAACTTCAAACCATGTTCATTTATTCATTTCAATTTTTGAATCCCACATGTATATAGTAAAACTTGAAGCTTTACCACATAGCAAGATTTGAAGAAAAGTTCAAATGATCCTTACAGCGTTAACCAAGGATACACACAAACAAGATAATCGCATATTCTACATTATCTAGTTAATTTGCTCAGTCTGTCACTATACGATCATGGCAAAACAGGATTATCACGATTCATAACACGATAATCAAAACGTAGCTGCAGAAACACGATAAACATATGAAATTCAAAAACGGGAGGAAGTGTAAATGGGATAGCAGTATAATTTAGCAAAACACTTTAGGTTTAATCTCAAAATCTATTATTTATTGAAACCGAATGAAGGCTGCCAAAATGTTATTTATAATCGGGTTTATATGTGTCACCATAGTTTGTGAATCATCGTAGAATATCGCGATAACGTTTACGTGTATCTATGGTATTAGGTTTTGCTTTGAATGTGAATTTAGTTTCGGGCAAACATTTTGTTCAATCGAAATTCACGTTAATTAACACTAAATAATTTACCTATAGTGAAGCAACCAGAGATTGATGCATAGGTGCGGTTTTTTCACGTCATTTGGAAATTGGAACTATTCTAGAGTATAATTTCCGTATTTTGGTGGAGACACAAAAACGGTGATACGAGTTTATCCTTTAAGGCATATTATGAAATCCGAACAGAATAAAAATAATTTTTTTATTTCTTAAAATGTTTGCCAATTTAAAATCAATTTTAAACTTATCACAACATATTGCAAAAATTATACAATTTGCCTGGGTTTACCCTTATGCAAGAAAAAAAAAATGCGTTGACATCTGTATGTATTTTTTACTGATTCGCTGGTAACGAAACTCTACCCATTTTGCGATTCCATGCACAAAAACCTGAGCTAACATACATAAGTTATTTGTATTACGGAAATACGGTATGAATCATTTGGATCTTCTACATGTACCAACTTGTGGGTTCAAATTTTGATAAGGGTGGGATACCAAATAAGTGTTTTGATCTTCTGCTTCAAAATTTTAGTATTTTTCAATATTGTTCGTTCGTCTATAAAACGTTTAATTTACAAAAATTAAATTACCATTGGTGATCGGGATGACAAATATCTGATCAATGGTTTTAAAGGCCATAGCACAATAAACTTTAGCCGAAGTAAATACGCAAACGAGGGAGTGGTAGCTTACAAATGCCGTCAAGGTAAAATTGTACAGAGTATTGCTCGCAGGTAGGTTGCCGTATTAGGGTAACACAGGTGGCATCTGATGGGTGATTACGAAAGTTAACTGAATACGGCATTCGAAAGAAAAGTCGTATGTGTGTTATTTGGCCCTAAACACGATGATAATTTATTACAATTTGAGGACAATGAATACGCAGAAGTCAACGTGGGTGGCTCTTCATCTTAGAGAATGCGGTCGCTTATTTTGATTATTTAGAATAATAAAGGTTGGTTCATCTTCGAAATCAATATGGCCAAATTTTTAATACCCCTATTATTAGAGATCAGATGCATACTCTAAAACAAAAAGTAAGAAAAAAGCTATTTGTTCTGTATTATGCACAATATTTTCATAAAACATTATAATCTGTACTTCAGTTGCGCGAAATATTATTATCAATCATAATGATGGTTCAACTGGATTCACTACTAATTATCATTAAGGCCGCTACACAGTGACAACGAGCAACGAGAACGATTTTTCCTTTTTCAACAAATTATTTAAGCAAACTGTTAAAATAGTGGAAGACATATGGTTTTAATGTTCCATAGCTAAGATATCGTGCATTTACCAAAAATAGGATTTAAAATTTTATCAGTTTTGATACAAAATTTCAATTTATCGTTGATATTTTTTAAATTAAGACGATAAATTAAATTTTGTGTTAAAAGTGTTAAAATTCAATTTTTTATTTTTAGTAAATGCACGATATTTTAGCTATCGTTAATTAAAAACACACGTTTTATCTATTTTAACAATTTTCTTACATAATTAAGTGAAAAAGGAAAATTCGTTCTCGTCGCTCGTTCTACCAGCCTTTAACTGTAGCGGAATAAAACTCGACATTTGTGCTTCAAATTGAAATTGAAATGCATAATCCAAGCACTTATTCTGCAAATATCAAATAAATTTAAAAGTAACCCTGCAACGGGACTAGCGACTGGTGAATAGCGTAAGGTAGTCTTGAAATGAAAAGTACATAAATATCAATAAACGAATGAGCCAGCAAAGTAGAATACGATACTTTGCCCCCGACCGATAAATAATATTGTATTTTATAATCAAATCCTTTAAATAATCCTAAAATATAAGTTCCGTCATGTCAACATTTTAACGTCTTAATTTAGTTATAATGAAAATGAGAAGAGACTACAATTTCAAAAATGAATAACAGTGATTAACGATTAATCGCTGCTAGCAGTGAGTAATGTTAATGTATATCATTATAATTGAAGAAACAAAAGTATAATGAGTATATTACAAGATAGTTGTGGACAAACATTACTCGGTGGCAAAGGCAAAACATGTGTTTTATGCAAGCTATTCATGTTTGTTAAATAAGATGGCAGTCGAGTTAACTTGATCTAATTAATTAGTTGACTATGAAATTACTTAAACTGGTCCTTTTAGATTTTTCAACTTAACAAAACCAAAGAACTAGCTGTTTAGTTATCTGCCCTGCTGTAACTTCATATTATACTTAATGATGTAATATACGTTGGTTATTCGAATTACTAAATGGCTACAAAACTACCTCATTAATTATTAAGTTTTATTGGATGGAAATTAGAAGCCTTAATCTCATCTAGAATTATACCAAACAAAATCCAAAAATAGAAGGTTGAACAATTTAATCTAATACATTCGACCTGATGCCTGTAAGTTAGCAACAAAACAAAGTGTAGCTTAATCAATTATTGTACATTGTAAAATAGTACAGAGGGAACACTGACATCATTTATTTGATTCAAGATAAAATAACTTGCTTTTGGATTGCTTTTGACTGCAATGCTTAATTTTCGAGTTATTTATACCTAATCAGTATCCTGTAGTATACTAAATAATTTCCCTTAAAAAATTCCCTTTCAAGAACTTAAAACTTTTGGCTCGTTTGCATTTTTTTTATTCTTTGTCTGGTTTATCTCAATGATGAGGGACCAATAATTAAATAATTTTAATGAACTTGAAATGACCTGTATCTGCACTTTTTGACAATTATTGTATTATGCTAGAAACAAACAGCTTTTGCCAAAAACATATTTTTACTCACTGTTTACCTTCTAAGATGTTGGTAGAGGTTATATATCCGCTTGCGGAAACAAATAATTGTCTAGCTGTACTGAAACATTTTGTTCTACAATCAACTTATATGGTTCACTCTGTACAGCCATCATTTCTAGAGATGACTTAAAGAGTAGATAGTGTCTATCAATTTCTTCTATAAACTATCCAGATTAGGTTCAGTAGTTTTGGCATGAAAGCTGGACAATGCTATTGTACAGACAGACCGGCAGACAAAATTTTTAAAAGGTTTGTTTATGCTGCGGCATCCTCTTTCGGCATATTTTATTTTGATGTATAGATAACCCGTACAAATAGACGGACGATGCGCTTTATGTTTCTATATAGAGTAAAGAATTATCATCCAACTTAAAACCCAATTAAGATATTGTAGATTGCTTATATGGATTTCATCTACAACCTACGGTTCAGTAGTTTTGGCGTGAAAGTCGGATAACGCTAGTGTGCTGATAGATAGACAGACAGACGCAAATTTTAAAAATGGTTGTTTGTGCTTATATAATAAATAACTGAAAAACTTAAAAAATGTATCTATCTCGACAAAACAGACAGACACTCTAATTTTATTTATATACTTAGATAAGGCTAGGGCGTTAAAAAACTAAAAGGTAATTCATGCATTAAACAGCTAAGCTTATCTTGTAAAGCTTGTCTTGTTACTAACCTTGCAGGAATGCAGTCGAATGTGTTATATTAAATTCAAAAAAAAATTATTTTACATTGTACAGTAGTACAGAGAGAACACTTAACTTGCACATACTACTCCCTGGTATAGGCACCAGGAAAACTTTCGAATTTAAGAAAGAAACTTGAGAATAGTGCTAGTACTAATTAATTCTCATTTGAAAAAATTGCTGCTAGTCCAGGAGCTGAGAAAATGGGAAACGAATTTCATATTTTGAATGCAAGCGGTAAAATTACAATTATGAAACCTGATTATCAGAGGAAACCAGACAACTAAAATCTTTTCACAAAAATATAGATTTCCACAATTTTAATTCATATAACTATGGATAGTGAAAATCAATCAAAACTCCTAAATGTTTATTGGATCAGCCAAAATCACATCACCATTGCAGTTGAATTTGTACTAATCCTGAATTGATAAGAATCAATTTAAACGAATGGCCCATTAAAGCTACGGTGTCTGGATCGGACAGAATTCAGATACTACAGGGGGCATGCAAAAATGATTTATGGTTACATCAGTGATCATCTTGTTCGAAATTGATTAAATGAATTTTTTGTTGTCCAACTCGAAATTTTTTGAACAAGCAATGTGTTTTGGATGATTTCAAATTATTGGTTGAATTTCATTTCTGACCGTTTTAACAATGAAAATATTCGAAATTTGGTTAATGTGTTTACTAATGGAAATTGTTAGCTAGTTGTCTGGTTTCGTATGGATGATCAGCTTTACATTTTACACACATATTTTTTTAATTTTTTAATAAACACTTGTTAAATGTTTCGCGAAATTACCAAAAACTTATAATACTTCTGTAGCAACTAGATGTGATTAACGCAATCAAATGCCTTAGAAAAATCCAAGAGCACCAAAACAGCCATCGAATTCCTGTTGTCCAAGGTAGACGACAGATCATCAACTATATGTACAAGGGCTGTAGTAGTGCTACAGCCGGATTTGCACTCGGATTGATATTTACAAAGAAATTCCAATTTATTATGGTGCTCCCGGATCTGCAATTGCATAACTTTTCCAATACCTTAGTTAGAGCAGGCAAAATACTAATTGAACTTTTATCACCAATACCAGAAATAACATCATTTTTAGGTGGTGGTGTGATATAAGGTATCTTCCATAAATCAGGGAATACAGACTTTGTCAAACATTGATTTATGATGAATGTTATAAGTGGTAGGAACAGTATCAATAATATCATAAGCTTTTGAATCTGATTTAATTGCACGAATCGCATTCAACACTGTAAGTTCATCAACGCCATCAAATACAAAGGCATCGTTTCCAGGACTACAGAAATCAATATCAGGTCAAGGCAAAACCTTAATTGATTCACAAACATTACAAACCCTAGATAAGATTTGTTCCACAGAAAATTCAATGGTTAAATCACCTGTAGAGCTTGAAATACCTAGTTTTTTCAAATTATTTTACGTTGTCTTAGAGTTATGAGTACTCTCAAAATAAAATTTATGGTTGGCTTGATTGATGCTTTTAACAGTTTTATTTCTAAAATTTAAAAGATACCCAATCAGCATCCAACCCAAACAAATTACATTTTTTATGAGCCAAATCCCTACATTTCATTGAATTCAATATATATATAAATTTAACCACGGTGCAGTAGGGCATTTATTAATGATACTTTTCCGGGATACATAAGCAAAATTTAAATGAAAGAAATTTGAATTAAATATATCAAGGATGTCATTCACATCGGGATAGTTGTTCATATTAAATCAATCCAACGAAAAGAATTATTTATAAAATGCTCGTAAATGATAACTTTATAACCAGAAACAACAGTATAAGAAATGATCCCTTTACGAGAAAACTTATAAGATGCAAAAATCAAATGATCAGAAATACCAGAAACAGCAGCCTGGCCAAACGAAATAATATTATGTCTATCAGGCACGTACAAAATTATCAGATCCAAGAGACCGTTGATCCTAGTTGGTCCATCAGGTAACTAACAGAACTTATGCAAATCCAAACAAGCTACTATTTGATTATTAACCATCATATTGAAGTTGAAATCACCACAGCAGAACATTTTTTCGTAGCTTATTAGGTACCTATTCAGCAAAAATTGTTTGTAAACTATTAATAGCTCAAGCAGGAGGTGGGTTATAAATTACCAAAATTAAAATTTTACCAAAATTTCCGATAAGTTCAGATGCTAGATATTCTACTTTACCCAAAAAATAGAGAAAATTTTTTTATCGTTTAAAGTGGGCCGAAAATAAAGACCAACCCCACTCCAATGATAATTTATTCGATCAGTTCATGACAGTTTATAATTATTAATTCGAAGCGACTGGTTAGAAATTTTACTACTAAGCAAAGTCTCAGTCAAGGTAAAATAATAATTATGTCATCAAAATGTTTTACCAAGCTGCGCACATTCGAATGACCAAACTTTAAACAAGCATTATTATGTACCTGCAAATTATCATCTGAAACATCTTGATTAGCTTCATTGATTGAGCCTGTATAAATATTATAATTATGTAAAAAAAATGATGCCATCTAAAAAAGTGGAGTGTCGATTACAGCTGGTATCCGAAATTTCACACGTGGAGTTAGAGATGCCCGAAAATTTTTGTTGTCAAATTTTCTAACCAAAATACCAATTGGCCAAGAAGCAGGATCCAGAGCCTTAGCACGCAATTCTTCCTTAAACCCCAGTTTGATGCGCACGTATTCCAAATCATTCAGATTATAATTATTCGGGACTAATTCAGTAATTTTACAGTTACCTGTATCTAGATAGGTTTTGCCTTAGTCAGGATGTCGTCCTCAGGAGTATAACGAACAAATCTTGAAAGATGTATCCAAAACATTGGAAAAACTGCAGTTTATAATTATTATCGAAATTAACCGAAATATTTTTAGTACCACAAATAGGTTTAGAGATTACGCTCTGTGAAATTTTAACTTTAACTTTACAGAGAGAGAGCATAACGGGAGGATTTTTTACCACTTCAGCAAAAGTCGTACAAGCACCGAAACTAGTAGGACTGGAATATACTGGAATATGAGGCATAGATGTAGTAACATTAGTTAATCTCAACTGAAATAAACAATACAAAATCTTACCGATCTTTTGTTTAAGACAGGAAACTGCATCAAGCAACTTTTCAATGAGGGAATGCTGAGCATTATGTGAGTGACCAGTTATGGATTATGGTTCATTAACAGAACCACATGATATTTGGGCATTTCAAGGTTTGATTATATGCAGCTCGATCAACTTCAGTACATCCATAGTGGAAAGTGTTACTGCAAAAACCAGAACAGCTAATCATTTGGTTATTTGTAAATGCCAAGCTAGATTTACCTCACTCCATATTGTAATATTAACACAATAATAGAACAAAGAAAAATATTTACAAATGTCAGTGTCAGGCCCAAATATAATATTTCCACTATTTAAAAATTTATTCACAAAACACTAATATTTACACAACACATCTCGTATATGGGAAACGGATTTTTTATCTAAAACAATTTACCTAAAAACAATTTATCTAAAACAGTTTATCGAAAAACATTTCGTCTAACTACAATTGATCTAAAAACAATTTACCTAAAAACAATTTAACTAAAAATAATTTAACTAAAAACAATTCGTCTATACACAATTCATCTAAAACAATTTAACTAAAAACAATTTAACTAAAAACAATTCGTCTAAACTCAATTCAACTAAAAACAATTCATCTAAAATCAATTTGTCTAAAAGCAATTCATCTAAACCCAATTTATCATAAAAGCAATTCGTCTAAAAACAATTCGTCTAAAGCAGTTCATCTAAAATCAATTCATCTAAAAACAATTCGTCTAAAACCAGATAAACTGTTTTAGATAAATTGTTTTTAGGTAAATTGTTTTAGATAAACTGTTTTAGACGAATTGCTTTAGACGAATTGTTTTTAGATGAATTGTTTTTAAATAAAATGATTTTAGGAAAATTGTGTTTAGATAAATTGTTTTTAGTTAAATTGATTTTAGATAAATTGCTTTAGTCAAATTGGTTTAGATAAATTGTTTTAGACCAAAAGTCCGCGAATCCTCGTATATACATAAGTGCATAGTTAATAGTTTTCTAATTTAATTAAATTATAACATTTATTGCACAAAATGAAATTCAAATTATTTATTGAAATTTTCTAATCAGAGAAAAATAAACAAACACGTCTGATCACTTGGAAAACTTCTTAACCTTTACCATTATTTATCAATTAAAATTATCCATGACCCTTTACCATTCTTAAAGGGCATCAAGATGACGTCGATTATTTAATTTTGCCAAATTAATCGGAAATTTTGGTACCGATTATTCGATTAATGCCATTATTACACTTCTCACCTAATTCAAATTTTGTGTATCATATACGCAACCGAACATTTTGCGTTCTCGAAAACTACCAGTAAGCCCCTTCCTACCTTAGGAAAACTAATGAATTATTATTTTATCGTTCATTTTGTTTGTTTTATCCCGAGGCATGTTGCGTTTTTTTTTTTGTTAGGAGTAATCTTCATTGCCGCCCCGGTGGCACAGTGGTTAGCATGATTGCTTTAAGCTCCGGAGGTCCCGGGTTTGATTCCCGGCGGGTGATGAAAAAATCACGGCTGGTTAATGTTGGATCAATGAATTAATCACTCATTATCTGTTAAAAAAAATGATTACGAAACTTCAAATGAAGCGGCAAAATCCCTCTATGGGATGTAGCGCCAGCGAAAAAAAAAAAAAAAAATCTTCATTAACGATCGTTTATAATGAGAATTTTAGAAATTCATTTTTGTGAAAAACACCAATTTTTTCGATTTAGTTTACAAATGGAAAATATTAAGTTCCCTGGTTAAATTTTTCTGGTTTCCAATGAAAACAGGCTTTGTTTTTGCATTTTTTTAAGCGAACTAAGAAATTTACTTTCCTATTTGTTCAGCTTCTTGACTAGCATCAATTTTTCCAATGAGCACTAATTAGCCTTTAATTCGGTTCTAACGATATGAAAAGTTTCATTCTTAAATTTGAAAGTTCCCCTGCTGCAGTTACCCAAACATGAGAACAATGTGTCTAGAATGGTTCACGGTAGTGTCCCGTATTGATAGATTTTCACTTTAGTTTTATAAATGAAATTTGTAAAAATTGATATTTTTGTGGAAAGCACCAATTTGCTCAATGTGAAAATTCGTTTCTCATCTTCTCGGCTCCTAGACTAGCACTAGTGTTTCCACTAAGCGCTTATCAGCATTAATTCGGCTGTAATGGTATGGAAGTTCCATTCTTAAATTCGAAAGTTCCCTGTTGCCGTTATCCACACTATTCCCTGTAATGTATTAAGAAATTTGATTGCGTTTTAATTCTTTGTTTAGTTTTTCAATTAACAACAATAACAGAATACAAATTGTGTGTCCGAGCAATGTCGGGTATTCCAGCTGTACATATAACTTAAAATATATTTGTAGAGAAAACATAAAAATTGTGTTAAAACTGTTAAAAAAGTTCGCTGTTTAAAGGAATAGAAAATAACAATTATAATAATTTGGCTACAATTAGAATGATTGTTGCAGCACAGAAGAGGACCCTTCTAACCTATAAATCAGACGGTAGAGATAGTCATCCTCAATTTAATTCAAAATTCGCTCTCAAATTTAATTCTGCTTAAAATCCAAATGGTATGATTCTGAAAAATGTTACATAGGTCATTTACAATGGAATACATTTTTCTTTTTAAATATACAAATTTTCAGAATTGGGCTTGTCAAGAACTAAATGCCAATGATAAAAGTAGACCAAATGCAAATAAGCTTGAAATTAGCTAGGTCAAAATATTACAATGTTTACTTCATTTAGTAATGTGTGTAATGTTTTAAACCTCAGAAACGATTAATTTAAAATTTTAATCTTGTGAGAGCTTAAGCTCTTCTAAATTAATATTCTAGGATAATTGCCTATAGATAGTTACGATTCCATTTATTACTTTAAATATTGTTAAATACAAGGTGGTACAGTGGTTATCTAACACAATTTGATAATATACCGACCTGCAATGCCCGTATTGATTCAAATTAATCGATTAACTAAACCACGAGTCGCAACCATCTTTTTTTTTACAACATAATTGCAAGACGTATTTGAACAGTTTACTACAGTTGTAAAAATATACGCTCACGGATTTTTATTTATTGCGATTTTATTAATTTCCTATATCATTTTTCAAATTACAACAAAAACAATATGAAAATGGTTTTTTTTTTGTGTTTATTTTATATTTTTTCTGCTCTAAAAAAACATTTTACCGATTTTGAAATAGCACAGACAAACACAAAAACTAAATGAAGATTGATAGATAGATTTGAATATAAAAATATTTTTATGGATGAATTTTAATGGAAATCATATTATAGTTTCATAATTATCTTGAGATAAATAAAATGATTGATTGATATTTTGTATTTGTAGTACATCTTTATAGTCTACTTAAATACATGTAATAAATATCTCTTGATGAATTTACCAAAACAAACTTAAGGAAGGCAAAATAATTATAGATAATTATTAGTTTTACATTTTTATATTTGGATAATACTCGAATTTATCCATTTACACAAACTGTGCATTTAAAAATTGGAACCCCCTTTTTATAAAAATAAAAATGATCCACTGAATGGAATTATGAATGGCTGATAGTTGTACGGATTGTTGTCTGCCTACTACGGTATTTGCTACTACATAATGCCAAACTAATGGTACTATTCCACTAGAAAAAATCATAAAATTTTACTGATAGTAAAAAAAGAGAAAAAGTTCGGAACTCTATAAAATAGACAAAGATAACGTTTTTTTTTAATTTTTTTTTATAGCAAAATTTTAAGGAGAAATATTGACAGCGCACAAAAACATAACCAATAATTATTTAAATAAATTAATATTACTATTAATTCGGTTAGTTTTACATCTATAAATTATCTAAAAATTAAATATTATTAATACGATGAATTATATTTTTTAGTATATTTTCCATACAAATTAAAAAAATTTCTACCAAAAAAACGTCATGTGTTTTTTTATTGTTTTATAGCAAAAGTTTTAAGGGGAAATTTGACATTAAACAAAAACATAACCAATAATTTGCTAAGAAATTTAAGTCTGTAGAAATTTAGTATTTATTCGATTATTTTTTCGTCTCAAAATTATCTAATAAATTAAATATTATTAATAATCATATCAGAATTTCAATTTTTCGAACAATTTCCGTCACAGAATAAAAAATTAAAAAAATCTCTACCATAAAATCGTCATCCTATTAAAATTATTAGTGTGTGCGAGAATTACTTTTCATCATATACAAATTGTATGTATGTGGACTACTGATACTCCTATAAAAAATACTCGATTTGATACTTTTTATAGGAGTCTACACGACTATAGACACTAATATTTTTGTACTGAGAAGGTTTTATGTTTCATTCCCCCATTTACCAAATATATATTTTTTTCTTCCTAATTACTACGTTTCTTCGAAGAAATTGATTTTTACGATGACAACGACTGTGTTGCGAAGTAGGTTGTTCTCAAATAATTCCAAAATAATTATACAATGTTCGTGCACTTTATTTATTTATATATATTGTATTTATTATTTTAACGACACAACAAATTACGATTTTATTGTAATACACGTACAATTAACTACAATGTTAGGTACAACTTTTTAGTTACAATTAATTGTAACAATGGCGACGTTTTACTTTTAATTTAACTAAATTAATTTAAAGAACATTGAAGAATGACAGTCGGAAACGTAAAGAATACGCATCACAAAAACAGTATGCACACACGGAGAAAATAAACTGGCCCTCAGCTAAGAAAACGGACTTTTAATTCAAGAAAATGTACTTTTTCTTGATTTAAAAGCTAATTTTCTTATTTCTATTGAGTTTTTCTTCATGTAAGAATTGTGTTTCTTGAAATGAAGAAAAACTCGAAAGAAATAAGAAAATTAGCTTTTAAATCAAGAAAAAGTACATTTTCTTGAATTAAAAGTCCGTTTTCTTAGCTGAGGACCAGTTTATTTTTTTTCCGTGCATCGCGATCAAACACCTTGCCATAATTTACAATGAAAACCCCGAATTATTAACCATAATATTTTAATTTTGTGCGATTGGTACTACGAATGGTATTTTTATGGTATTCAGTTGCGTTCACGTTCGTGCGTAAACACTTCTTTTAACTTTATTTACAGTACATATTTTCTAGTGGAATACCTGGTTAAAGGAAATATGAAATACATATATTAGATTTTAGTTTTTATATTACACAATTTCAGGAAAAGTTCTTTCAGATCAGAATACGTAGGCCTAGGTAGCTCTTGTTTACATACACTAAACAATACAACGGTACAACAATAATGTATCATTTTTTATTAGGGTTACCAGACTTTCGCTAGGACGAACCGGGACAAAATAAATTTACAACAAAAAACAACAAAAATGTTTTTCTTTATTTTAGAATTTTTTTCTATATAAACTTTGAGATTTTTAAACGCGTTTAAACTCTTTTAGTGATAACTACTTAATGATGAATTTTCTTTACCCCTTCCCAGACGCAGACAGTCTCGACGCTATAACGCAATCACGCGATAGCGCAAAAGTTAAATTACATGAAAATATATGCGAATTGACAAAATCGACGGAAGGAGCGCATTAGACCAAGTACTAAAATTAATTATTTTCAATATTACACGCAAGAACAGATTAAAGTGTCACTTTGCGATGTGAGAAAATACAAAATGAAAAACACTCTTGGGATCTAAAGTTATACAAATTAAAGTGATTCCAATCACATTCAACGGCATGTACTAGCTAAGTTATTAGTTATTAATAAGATTAGTAGATTTTATATTATGATGGAAAAATTAAATCGGTTAAAAAAGGTGTTTAGAAAATAGGTTTTAGGCCCATCAAATAGTTTTAAATAATAGATTTATGATAATTAAAAAGTTTAGGTTTTGTTAGATAGTTTAAGATTATTTTAATTTCCAAAACGTGCGTCGAGATTGCCACCAAAAGTTTTATTTTCACAGTACTAAATTAATTTTTGCGTTCCGTGCGTAATTCCGTCTCCGTTCCGCCGAGATTGTCGCCTTTAGGGCCCACATTACACCGTGTAGAAGAACTATATCGAATGAAATAAATTTTAGCACAAAAGAGAAGTGCCCATGTTCAAACTCCATCCACGCAATTCTATTATTATTTGAACTTTGGTTTTTTAGATTTGTTTTTGAATTGTTATAAATGTTTAACGTTATAAAAAAAATATGAAAACCGGGACAATCGAGTGTCCCGAAGAGATCTCTCGTGACACTGGGACTATTATCCAAAAACCGGGACAATCCCGGAAAACCGGGACGTGTGGCAACCCTATTTTTTATTGAATTTTCATTCGTGGACGAATGAACGATTACTAGGGCATCCAACCAGAATTCGGAATTCTGGTATTCCAGAATATCGTCCCATGTGTTGGTTTCGATTATTTCGAAATTAACAACCTATTTAACGAATTTCTATTATTCACTCTAATTTAAGTAATTCCAATATAATTTTATGTAATTATAGTTCCTATTTGAACTAAAAAAAACTATATACTGGAAAACTACTCTAAAGTCGATCTATGAAGGTGGTTAGTTTAAGGAAAAAAAACTCTAATAATTTGAAAATTCAAAGTCAGGCTAAAAAGAAAAAGGTTCTTTCATTTTAACAAAAATGTATACGTAATATTTCAGAGACTGATAAAAAGTAATCAATTTAGGGAGATGGTCCAGACCAAATAAAGAGGTGACTACTTTTGGAAATTTTAGAGTATTTCTGTGTTGCATTCACCATAACATGACACCTAATAAAGGGATTGCGAAACAATAAATGCTCGTCCCTGAAAATTACCATGTGCATTTAATTTTTTTGGTCTCTAAAATACACCTGTCAAATACGTGTTGTGTTTTTTCTTAGTTTTTAAACTGAAAAAGGTGCTTAGTACATAATAACACATATATCTGGTTTCAAACTCAAACAAACAAATTCAGAAATTCCTCGCCGTCCAATACCAGTTATAAATTTTATGAGAGCAATTCAAGCTTGGGCGGCGATGATATAATTGATGAATTCAATAATCTTGTCCCTTGGCCCAGAATGCTCATTGCGGAAACGTTGTTTCAATAAAAAATGCATGGTTTGTTCTTCAAAAACAAAAAGAATAAACATATCGCTGGTGACGATACAAAATGGTCAAAATTCCTCAAAATCGTTTTATTGATTTAACGCTTAGAAAACTACCGATTGCTAGTCTTTTTAATTAATTTTGTGACAGAAAAACGTTGAAAATTAAAGGAATGACAAATTTGCTCGTTTTTACATGTTTTTGCATCGTCAAAGGACGCTAATTTTTGGAAGATGGAAATGGCCTTCGAGGCTAAAAGAGCGCAATTTAGTAGAGGGAAATATCACCACCATAAATTCTTGCCTAAACGACACAACGATCGGTCAATTAAAACCATTTATAGAAATTATTGAATCTACAAAATTTAAAGAAATTAAAAAATTCATAAAATTATTGAATTCATATTATAAAATTTCTGAATCCACCAGCTGCAACCGGAAAGAGCAAGTCGTCCTGTCACAGCGCTTAAGCTGGATAGGTGAACTGACACCCTCAGTTGTAGTGAAGCAATATTCAAGTCTGGCATGGTCAAAGCATGCATTGAATTTATAAAATTTATGAAAATTAAAAAAAAATTTAGAAATACTAAAATTTGTAGAATTTATCGAATTTATTGAATTTATAAAAATTATGAAAATTTTAAAGTAAGTCAAATTTAAATTTGTAGAATTTATAGAACTGACAGATTTGAACTATTCGTAGAACCCATTGAATCTATAAAATTTCAAGATTTTATACAATTTATAGAATTTTTGGAGTTGATTTAATTGATGGAATTTATGAAATCCTTAAAATTTAAAGAATTTATAGGTTTTATAAGTATATTAAAATTTATAATAAATTACGGTCTTTGTAGAACTTATAAAATTTGTAGAAATGTTTGTTGAATTTATCGAATTTACAGTATAGGAACTAAAGAATTTATTAGATTTGATTTGAATTTAAAAAACTTACTGAATTTTAAAACTTAATCTATTTAAAGAATTATTCATAGAATATTTTATAAAATTTATACAAATTATGGAATTTTTAGAGTAAGGAAAATTTGGCTTTGTAGAATTTATAGAACTGACAGACTTGAAACAATTTATACATAGGATCTAAAAAATTTAAAGAATTTATAAAATTTATAGATTTTGTGGAGTTTATATCATTTATAAAATTGATAGAGCTTATAAACATATGGACCGTTTATTTTAAAAGTGGTGTAAGTCCATTTTTCCAAAAAGTTATGTTAATGATAACAATAGAGATATATAAGTATAATCTTTAATCGGTAAACAACTTATAGTTAAATTAAAAAAAAAATTAAAACCCTAAAACTTATGTAAAAAAAAGAAAATTCGAAATCCTGTTTATACATTTTCATTTATTGATTCTCAATCCTTTCGACTTTAATTTATTTATAAGAACTAACGAATTTAGAGATTTATATAATTTAACGCACTTACTGAAATTTAAACTTTATTCATAGAATTTAATCTTATAAAATTTAAAGGGCTTAGAGAATTTATTAAATTTATAGAATTTATAGAAATTATTGCATTTATAGAATTGTTAAATTTTACAGGATTTATCGAAATTTTTAAATTTATAAAATTTATAGAATTCATAAAAATTATGGAATTTTTAGAATAAGTAAAATTTGGGTTTATAGAATTTATAAAACCGACACGCTTGAAATAATTAATAGAGCTCAAAGAACCTACAAAATTTAGAGAATATATAAATTTTGTAGAATTTGTAGAATTGATATAATTTATAAAATTCAGAAAATTTAAAAATTTATACAGTTTATAGACATTAAAACTTATAAAATTTATGGAATTTATTGGATATATTAAATTTATCAAATTTACAGAATTTATGGGATTTATAGAATTTACAGAATTGATAAAATTTTTAGCGTTTAAAAAATTTGTAAATTTAATTCTATAAAATTTTGTAATTCTACAAAATGTGTTTATCCTAATTGTAACTGCAATTTAGTATCGTGCATACACATGAGCATTAATTATGGAAATATCTAATATTTTAAACGAAATAAAAGAAATTTGATGTTTTTTGTAAAATTTCGATTATTAATTTCTAATCATAGATTATTAAAAAATAATTCCAGAATTGATTCCGGAAATAATTTTTGGCTTAAAATTGGATGCCCTAACTACTTAACTCGTATTACAAATTAATCGATGATTGGCGATAATATTATAATAAAACTTCAACTAAAAAAAACCAGTGGATAATGCGGTAATTATTTATGATCTAGGACCACAAAATGTATCACTCTGAAATGAGTGTGAGGGCCACCGCAATAGTTATTCCATCTTGACACATACGGCAATTTATGTGAATAAAAATATGTGAATTTTACTATATCAAATTAGTTTACTTAAAAATAAGACTATGAATATGACCAAAAGGTCGAAAATTATACATATAAGGATATTAGAAAAAATAAAATTAAATTGGTTTCCTTTTAAAATAAATTTGTCTATAAAAGCTGATATAACTTCTTAAATTAATAACAGACATATAATAGCGCGTATATCGGCTGAGTAAGAAGCGTACTACGGTGCGATAGGTTCTTGCAAAACCACGTGACATAATATAGGCAGGAAGCTATCTTGTTACAAAAAATGTTGGAATAGTTAAAAGTGATATTTGTACCACGTCATATAAAACTGCCGTTTACGATAAGCTCAATTCAAACATGATTGATACGAAGTTTGAGGCATCTCTATTTTGTAATAAATCACTCCGTCAAGCTCTATACGTAAATTTTATGGAATCGTTATTTTTCATTTTCCAAAAAAAATTGAAAATTCAAAATTTCTAACCCAGCTGCCATCAGTGGGTGTAATCGTTTCCATCTATTGAAGTGCTTGCCTGAAAGGAATGAATCAACAGATTCATTTACTATTATTTCACTTTCAGTAGCAATATCCACTAGTCCACAATCTGCTACAAATTTACATACAGCTTTGAAATATGCAAGCATAATATGAAAAGATCCTAAATGAATAATTATGTATGTTATCAAATAATAGCTGCTCACTAGATTGAATTTGCATCGCAACTTTAGCGATAGCTAAATCGTACGTAACTTCAAGACGAGACTGCTGAACTACCTTAGCGACTTTTTGCATTTCTTTCAGTGTTTCGAGAACAACATTTTTATAAGTAGGTGATTCATTGATAGGTGTTAGATAACAAATTTTTTTGTTTAGATGTATTAAAATCTTGTATAAACTTGCTGTTAAAGCCAACCCAAATCGGAGTATTCGGAATTTTTAATACATGTGACAGGCTTCCAAAGTATATCAACATTTTTTATTAATTGTAAGGATTCTGTAGGTGGTAATAACGCCATCTGTAGGTGGTAATAATGTTTCTGTCATTTACATTTTTTTACAATATGAATCCAGCTCGGGAGTAATTGCATCAAACTTTCATCGTCTTTTTCGCATTTGTTTATTGCTAAAATTGTTTGCAGTTTCATTTTATTCTTCGTCATTATCCGATATATTTTTTTGGATTTCAGCGAAGTCTTAAGATATCGTCTTCTATATTGTCTACCAGAGGCACATTTTGGAAAATTATACCAACAGTGTCGTGTAAAGTTTTTTTATCTGATGCTGTGTCAAGAAATCGATCAACATTATCAAATGATACTCCCGTAAATAACCCATTTGTTCTAACAATACCTTCAGGACATAATGTGAATTGACTGGAAGATTAAAATGTAGCTTCTGTTTCTAATTCTTCAATCATATGGTAGACCCGACTAAATGATCTGGATTTTTTATTTTATATTTTATTAAATACTAAATTAAAAGGTATTAAAATTTCAAAATGACTCAAAGACTGAAATGAATTTTGCAACTTAAAAAAATAAAGCGTTGCCAATTTCCCGCTACCCTTCAGCCAGGTGTTTAGACATTGCTAAAGACGTGCCACACAAATTTTCATGCTGCCTCAAATACCTACTCAAAATTGTCTACCAGCTCTTAGACTATAATAAATATCGCCGAATCAATTTGTTAATGTAATTGTCCTTTATAAAAGCATTGCTAGATGACATAAAAATAAACGTTTTCCTAGAAACAAATTGTATTATACTTATGTATATGAATAAATGACCCCACATTTTTTATTTAAATGAATGATAAATAATACAAAATAACTCAAGTTGTGAATTATGTAAAATAATAAATTTATAACAATTTTTACCATTTAAGACAACGGTCATTTTCAATTAAAATTGGTTAATTATAATTTATTATATTTAAATTTGTTATTTTAATTAATAATTTGAATTAACGTATGAGGAATGAAATATGGACAAATGTAAAATGTATTTGTATTTGTATTGTACAACCAAAAATAAAAATTTCCTTGTTTTTAAATAAGGTGGTTCCCGTATATTTTATAAAAAATACATTACAACTGCGTCATTTTACGATTAGTTACAAAAATGTCGTTGTTACAAGTAGATCGTCGTAAATTAATTTATAAATTTTGTCAGGAAAATCCAGACAAAAAAAAGAACGAGATTTTTCACTACTTCAAGGATCTTGAATTCAAAAAATCCTTTATCTACAAAACAATTAAACTGTTTGAGAATAATGAACCTGTGGAAAGATAACCCGACTCTGGTAAAAAATGTTAACTACAAGGTAGCAAAGTTCGAATGAAATTGAAAGGTGAAACAGTGGGTCGAACTGCAAAATCGTACAGACAACTGGGTAAAAAATATCAAGTTGCCCCAAAAACTATCAAGAAATATTTACAAAGTATGAATATTCAACGCAAACCCAAAAAATCGGCACCAGCAACTACAGACAAACAATTAGCTACAATCAAATCTAGATTAAGAGTGCTTTCCCAAACATATTTCGCTGCTGCTTCAGCTTATAAATGTGTGATGGATGATGAAAGTTATTTCACTGTTGAAGGTAATGAATGGCAGCCAAAATACTACTACGAGTCTCCCGATCACAAAGCACCAGAAAAGGAGAAGTTTATTCATAAGACCAAGTTTCCAGGTAAAGTTATGTTGTGGTTGGCTATTAGCGAACGAGGTGTCAGTGACCCAGTATTTTTCAAAAGTGGTTTGGCGGTTAATGCGCAAACATACACAAACAAATGTTTACCTGTGCTTCAGAAATTTATAAATAAATATCATAAAAATGATAAAACGATTTTTTGGCCTGATTTGGCATCCTCACATTATGCCAACGCAACGTTATCTGATTTACGTCAACGCAGAATCGAATTTATCCCTAAAGACTATAACCCACCAAATGTTCTACAACTAAGGCCCATTGAAACTTTTTGGCCAAATCTGAAGAGAATGGTATACAGCAATGGATATCGTGCCAAAAATGTTGAATGTCTGATTAGAAAGATAAAAAGAGATTTAAAGAAGATTGATACATCAGGAACGCAGGCGGCAATGAAAAGAGTGCCAGAAAGGATCAGGAAAGCGAATCGATATGGAGCGCAAATTTTTCTGTAAATTTTATCTAAGAATTAAAGTTTTAAATAAATTATGGATTAAAATCGTTTGATTAGTAAATAATTTTTTTTTTACTTTTTTTTGTTTGTCCATATTTTATTCCTCATACGTTATTTTGTATTACAAGTAGTCAAGTAGAACGAAGCCTTTACAGGTAGGGAAATAAATAAAGTAACCAACTTGGAGCTAGCCAATCGATTATACCATACAAACAGTTAAAAATATTTAATAGAGATACATAAATTACTAGATGAGCAAATGCAGTAGTAATATAAAAAAATGTATTATTTCTCATTATTTTTAATCATCATTTTCTGCCGAAAGTTTGGTTTAATTTGGACGATGTTGCGGTGTAATTTAATCGTGTTTATGGATGCAATTGCATCAAATTGCTTATTAATTGAATTTTGTTTGAGTATATTTTCAACCTATCTATATATTCTTCAATTCTATCAATATTCCCACTTGACTTTCACTAACTTTTACAGCTGTAACAATCCACTTTGAAGAAATGCTCCAGGTAAACGTCTCAGTGTTCTCCCACCCTGTGAAATGCTCTTTCATAAAATAATTTAAGTATTTCTGATTGCTTTTTTGGCGTATATCCCCAGAGCCCTCGTCTAGAGTAAAGAGCCATAGTAATAAGTCATAATTTTTTAGAAGCTTTTTTATTTGTATAACTCTTCACTGTTCCCCGAAGGAATCCATAGTAAAAATTATGCTTTTTAGTATCAAGGTTTTCATTGACAAAAGCACAAATCTTATAAAAGGGGATCGAAATAACTCAATAAAACATATTACTTAAAACATTTTTCGCCGTATTATGATTTTCAAAACAGAGACATGTATTAATTTAATGTAAAATTCAAATGCAATATTATTCTTTGAATTACAGCGTCTAGACATCTGACGAATGTGACGTTGTTGAATGTAGTCCCATCTCAACCTTTTTTACTGAAAATTTACGACAATATAGATGAGAACATAAAGACAAATGTAAGATATATGAACCTGCTTCAGCGAGGGCAGAACAGTCATGTTATAAACCATGTGGTTGAACAAAATGCTTGGACATCACAAGTAATCATTTTGCTTAATAAGGCAAAATACATACATACCTACATATACAACTTTTTCATACAATTTTTAAATAATTGTAAAAGAAGTAACGTGTGTAGCACATATTTCATTTCTTGCACGACAATATGAAAGTAAAAATCAGACGAGTCAGCATCACTTAAGGTTTCACTAAGGTATTTACTTATTTACTTCATTCACCAGTTTTATTATTTACTTCATTCATCAGTTTTATACTCCGAATCGTCAAATTAGAACGTAAAACTGTGACCGGTGGGGCTGAGAAAAGTGGCCACGCAAAGTTGATGGTTGTCCTGGGCTGTAGTTCATTTTCAGTAAGTGACTGGCAGCGATGTTAGAACCTGAACTGTTCGGTATATACCGTCATGTCCTAAACGAAAGTTTTTTTTTTAACCCACTTGTCCGGTGGATATCTGACTTATATGAAGCTGCAAAGACTAACAGCTGGTCCCATCTACAAAAAACCACTTATGCAAAGCGGCTACTAGAGGGAACAGCCAAGGACATTATCAGGACGACCAAGCCTTTAACAAAGCAGCGCTAAGATTCATCGTATGATGGTTGAGCGTAAGAGAAACCGACACGGGACCGAAATGTTATCGCTGTAACGAATTCGGTCACATTTCTCAAAGTGTCCCAAATCGGAAAAATCTAAGGCGTTGGCTGCATCTGAAGATGGAAAAGTTTATTTAGCGAAGAACGCAAACAATGAAAGAATTGACGTAATTGATATTTTCGTAATAGTAGATAACGGGATTGATCTTAATTTTATAGCTCAGAAGATACAAATTCCAGGGTTCACCTAATTTCGACGGATTTCATGGAATCGGATCACAAGCTTTGACCATCATGGGACAGTTCAAAACTGAGGTTGAGGTAGATGGTGATTGCTTTTCTACGACGTTTCATATTGTACCAGATAATTTACTTCCATGTGATGTAATCGTTGGGAAATATTTATTGAAACAAGCAATAATGAAATCACACACACCGGAAAGTATATCAATTCGGAAGTTTATACCATATTTTACGGTTATGGCAGACATCCAAATCAACATTGATCATCTCGTAAAGAAGGAAGTAAAAGGATAAATCAGGAGAATGGTGACTGGATGCAATCCAAAAACAAACATTTCAAGTTCAGATGTAAGTATGAAAATTATTCTATCAAACGAAATGCCAATTTTCCAGAAACCTCGTCGGCTTGCACCCATGGAATTGGACATAGTGAGAAAGCAGATAGATGAGTGGATCGACGAGGGAATTGTAAGACCCAGTGCATCGGATTATGCGAGCCTTATAGTTCTGTTCGGCAAGACAGATGGCAGCAAGACTATGGCAAGTTAAACACAGTCGTATAATAAAAGATAGGTACCCAATGCCATTGATTGATGATCAAATCGACAGGTTACAAGTATAGGTTGTTTGTCACACCATTCGGTCAGTACGAGTTCCGTCTTGCTCTTTTCGGTTTGTGCAACTCACCAGCTGTATTCCAGAAGTAATTTAATAACATCTTTAGAAGTTTATGTAACGAGAAAGCCATTTGTGTTTACATGGACGATTTGATCATACCAGCAAAGAGCGAAGAGATAGTAAAAAAGGTCAATATGGTCTTGGAAGCTTGTCAACAGAACGGATTAAAAATGAAATGGTCGAAATGTCAGTTCGTGGTAACCATTATAGAATACCTGGGATATAAAACAAAAATGGGAAATCAGGATGGTTAACTGAATTATATACCAAAGGTCATCTACCTCTTGTGACCTATCACATAGATCACCTGAGTCACTTAACAGAATCAAAGAAGAGCTACAGATACGTCCTAAGCGTCGTTGATGGATTTAGTAAATTCGTTTGGTTGTATCCGACGAAATCACTTACACCACAAGAAGTGATACAAAAATTGGAATTACAAAAATCAATATCCGGAAATCCAAAAAATATTATTACGGATAATGAATTTGAGCAGTATTGTGTAATAAGAATTTGAGCAGTATTGTCAGCGGGAAAATATCCAGCATGTGACGATTACTACAGGGATGCATATTGGTAATGGTCAAGTTGAGAGGATCAACGAAATTGTAATACCCGAAATTGTAATAGATATGGTGCAGAGCTACATAAATAAATAATAGTCATCAGAAAGTCATTAACATGTCACCGTTTGAATTGGTCTTGGGTACAAAGATGAGAAATCCCGAAGACTTGCGAATACAGGTGGCGATAGAAGCAGAAGCAGCAGACAAGAATCAAGACAAAGCATCGGTAAAATTCAAAAATAAAATAAAAACTATTACGATAACAGGCGCAAACCTGCTCCATAGTACAGTGTTGGTTTTTTTTTTTTTTTTTCCATTTTATTTTATTACGACTGAGACTGCGCTCATCTAGCAATTTTTCTTTCAAATACAAATTTTTATATATCTAGTAAAATTCACGTTTGTTGGGGTGTAACCCACTGGTTAGCCCCATAATCAATTAAACCTATTTACTAATTTTAGTTTGGTAAGTTCACTAGGTCAAGTGGCCTCGTTCTTTGGAGTCTTCTTTCAACGACAGGGTTATCTATCATATGGCGAATATAGGGGTTTCCATGTTCCTGGAGCCTTATTTCGTGTTTTGCGGCATGCATTTTTATTTCATCTTTGATGTATTCCATCCGTAGGTCCCTGTGAAGGTCTTCATTTCTTGCGTACCACGGAGCATTGACGATGCTACGAAGAACCTTGTTTTGAAACGTCTGTATCATTTTGGCGTTTGTTTGCTTGGTACATCCCCAGAGTTGTATACCGTAGGTCCATATCGGCTTCAAAATTTGCCGATATAGCAGCAGCTTATTGTGAATTGTAAGCTCAGAGCCTCTACCTATGAGCCAATACATTTTTCTGAACTTTATGTTAAGTTCTTCTTTTTTCTTTTTGACATGCTCTCTCCACTTAAGCTTGGCATCGAGGGTCATGCCAAGGTATTTAGCTGTATTTGCATATGGCACGAGTCGCGAGTTAATTTCTATAGGTAGGTGGTAAGCCTTTTGATAAGTAAAGTTAATATGCGTGGATTTTGTCTCATTAAGTTTGATTCGCCAACGCTTTGTCCAGTTACAAATTTGTAACAGATTGTAAAGGCATAGCCTTACTAAATTAGGGCTAGATGAATTAAAAAAGACTGAATTAAAAAATGCGATTTTTCTGAATTTAAATAAGTGATTTTAATTCATTTTAAAAATGAATTAAAATCTATACCAAAAATGAAATAAAATAAGTTTCTCAAAATGAATTAAAAAAATTGAGGTGTGGCCAACACACGACTTTCTTTTACGAACAGCGAATTTTGAGAAACTTTTATAATGCAAATTCCTTGCAAACTTAAGATTGTTTTTATTTTTTCATCTTTTCTGTAAATTGTATATTTTTGAAATATTTGCAAAATAAATTTTCTGTTTCACGGAATCTGGGACCTGGGGCCCCAAAATTTATGTAAAAAGTTTAAACATGAAGTTGCAGTTTGATTGGTTAAACCATTTGGACTAAATACTGACAGACATATATATCAACAGACACCACTTCGAAACTCAATTTTTCGGACTCATTATTACACACGTAAAAGAAATAAAAGGTGATATTTATGTATTTAAATTTTTTCTTTTAATTTTTCGGAATTATTGTTTTATTGATTTTTTGTAAACCTTATACTTTTTAAGATATTTGCAAAATACATTTTCTGGCCCAAGGGAGTAGCCACTTCCAGTTGACCGATTTGGCAATTTAACATACATTTAGGCTAAATATTTTTAAAACATACATTTATGCTAAAAAACCGGAATTACGTCACTGTAGAAGGAAAATGGGAATAACAATCATATAATATTATAAACGCGAATAACCAAGTATCAGGAAATAAAATAAATAAATTCTGTACTGAAAAGCAGAAGTCGCTTATGTGCATTTGAGTAATTTTGAGAAAATGAAGGTTAAAGTTTTAAAATCAAATGTAAATACATTGAGAGTATTAGGTGAACGTATCACCTCATAACTTTTTTATTTTTTACCCGATTTTCACCAAAATTTGATACAATCTAAATAGTAGACAAATTTAATTATTTATGTGAAATTCAGAAAAACCGCTTAAAGTCACTTAAGCAACTTTTGCTTTTAAGTACAGGTTTACGTTTCATTATTCCTTAATGAAAATAAGCACTGATCATGAGCGATTTTAATTCGTTTTTAAAATATGTAAAAATTAAACAAAAAAGTTAACAAATCAGGCCTTCATACCTTCATTAATGAAAACAAGCACTGATCATGAGCGACTCCAATTCGTTTCCAAAATATGTAAAAAATTAAGCAAAAAATTAAAAATTAATTAACTTTTAATTAGTTAACAAATTAATTAATTTTTTACATATTTCAAAACCGAATTAAAATCGCTAATGATCAGTGTTTACTTTCATTAATGAAAACATAAAATCCTAATTAAGTTAACTTTTTTATTTAAATTTTTTTTCACGCATTTTTAATTCATTTTATAAAATGAATTAAAAAAGGCCCTTTTCTAATTCAGAAAAATATCTTTTCTCAGACAGCCGTTTTAATTCGTGTAGCCAGAATCTTCTATGATTTCGAATATTTCACAAAAAACAATAGAAAAAAGAAATCCAATGAGACGTAAATATAAAACAATTTTTTACTAGAGACGCATTTAAATTATGTTAGTATTAATTTTGTAACAAGGTGAATTTAGTACATTTTCTTCCAAACACGCATTTCTGATTTTTGTTAAAAAAATAAATTACGATTTATGTTTAAAAAATGAAACAATATATGCCTTTTTTAATTCATTTTGAAAATGAATTAAGATATGTGTTTATAAAATGAAATAACAAAAGCCTTTCTTGATTCATTTTACGTTTTTCTCGTTTTTACGTTTTTCGTCAAATTCGCCTTTTTTAATTCAGAAAATTTGTTAAAAAAAATGAATTAAAAAAGACGCAGGTGTTTCATACAAAAATCAACATTTTTAATTCATTTTTAAAGACCTTTTTTAATTCAGCCTTTTTTAATTCGGTACCCCCTAAATTAGGTACATATAAAAAATATAATAAAAAAAAATAAAAAAAAATTTAACATTCTTCTTTCTTCATTCAATTAAATCTACAAATCACGTAATATTATATACATTACATACAATTGCATTGTGACAATTATCCTATTAGTTTAGATTATTAACTTTCATAGTTATTGATTGATCTTATCTAGAATACATTTCAAAATAAATCAAGTAATATTAAATTCCGTTTACAATTAATTAACTGTCCTCCCTCTCCCAAATAATAACACATATAGTAGTTTACAATTTTTTAGAAATTCATTAATAAAGCAAATTTATAGTTAATTAATGAAAAAGAGAACAGACATTTGTGGAAATTCGTTTGCTCCGCTCAGCTCTAAGAAAAACATCGCTAGGGTTCAGCTTTCCAGTTAGATAATAAAAATTTCTTCAAATCTAATTTAAATTTGGCCTAATTGGGAAGAGTTCTCAAAAGCGGCGGCAGAGTGTTAAACAATACTAAGCCTTTGTAGAAAGGGTTTCTGGACCCTCTTTCTGCTCTGCACCTATTAATGTAGATATCAGCTCTTTGTTGAGCTCGGGTAGGATACGAATGGACCTCATTCACATAACTAATTTGCAAATCAAAATTAAGCTTACCCAACATAATTTTTTTAATAAACATTAAAATCTCGTACTGGTTAATAACACTGACATATCGTACTGGTTAATAACGTGACATTAAATATTATTTTATGGTAAATATTTATCGATTTATTTTGTCATAAAATTATCCAGGTAAAGGATTTTACCTAAGCAGCACAAGCCCGTTTAAATATTTCTTCCTCCGTTTTACCCGATCCTAAGGGTTGAAAGAATCACAGGTATACACACAGACTACTCAAATCTCTTCTCAGTTTTAATAAATTCTTAATGAATGAGTGTTTTATTTAACAAATAATAAAACAAACTTTAGTGATTTATGTACCTACTGGTTTTAAATTTGATATTCATATTAAAAATATTTATATTGATTGTGGATTATTTCACTATTTATAATTATATTAAATAAATAAATTATGTTTTTAATTGTATTTATTAATTTTATTTTTTAGATTCCTTATTGTGAAATTTGATTTGATTTTTTTTATCTTGCGATCAAGATCGATTTCGATATTAAAATATCATCGTCAGTTGGTAATTACTTTTTCTATACTACAAATATAACGGCTATTTTTTCTTCTTTATATACAGAAAAAACATTCATACTCCGTGTTTACGTTGATCAGAATTTTTGAAATAATACACTTTAGTTGAACAGCTTACATTGATTTACGAATTTTGTAGAATCAAATCGTATAACTTGTTGGTTGTGGTGTTAATTTTGGTATTCAATAAATATCTGTTGTTTTTGTTTTTGTAAATTTCGATTTCTTCCAAACGATCCATTGCATCCCCTTTTTTTAATCTAAACAATATTTCCATATTCGAATCCAAATTTATGTAGTTGTGTTGTGTTTCATTTATGTGCTGTGCGAAATTCGAATCGGTTCTGATCTTTCCTATACCTGTTATATGCTCTTTAAACCTTTGTTTAAACGATCTACCAGTTTGACCAATATAGAATGATGGGCAATCAGAACAAGTTAATTTATAAATACCGGTATCTAAAATTGTGTTGTCCTTAAGTTGAATTTTTTGTTCTAAAGAATTTCGGTTTTTGAACGCAATTTTATAGCCATAACTTTGGAATATTTTTTGTAAATGTTTACTGGAATTTTGATCATATTCTACGCTGATATACCTGGTATCCTGACCACCATCGCCGAAAATCAACGTGGTAAACTGTTGGTATTCAATTTTGCTCCGATATGCCGCATTCATGCTATCAATTTTATCAGGTTGATAACCGTTCTGGCTAGCGATCAATCTGATAACCCTCAGTTCATCATTATAATCCTGTTCGGACATCTTAATACTATTCAATCTTCGAATCAAATGGTTATAAGCTGCAATTTTGTGAGCATATGGGTGATTGGAATTTGCATGGATGGTATGACTGGTCTACGTAGGTTTTCGATAAAATAGCCGTTATATTTGTAGTATAGAAAAAGTAATTACCAACTGACGATGATATTTTAATATCGAAATCGATCTTGATCGCAAGATAAAAAAATCAAATCAAATTTCACAATAAGGAATCTAAAAAATAAAATTAATAAATACAATTAAAAACATAATTTATTTATTTAATATAATTGTTTTAAATTTATTTAATTAGGTTTCATTTCTTTCGGGAAATGTTTCAATTTATTCAAAATCGTTTATTTTAATTCGGAACAAGTTTCATTTATTTGAGGAATAGTTTGGCTGATAGATTAACCGCCGTAAGGTTTCTTGATTCAGAACGCAATCACAGAGAGCTTAATGGAATATTATTTGCATAAATCTGCTAAGTCCCTTCATCCTAAAATGTTCATTTGCTGGCCGTTTTACTAATCGTTATACCATTTCAAGCCACGATCACGGCACTGACAGTAAGACAATATTAATCAAATCAATATTTTAAAATAAAAATTGAATAAAAACCGTCAAATTCAAATACATATATACAATAAAAACTCGTATCGTACGTATAACCATTAATCGGTACCAACTTGTGGCATTAATTAAATTCGTTGATAATGAAAAGTACTTAATCCAAGCACTCTCTCAATAAAAATGACAACTAAATTGAAAAGCAACCTCGCGAGGAGACTTTTCGTTAGCCGTCTGGTGGTTAATAGCATAATGTAGCATAATTTAGTTTAGTCAGAAATTTAGTCGAAAAAATCGGTGTCAGGCCCACAGCATTAGAGGTAAAACCGCAATGGAATAAATGGATTTTGTTGAGGTTAAAATTGGAAGTTTCAAAATCGTTTTAATCACACGGTTTTGAAGTATTTCTAAATCACGAGTATTATTGTTAGCGGTCGATGCCCAAATGGAACTCATGTAGCTAAGATGCGAATTAATGACAGAATAATAAAACATCCAAACGATGCGCTCATCAATTAGTGGTCTAATTCGTTTTAGCGCGAACACATAAGGCCAAATAGTCTTCTTTAAATGCAAAACATGTTCTCTAAATTTTAAGGAGTCATCTAAGATGAGCCCTAAATATTTTGCTGCCTTTACTTGAGTTATTTTGGTACATTCAAATAAGAAATAATTGGGAAAGTTATCCGGAAATACCTTGTTTTGAAAAACTATATAATTCGTTTTAGTTAGATTGATTGACATTTGATGTGCTGTAAGCCAGTTTTTAATATTTAATAAGTCTTGCTTCATTAGGGCTAGCAACTCAATCGAATCTTCACAACCATAGACCAGAGCCGCATCAACTGCATACAAAGTTAACGAGCCGTTTAAAGTAATCTGAAATATATCATTGATATAAAAGATAAATGCGCATGGGCCCAGAAGAGAACCTTGCGGTACTGCTGCTTTAGATTTGAGATATTGACTTCTTTCGTTGTTTACAAAGGTGAATTGGGATCTTCCAGTGAAGTAGCTAACCAGAAGGGAAAGTGCCTTACCACAGATACCAATATTTCTAAGTTTTTGAATTAAAATATCATGTGATATTGAATCAAACGCTTTTTGTATATCAATAAATAGAATGGATACATATAAATTGTTATCAAGCGACGTATAGACAGAATTTATGATGTAGCTAGCTGCCAGTTGAGTACTAGAATTTTTTACAAACCCAAACTGGTTTTTATGAATTATTTGGTTATGTTTGAAGAATGGTTCTAATTGGGCTAGAATAAAAGATTCGAAAATTTTGGAAAATGAACTTAGGATGCAAATAGGCCTGTAGTTTGTAGGTTTGAGTTTATTGCCACTTTTAAATATAGGAATAACCTTCCCCAACTTCAAGGTAATGCTCTATTGATAAGTTTTACTAAGTCTGGAATAATAATATTTTTTATTTTTAACAGCAATTTTAGGGATAAATTATCAGACCCTTTAGCTGCTCGTTTATTCAAACTGAGTAGAATATTGTTTACGGTATCGAAATTAACGTACTTGAATTCGGAAAAATAAGAGACTTTATAATTTAAGTAATGCGAAAAATGAGGAATAACATTAGTAGTCGTCGAGTAATTCTGGTTAAGATTTGCAACATTTATAAAAAAATTGTTAAATATGTCAGCTACCATACGTGAGTCCTTAACAAGTGAATTTCCGACATTTGAATCTTGAAGAATTATTTTACTGCTTGAATTGTTTGGTTTGTTTTGAAATACTAAATGATTCAGTACCTCTCAACATTTCCTAGGATTATCCTTTGTTTCAATCAATTGAGCATTGTAATATTGTTTCTTTAATTTAAATTTTGTATTGATAACTGAATTCCTGTAAACTTTAAATATTGATTTATAATGTTCGTTATTGGGATATTTTTTATATTTCACGTAGAAATAATCCCCTAAGTTTGATTAGGTGAATAAAATTTTTCGTAATCCAACTATTTTTCCTTGATGATTTTTTTACTGAGTGAGAGTGCTGAGCCACAATACTACCTAAGTATTTTACGAGATCCTCAAAGCTATCTTTACTAATATACTTTTTGTATAGTCTCGTGAGAATTTGTTCGTAATCAATAAGCGTAAATATGTTGTCTTCTGAATTAGAAACAATTTTAATATTAGCGGTTAATAATAACAGACGATGATCAAAACTGGGAACATCATAATATGTTAAATAATATTTATAATGAAATACATTGGATATAATGAAGTCCAATATGGATGGATTGTCGGAAAAACGTGTAAAATAAAATGGGCTTTTATGGTTTAAGATTGCGCAACCGTTAATAGCAACTACTGAATTCAACCAAGTTGTATTCAAATCAGACTCGTTTAAAAGATTAATATTGAGATCACCCATCAGGAAAATATTTTTTTTATTTGATAAACGTTTTTCTAGTTCTGAAAAAAAAGTCTCATTTGAGCAAGCTTTGGTTCTATAAACTCCAGCTACATGAATCTTCAAGATTGGAAGGTGTAATAGTAGAAAACTGGCATTCTCAATTGTTACAGAAACAAGTTGAGTGGCCAAAATTGAATTATGTATAAAGATAGCGAGTCCCCCTCCCCTGTTATTCTCTCTACAACAGTGATGCGCGTTGTAGTGCTCTAAGTTGTACAGCGGAACCTCATTGCTGTAAATAAACGTTTCACTAATTACTAAAATCTGCGGTAATGATGCTAATGTAACTAAAAAATCTCGAATATCATCCAAATGTTCTCTTAACGATCTTCCATTAATAACCAGAAATTTTATTGAATTTGAATTAGCTGAAGGTTCTGTTTGTAGGTGATAAGAAATATTTATGTTATCCGTAATATTTGGTGGCTGAAGTGAATCCATTATTAATTAGAGAATTTTAGCCTAATCAGAAAAAAAAAAGATTGTAATCCAGTTTAGTCTTTCCCAGAACTAGCAAAGCAAACGAAACTCAACGTAAACGTATTAATTACTAAATAAAACAAAAATAACAATAACAATAAAGAAAAGAAAAACAAGAACTTCAATGAAATAGAAAAGAAATATAGAATAAAATGATAGGTACCTAATAAATACTATGTACAGAATAATAAAATAAATTCCAATGAGGCGTTGCAAAATTATGATCCCTTAATGTTAAACTCCAAATTGCGATGAATCGGTGATAATTATCGGATGAGCATCATCAGATAACTTGGCAAATATGTGACCATTGAACCATACTTTGCTTATTTTGTTTTGTTTAACAAGTTTGCGACCTTGATATAGAAGATTCGAGTAAAATTTTGTCAAACGATGACTGATGTTAAGGCGCGATGTCGGGTCGTGATATTCTGGTAGAACTTGCTGTATGGTAATTGGACCTTTGCTGATTAGAGTTGATAATATAGCATTTTTGGTTGATTGCAGTTTAGATTTGATGAAAATGTGAGGTTTAACGATTTTGTTGTTGCCTTGAAATGTTTTGATGAAGTGATCATCGATGTCATCCATTGGAAACTTAAAAATAATAGTTAAATTCTTTAGTATCTGGCTATATGAATCCATTACTGGAACGCCGGAGACCACAATGTTATTGGAATATAGTTGTTGCATTATATACTCATTTTGTAATTCAACCCTAGAGAGCCTTTTGTTGGTATGTTCCAGTTGTGACGAATCAACAGCTGTAATATGTTGTAGCTGCTGGATGGAGTGGTTCATCTTAGTGATTTTCCCGTCTATTTCCGACCAAGGCGAGCAAATTGCGTTTAGAAGATCTTTTTGTGAGGGATCCTCAATATTTTTGAATGCATCAATCATTGAGGTGACCGACGTTCCATCTTCTTTCGTGAAAGTAATAGGTCGTTGTGTTGTACTTAACGGAGCCGTTGATTTAGGTGTTTTAGGATCCGCATCTTCCACTACCGTTTTTTTAATTCTTCTACCGTTGCCCATCATAAAGCTTTTGATAATGCGTTTGGAAACTTAGAACAAAATACTGTAAGAAAATAATTGTTATTGATCAACTAATAACATTAATCTTTAAGCCACAAAATTCCTTTAGAATTTTAAAAATGATGCAATGTTGCTACGGCTGCTTCTCAATAAAGATGGAATAACTGTCCGTGAAACAGCAACTGTTTTTTATCCAAATCAAACACCAGTTGACCGATATATTTTACACGTTGAGCGATATAAACGACACAAAATATGTGGAGATCACTGTAAAATGAGATTTAGGCCACTCTTTCTGGTAAAGATTGGAACTGTTCACTGGTTGAATCACCCAAAACAAAATTATTAAACGCACACCAAATGAAATAGTTTTTTAGCACTTAGTCACTATGTATTTATAAACAACACGATTGTTATATATGTATGTATGATACATATATCTTTATATACCGTTTTCTTTTTAAACGAAACTGGAGTTGAATGTTTGCCTTATAAAAAAATAAGAAGTTCACCAAACTGTGTAATAAAGTTGATACTCGGCAATAATTTATTTATTTGTGTACGGTTATTCTTGTTTTGTGCATTCGATTAGAGTAAGCGGTGTTTTAATTTTTTTTTTTTTTGATTAATTTTCTATTGTTTCCTCTTTACTGTATTGATAAACCCATAAACCCAAAAACATGTGTTTTAAAAAAAAAAAAAAAGGCTACACCAACACAGCTTTTTATAGTAGTATACACTAACTTAATTATAGTTTCATTGATAATGAGTAGAGTTTATTTAGCAATGATATGAATTCATATCACCGAAAATATTCACATTGCAATTTTTAATATTAAATAATATTTTATTTAATTTTGATAAAACACCTCACCAAAATTACGTGTTCACTACTCAGCGGCCATGATATAAAACCACCAAAATAAAATTATTGTAAATTCGCCAAATAATTTTTACTGAAATTGCCCTCCTTGTTAAGGTGTTCTGCTTCTGCTGCTCCTCGCAGCTCTTTATATTTGAAAGTAAACTGTAGATTGGCCGTTTAAATAAATAAAATAAAAATACGGACATTAACGATTTGTTGTTTGGCCAATATCTTAATTTAGGAAAAACTCACTTGGCTGGCCATTATCTATCAGTTTAGATATGATCGTAAAACAGTAAAATTGTAATAATTGCCCTACAGAAAACTTAAGTTACTCCTGCATTATTGAAGAGTTGAAATATGATAATTTAAAAAAAAATTGTTCAGGCTATTAACAAACAATAAATAAATATAAAAGACCACATAAATTTGACTTCTACGTGATCTCTAAAATCTCACAGAAAAGTTAAGTTTGATTTGAAATTTTACTCCACTGTAAACAAAGGTTACTTGCGAATTCGACCTAAACCAGAAAAAAAAATGTTTTTTTGTCCAGTCATCTATAGATTTTTATATTCCACGGCTTGTTAATTTTGTTAGATTAAAGTTCTTATAGCAACGCTTGACCTTAATAATGTAATATTTGTTGAAAATTAGAACGAATCATTTTATTTCGAGAAACAGAGGTCTTTAATCTTTATGTAGCAATAAATATTGTTAGGGCGGCGATTTACCAAAAATATAGCACCACACATTTCATAAAAACCATCATATATTATGAAACATATAACTTGAACTTAAGCAAAACCCATAAAATAAAATCTTATATTATATTATATAAATCGTAAAATAATAATCATAAAAACATTAATGTTTTATTATTGTACTTACATCAACATTAATACCATCTATTCGGAAAACTTTAATTGCTGGTATTTCTTTTGGTGTATATCTAAAAAATTCCCGCGTTCCTTTGTACCATTTCACGCTATATAATGTGTCATTCTCTAAATCAAAATCACATATTAATTCCGCTATCCCTTCAACCATAGCTGCCGGTGGTACTGTTACTTTTGTTATAAATAGACCGGTTACTATATCTGAAAATAAAAAAAAACAAATTTGAGTTAGTTTCGCAAACTTAGCAGTACCCACAAAACAAACGTCAATCAATTAAAAATTTTCCAAAAAAAAATGTTAGGTTAATCATCATCATGGTACTTATGACAGCTGAAATGATTTATCATAAAATTTTAACATTCAATCCCCCCGAAAAATATTTTATGTGCCTCTCTCATCTATTTATCATCGATATAAAACCAAAAATTAGGTTTCATTTATTTTCGAAACTAAGATGAAAACGAAACAAAAGTTTATTAAAATCTTTCTTATTTAATTTGCTCATTGTTGGTGTTGTTGTATTATTCCCTCATTATACTACCTACATACCAAACAGCATCGAACAATTCGTATAAAAATAATGTAGCATATTTCTTCATTTTTTTTTTTACTTACGTTACAGATTTTCTTCTCTATTATCTAATTTTCAATTTTTTGACAGAAATAAACTGTCAAAATAAATTAAATTAAATTTAATTTTCATTGTTAAGAAGAAAATTTTTTTTCTTATACGTCTATATAGTACAAAAAGGCGAAACAAAATAAAAATCTTTCCTGTCTACATCTCGAAATTGAAAATAATGTACACATTTTTTTTTTTTTTGTGTTCATTTTCGCCGATTTTCTTATTTTTGGGCTAAACGAGCACAAAGTAGACAATGTGATGGTGGTTTATCTTCTAGTGAAAAAAAAAAATTTTTGTTTTTCCAAGAGAATATGCCCGTTGCTGTTTGGTGTTGAAAATAAATCAAATAAGGCAGTCGTGATTTTATTTTGTGACGGGTGGCGCGCAAGTTAATGAGAAAGAATTTATGCGATTGGATAACAAAATTTTTGTCGGAATTTTAATGCAACAATTACTCTTGGACGGATGGATGATGATGAAAGGGGGGAAATTGGTTGATGATGAGTAATAAAACATAATCATTATTAGACTATGTTATGAAATTTTAAAATTCAGCGTTGTATTCATAATTTTAATGTTATAAAAGTTATTCATGTGCATTGGGTATAACGTCTTCGTGGTATATTTAGCATTTTGACAAAACAAGCCAAATTAAATAATATGTTGATGAAGTACTTGAGCTATTCAACGATTCTACTTATTTTCCTTTCTATATAAATGTTGAAAAATAAAATTAATCCACTTATTTTCGTCTAGAAGAGCGTCTATCATATTCATTATGCTTGTCTATTGAATTTAAGATACTTCAAGATTTATTTCAATTTGAAAACAACCACATAGAATTATGTATATACATACATATATGTGTTGTTTCTTGTAAAGAAACCATAAATATGTACAAAATAAAGTACATGTAAAAGGATGTTCTTTTACAATTCCTTTTTGGAATAAAATATTTATTTTTATTTGCAATTCAGTTATGTGGCTAATGATTTTGCCTTCGGTAATGAATATTATTTTACATGCTTTTAAAAATGTAATTGTTAGAAATGTAAAATGTTGTGGTCATCTCAAGAAACAAACAGGACTTTCCAAACGATGTGTGGCAGAACAGTATCTACAAGCATGTTCCTTGTTTCGTTATGTTTGAGCGAATATATTTAACCTAAATATTTGAGTTATGACAAAATAATTTTTAAAACAGTCTAAAATGTAAAATAATGAATGGTGACAGGTAAATAAGTACTAAATTAAACTTCCTTACAAATTATGATTTGGGGCTGCGAAATTTTGCTTTCGTAACACTTTTTTCAATGAATCAGAAGTCTTCTATGTTTCCAAGCACTAAAATGGATCTGTCTAACGAGGCTTAATAAAGCATGCTTAAGAGAACAATTTTAGAGATAGAACGATGTTCATAAGTGGAACCAGCGATTCGGAGCGGAGAGGAGTGGATCAGATTGGAGCGAGGAGCGGATTGGAGTGTCCCCATTTTCATCGGAGCGTGAAGCGGATTTGGGGCGATTACTGTAGGAGTGGAAATGACTGATGAGCGTTTAAAAAATCAAATTTCTTTTCGCTTTCCTCAAAAAAAAAATGCATTTGGGGTTCATTTTAGATTTCAGCGCCGTAAACATAAAACAATAAATGTTTAATTATCTTGATAATTATTATATCAATTAAAATTGTAAAAATAACATTACACATAAGTTCCCGCTCCGGTCTCGGCTTTAGTGTTAATTATTTAAGTTAAGTAACTATAGTCATGGTGTTATATGAAAACAACCAAAACTTACTTCAGCGGAACTGAGTAACGGAGCGTCATTATTTGAACTGCACTTAACACGAAAACATTTTCTCAAACCTCTACTCAGCTCCACACTCAACAGCCAACTCAATCCCGAAATTACCTCGGTTCGCAACTAGATGCGTGTACGAACTCAACTCAAAGTAACTCAATCTGACCTCCCACTAATCACTAAACTCGACCGAAAATTAATCCCCAATCGATCCCCTCACTCAAATCCAACTCAACCCTCAACTAAACCAGAACTCAACGCCAATTCTACCTTCAATTCACCCCGAACTCAACACTCAACTCATACCTAAATTAACACAGTTCGAAAGCTACATGCGTAAATGAACTCAACCTAACCTAATCTCCAATTAAATCCCCGGCTAAACCCTCAACTGTACTCCATTGTTCAACCCCAACTCAATACTCCACTCGACAATAATTCAACCTTCAACTATACCCTCATCTGAACGCTCAACTCAATCCTCAATTCAACACGGTCTGAAAAACTTCATGCGTACATGAACTCAACTTAGAACAAGTCAAGCTAACTTTTACCTTAACCCCCAAATAAATCCCCAACTGGATGGCTGAATGAATCTCGACTTAACCCAACCACAATTAACCCCAAATTCCCCACTCAATCTCCAAAATAACAAGGCCCGTAAAAATACTTGCATACCTGAACTCAACTGAAGGTTACTTTCAACCCAACGCACAACTCTCGCCAAATCCGCAACAGAACCCCACACTAAACTTCAAATCAACTCCAACTCAACCCCAAACTCAATTCCTAAACCAACACGGCCTGAAAACTGCGATTATGAACTCAACTCAATCCTAACTCAACCTATAACTCGACAGCCAAACTAAACGTCTAATTCAATCCTCAAATCAACGCGACGCGAAAAACTATACTCGTTCCTGAGCAAAACTTAAAACAACAAGTTAATTTCCAACTCAGCCCTCTACACAACCCCAACAAAAGTCTAAACTTACCCGCCGACTCCTACTCAACTAAACCTCAACACAACTTCAGCCCTTGTCCAATCATAACTCAACTTTAACTCGACCTGCAAACCAGCCCTTAAATCAGCAATCCTAAACTTACGCACAACACAACTCCGAAATCAAAATTTCCAAGCTATACTCCTCAATGAACTCAACCCAAGTCAACTCTATTTCGATTGTCAATTCAACAAACAAATAAATGCTAAGTTCAACTGCTTACTAAACTCAAACTCAACCCTAACTCAGCTTCAAATCAACCCGTCGCCGACTTAACCCTCAAACCAGCATATATAAAAAATTAGTGAACTGGTCACGAAACCCTAATCAAACCTCAACTCGGCCCAATTCCACCCGCAAATAGGACCTAACTCACCCCTCAATTCAACTGCAAATTTAACGCCCAACTCAATTCTCAAACTAGCATTTATAAAAAATTGGTCAACTGCTCATAAAACCTTAATCCAACCCCAACTCAACTCTAACTCACCCCTAACTTAATCTCTCCCCAAAGGTCAAACTTCTCAGTATAGGTCTCTTTTCAATTTTTCACCTGAACCGTAGAAACAGTCTTCGTGATACTTTCGTTAATAGTCTTCGTGATACTTTCAGGCAAAACATCAAGACGTCCAGACAGCAGGACGGACATTTTTGACTTCGTTCATGGGTGACACCTTTCATCAATTCATGAATATCATAATGACTAAATTTGCGAAGTACTACCAAACATGACAATCAAGCAGTATCTGAATCAACAATTGGGACAGCTTCTGAGTTAGTTATGGTTCCAAATCAGCCAATTCAGAGACCGTCTCGGCGTAATGTTTTGATTGGATCAGGAAATAACTTCTATAGTTTGGATATAGTCGAACCACGTAAATGGATCTTTTTATCGTGTTGTGTATCAACCGTTAGTGAAGACAAAATCATCCTTCAGCTGAAAAATGAACTCAATGTAGCGGAAATGCTACGGGACACAATAGGCCTTACTCATCATTTAAATTCAACGTTTCTGTTTCGTATTATACCAAAATTATGTCTGCTGAAGCTTGGCCTAATGGAGAATTAATCAAAGATTTTCTGGGGTGAAACTAAAGGCGAGATATAGGCTTAGTCCATCTGTATAAAGCCGACTCATCAGTCTCGCTGTCAACTAACATCACGAACATCTGTTGTTAAGAATAAGTCATATTTATTTATAGTCTAAGATCCCACCTTAAAATGACCTTCACCGGGCTGGTTAATGGATGAAAAATATTTTATATTCAATTAAATACGTCAATAAATATATTGCAAATGGGTTGTCTAAAAAATTTCAGTCCAGAATATGATTAATTAACAATTAAAAAATTGTTTTTTTTTTAAACATTTCACTGGTTTGGTTAATAGACAAATTCCATACCAATCGAAAGTATGAGCCCATAGAATATGCAAACGTTAGGTTGACTATTTTTTTCCCGTCACAACTCTTGGGTAGGCAGGTATAAACAGGTAAATCGATACTAGTAACTTGCACCGGTCTGGTTAATGAATTAAAGTTAAATTAAAATATAGATTATTTCATTACGAACACGGTGGTATAGGGTAGTCTGTGAAAAATCAGTCCTGAATTCCGGTTGTCGAATTTTAAAAAATGAAATTGCTGTGAGTGAATACGTGCGACAGAGAGGTCCCAGCGAACCATCCCATGCGATAGAAGAGTACACAGCGTCGCAGCTGTGTGTAGTTCGACCATTGAAAGAAAGAGAGTGCGCATGCTATTGGTACTTGAAAATGAAAAGGATAGCGATAGACTCGTACATGTAGCGCATCATATTGGAGTAGCTTAATATTAAAATAGAAAACATAGTATTAAAATTGAGGGATGCTGTTTTCATTTTTTTTCTAATAAATTGATATAATAAATTAATTATATATATGTGTATATATTTTATATTTCTCGCATCATTCACTTTGGTGCAGTTCTTGATGCCATACATACTAGCAGTAAATTCTTGAACGGTGTTCATTTTTTGGTCAATGAAAATATCGGCTTCATCTGTTAATGATGCAAAAACTGTTTGATATCTTTCATTTTTTGAAAATAGCTTAAAAGGTTTTACTTTTCCTTTATTATAAAATTCTGCCGTGTAATCGCAACCTGTAAACGCATGGAAGGCGGGAAGACTTTGGCATAATTTGAATCCTAACTTCAACGCTAAATCGGTGCAATTAATGCAACCAACAGGTTGGTTATTAGTTTTTTTTTGTTGCTGAACTGGTAAGCCAAATTTCTGATTCAGAAATTTTGTGCATATTTCCTAACAAAATAATCAAAACATCTGTATCAGAGGCTTTAATTAAAATTCTTGAGCCTGGTTCCGCTTTATAAGCATGAAAAATAATCCTCGTACCTCTTCGTGATGACATTCATAATTAATTTCTTCAGTTTTTTTTATGGAATTTTCTTGAACTTGATAAGAGTAGCGTAGCACTGATGGTCGACGGTTAAAAAATTTTTTTTGTTTTTGATTATTGTTACCAAATGGTTGTGCTCCCAATAATCAGCCAGAAACAGCACCAAAGCCTCTTTGAAACGATAATTTTTAAGGCCTTGCAAAAAATTTTTAGGTCTGGTTTGTTGAGGTCCCGAAATTTTGTACGGAATATCGAATTCTTTTCGGCTTTCACGTTCAGAATCTTTGATTGACGGTGATAAGTAGCGATCAAAAATTAAATTTATTTCTGTTGCGTTTGTTGAACATATTTTTATAAGTATTGACTCTGCAATTTTATCAAAAGTTTGGGGCATAGAAGATCCGATTAAATGCAAGTAGTAAAAACCATCAATTATTTCAACGTTGATATATGTTGGCTCAACCATTTCAGTTTTGGATTTCATAATCTTTGCTAACGTTGACTTAGGAGTTTTTAACATCTCCCCATTACATGAAAAAAGAGCAGGTGGCAATGGTGCTAGTGGAAAAGTCAGGCAATATTCGAGATTAATTTTTTTGTTAAGACTAATTGCCAAAAGTCGCCCAAATACGTCTCGTTCCATTTTCAATAGTACTTTCTTGTTCTTGTCTTTGGTAGTGAGAACTTTAGTCATGCATTGAGAAGCAAAATTGCAGATTTTGTTTCGTTTTATATGGGTTTACGAAAAGCTAACTTTAATGAACAGTTTTTAAAAGTTTCATCATTAAAATCAATCACACCATCATCCGAATTACACAAAAAACACTTTTTGGCCATTTTTTTACAATAACCGTAGCACGTTTTGCCTATTCTAACTATAATATTAAGCTACTCCAAAATGATGCGCAACATGTACGAGTCTATCGCTATCCTTTTCATTTTCAAGTACCAATAGCATGCGCACTCTCTTTCTTTCAATGGTTGAACTACACACAGCTGCGATGCTGTGTACTCTTCTATCGCATGGGATGGTTCGCTGGGACCTCTCTGTCGCACGTATTCACTCACAGCAATATTTCATTTTTTTAAATTCGACAACCGGATTTCAGGACTGATTTTTCACAGACTACCCTATACCACCATGTTCGTAATGAAATAATCTTTATTTTAATTTAACTTTAATTCATTAACCAGACCGGTGCAAGTTACTAGTATCGATTTACCTGTTTATACCTGCCTACCCAAGAGTTGTGACGGGGAAAAAATAGTCAACCTAACGTTTGCATATTCTATGGGCTCATACTTTCGATTGGTATGGAATTTGTCTATTAACCAAACCAGTGAAATGTTTAAAAAAAAACAATTTTTTAATTGTTAATTAATCATATTCTGGACTGAAATTTTTTAGACAACCCATTTGCAATATATTTATTGACGTATTTAATTGAATATAAAATATTTTTCATCCATTAACCAGCCCGGTGAAGGTCATTTTAAGGTGGGATCCTATACTATTAGTATTCATCAAAATATTAGAATTTTACGTAGAAATTTTTTTTTTTTTTTTTTAGCTAATATTGTTGCACTCGAGCTATTGCCACAAATCATTCTACTTTCCGAAGTCTGGATTGAACAACATGAACTAGATACCTATAAGATACCGGGTTTTAAAATTTTTGGTAATTGCAATTCTATGTGTAGAGCCGCCAGATGTTGTGAGGGAATGAAAAAAATGTGGTTCATATTAATAGTAGTAGTGCTGACCTTATACAGGTGAATTTTGAATATTAGTTTGTTTTGTTTTCGGTTATATGTATTTATTGGTTACATTCTGTGGCCGCATCTGTTTTCATTGAGGAACTTAATAATATAATTAATAGATATCAAATCCAAAAATTTGATGGTTTTTGGTGATATAAACTTAAATATTTTTGAATTTTCACCCTCCGTCTCTCACAGCCTTAAGTCGTTGATAAATAAGCCAACCCGTATTACAAGCAATTACTATACCTGCATTATCACTTGTTTTTAGACATTCACCGAAGGTTGAGTTTAAGTACGAAGCTGACATTCGAAATTTAAATATCACTGTCCATATATGACCAGTATTGTATTTGAACCTATTTACGGGTCTAATTCTTACTCAGCCGAATCGAAACGAAATATCAAAATTATTAGTTGTTCGAATTTATTTAAAGTTTTAAACGAATAAAGTTGGTGTTCTGTCTACTCTCAAACTGATGTGCGATGAGCGCTTATATAGCTATTTCATTCATAAATCTTTTAAAATTTTATATTGATAGAAATAGTTCGTTGGTGTTAAAGTGAAAAATAGAATTATTAAGCCTTGCATAAAGCGTGCCTTCTTAGAAAAATTAGGTATAAAAATAAACTTTCGAAAAAGTTTAATAATAATTGACTTTACAAACCGAGTTAAGGCACTAATTAAAGCTGTTAAACATGAAATAGTTTTGGCCAAAGCTAATTATTTTAATAATAAGTTTCAAGCTGTCAATGGTAACATTAAACAAAGTTGGAAATTAGTCGATAAGATTTGAAACAAAGACAGGTCAAACGCTTAAATTGAAGAAATATCTGTTGATGAAAATGATTCAGAAACCGATCCACCCGAATTGACTGCTTTGTTGACAATCACTTCGTAAATGCTGTCTTAAATTGTAAACAATCCATTAACTCCGATGATAAGTCCTGCGCCAATCTAATCTACCATAATTCTGAATTAAAATCGTGTGTGTTCTTAGAAATTTTCCCGCTTGAAATTCTAAATGTAATATCGAAACTTAAAATATCGCGTTTACTCTTCTAGATTAAAAGAAGCTGTTGTTAATCCAATTTTTAAAAAGTCCTATATAAAATATATTTCAGACTACAGACCAATCTCATTGCTTCCTGTATTTGGCAAAATCTTTGAGAAGCTCGTCCATTCGAGGATTACGAGGTTTTTGGACAATACCAATTTTTTACCTGACAGCCAGTTTGGCTTCAGAAAATCCAGAGGTACTCAAAATGCTCTATTAGGATTCACTAACTTTTTACATGAAGGATTTGATCAGAGAAATGCGGTTGCCTCCTCAAGAACTGGTGCGCCTCGCATACAATGTTCTTAAGTACAATATCTAAAGGTATGCTCTTTAAGATTACCGATGCTTTTTTAGTAGCCCCTACAGTTCTTTATCACGCTCGTAATTTAAGTACTTATGACTAACTGTAGATATCACTTTGCTTTGGAGACACCATATCGATGACCTTCGTAAGTATCTAATAATAATGATTAGCAAAGTTTACTTACTATACGTAGGGCATGCCCGACTGCAGTTTTAAGAAATTTATAATTTGCATTAGTTGACTCGAAATTATCTTGTGGCTTAGTTTATTGGGGTGGCACTTACTACTACAGAATTCAACCACTCATTGTTGCACAGAGGCATATTGTTAGGATTATTCTTAATGCACAGATGACTTCTGCTTCATGGACTCTGTTTCAATCCCTGGAGATATTTCCACTTAGACATCTGTTTGTGCGCAAAGTATTGAAAGCTTTTTTGTTATCATTGTGAACCAGCCAAACGTCAGCACCAGATCCAACTTGAGGAACCCTCAGTATTTCGGCTTCAAAGATTCTACACAACGAACTTGAAAAACTCATTTTTAATGTTGACTCCCCAAATGTTCAATAGTCTTCCAGATGAATTGAAAATTGTTCGGAATTTGAAATATTTTCTAAAAACATTTTTATTCGAGTGTGATAGTGTAAGTGATTTGGTTCAATTTTAAGTGTATAGGTAATTGCAAGTTTAAATTTTCATTTATTTAATGTATTGTATCTTATGATTAATGACTTTTTTAAAATTGTAATCTATAGCAGCAGTCAATACTAGATTTTAAGGATCCACAAATTGTTTGATGAATAAATAAATAAATATTATTTTTCTTAAGTATTTTTTTTGATGCGTAAGCATCTATACTCGAGTCTACCAAAAAATTTTGTACTGAAGTAATCTCATAAATGAAACGAATGGAAATCACATATTTCGGTTTATTATACACTATTATTATCGTCACCCTCATTATTAAGATTTAAGTTTCAGAGCACATAGTCACATAGTCTCGCGATAACTGGTCTCGCAAGGATATCCAATTCTCTTGTTTTTCGAGACCAGGATACACAAAATCGACCATGTTAACAATCTTGATTTCAAATAATACAGTTGGAGAGGCATGGACAGCGAGCTGCTGACCGCTCGACCGCCAAACAATGGGTGGGTGATGTAACAGCACAGCTGTTGGAATCGGCAATATATAGCCTGTTATATTTCAGCTTCCTATTTAAATCAAGTTACTTTCAGAAGTTGTATATTTGTCTCAGGTAGGTATATGTATATTAAGAGCGAAATAAGATATTTTCAAAGTTTTCAAGAATTATCTAAGAGGAAACCCTTCTCTCTAGGATGACATCCCGAAATATTTGCGCCTCTATTCCACCAATACGCTTTTGAATTTTTGCTGGCTTATTGGCATAGATCTTACTTTTGAGATAACCTCAAAGAAAGAAATCCAAGGGTATGAAGTCCCTCAATGAAGATGATTTTCTTTGAAAAAGTCGCCATCAAGTTGTATTTGCTCGTACATCCAATCGGTAAACGTACGGCGCTTGAAATGATTTGGAGGCTTCAATTCTTCCGTTAGCTCAATTTTGTAAGCATGAATACTCAAATCTTTTGTTAAAATTCAACGTAATGTGGTTCTTGAGAGGTTTAGTTGCTGCGCACGATGATGAGTTGACGTGCTTGGACTCTCTGCCACAATTTTACATACGGCAGCAATATTTTCGGCTGAACGACCTGTGCGAACACGTACTGATGATTTTACATGTGCTACCGACATTTCTTCGAAATTCTGCACAATATTTAAAATTGTACGCTCAGTTGGTACGTCCATTTAACCCCAAAAAACATGTAACGCGATAGTTATGCATTTCTTTTTTGAACACCCATTTTCATAATAGCTGTGCCAACGTGTATCTATATCTGACTAAAATTGATAATGACCGAAAGATGACAGAGTCAATATGTAATAATTTTTTTTTTGATATTTTGATTTTATTCACCACTATCATGGTGAAATACCCATTAGCCAACCTTTATAAATCTTGAAAGTCCTCTTAAACTGGAAACTGCTTTCAAACCGCAAAGTGGATTGTAATATATCATTACGCTTTTTGCTTATATAAATTTGCCCATGCGTCATCATAAATTTTATATATTGGAATTTATGATTAAGCACGGACAAAATTGGTATATCGGGCGCAGTTACATTGAAATGTAAGAGTGAATATTTTTGAGTGGAAAGCCGGTCTATCTGTATAATATTTGAGCTATATTTTATACCTACTTTATAATTATCAAAAACATCACGGCCTACTATTCCATCTTTCATAGACAAGCGAGTCGGCATCAGCATTAATCTACCAATCAGTGAAATCTGAGCCGTATAGCAAGCGTTACAATAAACATGTGTGACAGTGCGGTTCGTGAAAATGTGTTGCGGTGTTGTAGCCAATGCGATACCATCGCGCATTGTAAATATGCAGGTCTAAAAAAACAGTTTTTGACGGAATAGCAAGTTCCAAAAATATCCATTGATTCTGTGATGAGTGAAATGACATGTTTAAAATGCATTTTGATAAGCTTGCAGAGCTAACTATTTTATGCAATAGAATTGAACTTTATGTGAAAAATCTAAATAAGTATGCAAGTGTAAATAAAAATATGGCAAATGGTGATTTATGTACTAATTCGGCATCGAGTACTGACAGTACTGCGGCAGTTCGGCTAAATAGTATTGTGAGCGTAGCTGTGCCGCTTTCTACTAATTCAGAGTATTCAGATACCGGAAAGATGGAAGGAATGCAGAGTGGTTCCAATTCCAAAAAGGGATCGCGATACAAATCTGGCAATAAACTACAGAGGAATATGTATGTTGAATGTTTTTATTAAAATGGTGAATGGGATGCTGAAAGGCAGGTTTGAAAAGTTTATGAATGAAAATAGTTTATTGCCAGAGACCACTTTTGGTTTCCGTCGTAACCACTCTGCAAACGAATGTGTGGAAAAATTTGTGTGGGAAGTACGAAAGGAAAAGAAGTTTGTTGTGGCGGTATTTCTGGATATTGAAAGAGCGTATGATTATGTGGTTCCACGGAAACTATATCAGGTTCTCTTGAACCTGGGATTTCCTTGGAAAATTTGTAAATGGGTTTATGAGTTTATGAGTGAGCGAAAGTCTGTTTTGTGTGGAAGGGGTTACCGATTGAAGGGAGCGGTGAACATTGGACTCCCACAAGGGAGCAAAATTTCTCCGACTCTCTTCATTCTGTAGCTCGATACATAGGTATAATTCTCCCGACAAAGTCGAAATTTTGGAGACACAACAAAAGCGATGATGAATGAGTTATCGGTGAAGAGAGAATTTCGAAGAATGCAAATGAAATATTTTGCACATGTGGAAGTATATACAGATGCCAGTATTAATGAGGATCGAGTGGGTGTGGGAATTATCATTCCAGCAATGAAAAAGGAGAAAATGTTAAGGTTAAATGGTAGCATCTGTATAATGAATGCAGAATTGCTTGGAATTATGGAAGGAATCAAGTTGGCAATGAATGAAGGGAGGAGGAGGGTAGTTCTATTCTCCAATTCCCTAAGTGGATTAGAGCTAATAAAACAAGGAGGGGGTACTCAGGGCAGTGTGTGTGTAGAAATGATGTATGAGTACCTCCAATCTTGTGGGAGTTAGGTGATTCTGCAATGGATACCTTCACACCACGTAGTAGGTATGCTTGAGGAGATAACAGATTATGAATTCATGGATGCAAGAGATGTACTTCGTATGTTTCAGAAGAATCTGTGGAGAAAATGGGAGAATGAATTTATGGAAAAGAGTAGGGTGAAAGGAAAGAAGTACTTTGAATGGTGTAGTGCTCCTTTGAGGAAACCTTTTTTTAAGGAAATCAAAGGAGACACTACAATGATACGAACGATGGAACGAGTGAAATTGAATCATGGTAATTGGAAAGAATGTCTAAAGAAACGTCATTTGAGTGAGGATGATTTATGTGAAAGCTGTTTGGTTGTGGAGGACATCGAACATCTAATTCTTAAATGTTCAAAATTTAGTCAAAATAGAGAAATGTTCGATGTCTTGATGAATGCAAGAAACTTGAATGAGTTAGTTACGAAAGGGGGAAAATGAATACAAGAGTATGTATGAATTTATAAAAATGAGTGGTATAACGGTATGAAAGTTGATCGCTGTATGAAAGTGGATCGCTGTATGAAAGTGGATCGCGGTATGAAAGTTGAGTGAAAGGAAAAAAATAAAATAAAATTTGTAAAAAATAAAATTGTAAATTTTTGAAATTGGGCCAGATGGCTCATTTTTTGGAGCTAGTGCAAAATAAAATAAAAAATATTGTTACAACCAATGATGCAGTGGAAACTGTTCCGGCCTTTCTAACACCGGATCTGAGATTGGAAACAAATCAAAATTCAAGCACAACTGAAATAATCCTCGCTAATACAACTAGCAATGAACCCGTATTATAAATTGTGCCAAATCTTGCGGTCCCGGTGTCTCACCCGGTTGTATTTGCAACTAATATCAAATTTGATTTGAAAAATAAATCATCTTTGATTTGTCAGACTGCATCACTTATTCCGAGCCCTAGTTCTTCGTCGAATAATTAATCCACGACAAATTCAAGATATTGAAAGAAAATTAGTAATTCTCCTAAAAATTTCAATGTCGCTAAAAGTGTCAATGCTACTGCTCAGCAATCTCCTTCAGATAATTTGAAATCAAAAGTGGTAAATATTGTGAACCACGTTATTATTGGCACTGAGAGTGATAAATACGACCTTTTACGTACAGTTAAACCACGGAAGCAGATTTTTGTTTTAAGGCTTCATCCGAATGTCAATGAATTAAATATTAGGCTACGAGATATTAAATAAGGAGCATATGAAAGATTTGATTGAGGAACTCGTAACTACCAGCTCAAATAATCAAATTTATTTTGATTTTGTATTTAATAAATCTGAAGTAAAATCTTGCATTTTCTGGGAAAAAGATTCATTGGAAATTCTAAACATAATGTATGGTCTAAAACTTATTGGGTCTTCAGACAATGATCTGACTAGAATTCCGCTCTATATAGTGGATGTATTTATATAAATTGTAAACTACAGTTTTTCATTTGGTATTTTTCCTCTTAAATTAAGAGAAGCTGTAATTATTCCAATATCCAAAAAAGGTGACAAGAAAACATTATAAATAATAGGCCGATATCATTGCTCTCTGTATTTGGTAAAATTATTGAGAAGCTAGCACATTCCAGAATCAGCAGTTTCTTAATATTTTTGTGATTTAACTAAAGCATTTGATATGGTAAACCAAGATGTTTTACTGGCATCAACTTTAATAATGGTGTACCGCAAGGGCCACTGCTATTTTTTATTTATTTAAATTCTATTTTCTAAATAAATTTTAACTCTAGGCTGATAGCTTATGCTGACGATCGTAAAGCCGCAAACACACTGTTATCACATCACATGAGCTCACGTGCTGTCACGCAAACTGACATCACGGGTAAAAAGTGCACAATATCGTTTTACATAGTATTTTAATGGAACAGAAACACACTGATATCACCTCACGTGTATCACGTCATATCATCAAACTCATGTGTGACAGCACGCTTCTATTTTCTGTAAATTTACATATTTCTGAGTCACGTAACCTCACGTAAATTTGATTTTAGCAATTATTTTGCGAATCATTGACTGTGCGTGTGTTTGCTCGAACAGTTGCCGTTTTTTAAATTTGTGGCAAAACAAAATTGAATTTACATCACAACTTAACTTCATAAATAGAATATTAGTTCTAGTTATATTTAAAAATGGACGAGATTTTAATAGAAAAAATCAGGGAACATGAGGTTATTTATAACCATGGATCGCCTAGTTATCGCGATCAACATATTCGACAAGCAGCTTGGGAGGAAATTGGAAGTGAACTACAAATATCAGGTAGGTATTTACAAAAATATTTTTATTTGCATAATTTTTGATTATTTATGAATGAATTCTTCTCTTACGCACATACTCAAGTTGCCAAACTACCCTACCGGCTTCAGAATTAAAATATTCTTTAAATTTCTCCCGAACTTGAAAAGATTCGCGAGTACAATTTCTTGTTAGGGAATCTAAATTTAGTAAAGCTGATTCTGAAAGATGAAGTGATTAGAAATCTGGTTCAAATGCATTGTCCACGATGCAAGCACTATTTTGTCAACAAATTTTGGTTGTACTTCCAAATACCTCCGAAAACATCTCCAATTCGTAGCTAGAATGCCAAAAGCATTTTCTACGATACGTGCTTGTATAATTAAATATTTTATTGGCTCATTGTCTTACTCTTTTAAGTTATCTCTACTATATGGGCGAAGAAGGAAAGTTTTCACTGTAAACGTTTCATCTCCAACGACTATATGTATATGGTTATGGTTTTCCAGTTTCAATTAGAGGTGCTGGTGGTGGCACACTGAAACTGTTACTGTGTAATTTTTTACCAATTAATGAATTAGAAAAAATCCCACCATCACTATTTCTACCATTTGCCTGAGCGTCAACTAAAGCTAAAAGAACAATAGAATGGCTTCCTTTATTGCATTGTATGTTAATATGCTTGCCGTCGATAGAAGTGGCTTAGCGAGAAATTCGATGTAGAGGGGGGTTCCTTAAATAAAAAATAATTTCTATAAGGAAATAATGCATTCGAATTTATTTGAATTTAATTTTTTATTCGTATTTTTTTAATTTTATATTGATTCGTCATGACACTAATGCCAATTCATCGAGGACACGGTCTATTCATATAACCATATATCTGTGAATATTTAATGATGCCAATCCATTTTGGTAGCTCCTCACCGATTGTGTTTCGAAGGTAATTCTTAAGGCGTCTGTTTCGAAGGTAATGCTTAAGGCGTCTCTAATTGGAGAGATTATCCAGGTTAATAGTCCTAGGAAAATATGACAAATATTTTGTGGTAATTTTGTTATTATAGGTAGAAGCATTCAAGATCTACCTGACCGTCATTTAAACATTTTAATTAACTTCGCTTAGATAATCTAATTTCGGCAAAATCTGGAAAAGGCCTACACAGATCTATAAAAACACGGCTAATGTTATGCCGCTTTGTATACTGTAAATTATACATATGTATAACAGGTAATGATTATTTTCCTTATTCGAATTATATAAATGATTTTGTGTGGATCGACTCACCACCATGTAATGATTACTAGTTGACTAGTTGAACTACAATTTTCTATCGTTAAAAACAATGGACGTATCCAGTGCAGTTAGATCTACAAATGAAATGTTTTTCAAATGTAGACAAGAATTTTTAATCTCACTAAAACAGTGAGATTAATCTACATTTTTGAATGAAATATTTGTATCCAGCGCACAGAATTTGTGAGGTCTATTTTTTCAGTGAGATCTATCTGCGCTGGATATGGCTCAATGACAAACTGGCATATAGATCATACAAAATACACTGTTGTGTGATAATATATTTCTAAGCATGATATTACGGTTTAAATTTGTCTTCGTGACAGCATGTGAGCTCCCATGACCTGACAACAGTGTGTTTGCGCCTTAAGTTTCTATATAATCACCCTATCATGTTGCTTGTTTATCATGTTGCTTGTATTCATACTTGTTTTAAAATTGAATTCGTTAAATCTTTTAAATATCTCGTCCTATCCATTGATAATACGATGCTATGGAAGGACTATATTAAATCTCTCCGCAAATCTCTAGCTTTAGTGATCAGTAAAATGTACACCTTATGGTTGGTATGCCCTGTAGCAGTTTTAAAATTATATTTTGCTATTATAGATTCGAAATTATCATATGGACTAGTATGTTGGAGTGGGACCTCACCTACTATGCTAGAATTTTTCCCCTTATTATAGCGTAAACACATATTACAAGAGTTATGCATAATGTTCCTCGTTTATCTTCATCATGGCCTTTATTCAGGATTCGCATATATTTCCATTAAGACATTTACATATATGTGTTCAAAACTTTGAAGACTTTTTTCATTATAAAGATTAATCAGTTAAATGTCAGTACTTGTGACAATTTGAGAAATGATCAGTGTATTCGGCTACAAAAGTTTACATCAACCAATTTTCAAAATTAATTTTTAATGTTGGCTCCTAAAATATTCAATAACCAGTTGAGTTAAAAATTTGTATGAAATTCAAACCATTCGCATCTGGATTAAAAACATTTTTGTTTAGCGATTCAAATCTGGAGGATTTAATGCATTTTCAAGTGTAGCAAATTTTTAATTTGGTAATTTTTATCAAGTACCTTTATAATATTTTCTTAGTTTTTGTTTTACTTATTACTAATTAACACTGGAATGTAACTTTACACGGATACTTTATTAAATAAATAAATAAATAAAATTTCAGAAGCTGAACGACTGAAAAACTTCCAGCGAGACACAAGAACTCAGATCAAAATTTACCTACTACGAGATATGGGACGACCGTCGATATGGCGTTTCAAAGGAAATTAGAAAAGTTAGAGACTAACGTGTAATGAATTTTATTTTAATTACCATAAGCTAATTGCGTCGATTATACCGAATATTCCATTCTGAGAGATTAAATTATGAAAATCTGGAAAATAAAATTTTATTTATTATTCCTTCCTAGCGCAACTGTACACATAACACACACCCGCCATGTTTACACATCACCCACCTTGAGAGTACTAATTGGACTCACCCTTCCTTTTTTCGGTAATAACCGATATTTTTTCGATTAATCCCGATAGGGTTTCTATCGATCCTATCAAATACAAAATACCGAAATTATCGATAGCGCATATTGTCGATAGTTCTCCAACACTATTTATCTATACGGCTTAAATGTCCAGAGCATTAAATGGTGTTGTGTTTATTTCACACCAAGCAAGACAAACGCTTGAAAAATATTGAATTAGGCTGACTATCTAATACTATCATAGTTACGGCGAAGTATTACATATACTATTACTGAATTAAGCCAACAATCTTGAGATAGGCAGACGTTTCCAATCCTATATCTACGCTGATGAGCCAGCAAACCACTAAATAAAGCAATGGTGTAATAAAACGACATCATAAAAATGTCATCCCCTAGAGCATAATTTGAAAGCTATTAAAAATGTAATTTTAAGTATAAAGTAATTGACGCTCATTATGTAATCGATAAAGCGAAGGATTAATTGAAAACATCAACAAAAAAATGTCATGCTGATGCTTGATAATCGGTTTACAAAAAAATTTTGAAAACACTTAAAATCCATTCCTGCGCTGCAACGAACAAAATTGAATAGTTAATTGAAAATTGTTGTGTGCGATGTATATTTTAAACATTCATTAATTCTCGTTACCATTAAAGTTTTATTTAATATAAAAATCCTATATAATATTCTGTTAAAGCGTATGCGTCATCAAGCGGTCGGTGTTTAATCATTATATTTTATGTTGACATACGGCAATACTATCACAGGTTCTATTATTATATATGTTTTATATGTAATTTTTAAAATTTTGATTTCCTGTGATTGTACGTGATATAACGAGCCCACGAGTAACAATAATCGCTGACACATCCGAAAGTTCGTGGACAATTAATCGGCTCTGTTTTATATGAATTAAATAATTACGTTTCAAATCACTTTGTTCATGACATAAGTTATGAACATCTAAAATTATAAAAAAGGCATCACTAAAATCTTTGGTCTATTCTATTTCAAATCCATCCTGGACCTATATAAATAACACTAAAAAGGATGAATTACAACATTAACAGCACAACAAAAAAAAAATTAATGTGAACGAGATAAAACAATGATATAAAAAATATTCTCTGGCTGCTTTTTATTTTTTGTAGGATAAAAAAATATGTTAAGTTATAATACAGTTACATTACCACAATTAAAAATATAAAAGGATTAAATAATTTTATTTTATTTTTAATTTTACAATTTTATGATTATGTCGATGTCCTTATTTTTTTTTTTAACAGCAAAAACATACATACACGTACACATGCACCCGAGAAAAGGATAATAATTTTATACAATTTTAGTCTGGTTTTCTTGTTTTGGAGGGAGTAAGGGGCAACAAGATGAATATTAAAAAGAATAAACCTAATTATTTTGACATTTGGAACCGAAATTTATGTGAGTTTTAGTATGAAATTAAAATTCCTGTTTTTTAGTGTTCCTGATCTATGTTCAAGATAGTTTTATGTTTAAAACGTTAAATTACAACATAACATAATTTATGAGAATTTTAACTCATTTAATCTAATTAAGATTAAGATGAAGCAAGTGGTTTAAATGATTGTATTGAACTGGGACATCATCTATTGTGTTCCTATTAGATGAATTTTTTCTTTACTGAATATTGATTGTATTGATTGATTGCAATACACGACCAAGTCTATAAGTCTCCCGAGAGTACCCCACCGTGTGCTGTTTCTAAATATAATACAGTGGAAGGAGAGGAGGACTCATAACAGCAGAGCGTTCACTGAGCAAAATAAGTGTTTTACATTTAATAAGATTATCATTTGGACTTTAAAAAAAAGATATTTCTTATCATTCACTTTTAATTAGATAAAAAATCCCTTTAATAAACTATTATAATCTTCTTGATTTAAATTGAAATTTATTATTATTCTAAAAGATTTTTCAGCTTGAAGTTATATGATTTCCTATTATTTTTAAATAGAAATCTTATTAACATTATGTACATACCGCGCCATATTTTATTTTATAGAATATCTCTTATTACAAAAAAAAGAGTCTCCCTGTTAGGGCATCCAATTTTTGGTCTTAACTGGTCCTGAAAGCGTCCTAAAAGGTAGTTCATGAGCAATAGCGGCACAAAGTGGTCGAGCGAACGAAAACGCTCCAGTGCGACAGGCGTGTATGTTTAAGTGAAATTCAAAAGAGGTGATTTTTTTTCAAAACCTGCTGATATTCTCTCTAGAAATCCGGTTTGCTGAAACGCAGATAAACATAATATAATTTTTAGGTGTATTATTCACTACGAAAAACCATATAAAAAAAATTATATTTAATCATTTATCACTCACATCACTCAATGTTCCATCAAACACACTACTAACGCCGATCGATATTTCAGCATTTTCAGTCTCTATTCTGTGTTCCATCCTGTGTCAAAAACATGTTTTTTTATGTTTCGTAATAACATTTTTGCAGTGAAAATGATCTTAATCGAGCAAATCCTCGATTTCTCTTTCGTTGCAATTATGCATAATCAAGTGGTTCAATAATTCTGCTTTTTCGGCAGAAACGGTCAAACCCCGGGTTTTCTTGAACATTAGGCTGTACATAATGAAAATTCATGATCATTTAGGTTTTACTACGGCTCACTTTTTAATTGTTGAAATGTAGGCCAAGATAAGTTTTCTTAACGTTTTCGCTCATACATATACCAATTTATTATAAAAAATATAGTAGCTTTTGTACTTAAATAATTGGGGATTCGCATTCTAGAAGGGTTCAAAAGTCATCATGATTTATTTTAATTTTTCAAAGCGATTTAACTCGTTGGAAACTGTACGTGGACGTTTTTCGACCCCAGTACGACCGCGGAAGCATCGAAATTACGGTGCAACCGTCGAGGGTTTAAAATTAAAAAAATTTGTAGAATTTATAATGTTTTTAGAATTTGGTATTATTAAATAAATTCTATAAATTTAAAAATTCTTTAAACGCTTAAAATTATATCAATCTTATAAATTCAATAAACTCTACAAAATTGTATCAAGTGTGTCTGTTTTATAAATTCTACAAACTCAAAATTTACTTGTTTTATAACCACAACAATTCCGATAAATCCATATAAACTTTAAAAATTTTATAAAATCAATAATTTCTACAAATTTTATAAATTCTCTAAATTCTACAAAGTCTCGCAAATTCAATAAATTTTATAAATTCTTTAAATTTTATGTATTCTATGGGTTGTATAAATTGTTTAAAGTCTGTCAGTTTTATAAATTCTACAAACTCAAACCTAATTTCTATAAATTCAATAAATTCTTTGCATTCTATAAGTCGAATAAATTCTGTAAACCCTATAAATTTTATTATTTCTATGATTTCTATAAAGCCTAAAAATTCAATAGGTTGGGTTAGGTTAGTTGGAGTGGCACAGAATATATCCCCTTTACACTTACTGGAACCATTTAGAACTATTTAGGTAGCATAGAACAGCGCGCACTTTACTGTTTTCGAGATCCAACAGGTTGTCTATCTTAAACTTACCTAAGTAGTTATCCCTCTGCGTGCTAATGCCGGACATGGAAGTGAACCATAGTCCCTTCCTTCTCCTGGTTTACACTGCGAGAGCTTAATGCATCATTTCAAGTGAGGGTGTCAGCCCAACCTTACCAGCTTATGTACAGTCACAGGACCCTCGTGGCTTGTTCTTTCCGGTTGCAGCAGGAGAAAAATTCAGTAAGGTTATAAAATAATTTTATAAATTCAATAAACTTAAATTCTTTTTCTATTTTTTTCTAAAATTTCCCTATTTTTATAAATAGGTACTATAAATTCTTTGAACTCTGCAAATTTTATAAAATCGACAAATTATATACATTGAATTCATTCAAATTCTCTAAGCTTTGTAAATTCCACAATTTTACAACAAAATTATTTGCATTCCTCGTCCTTATAAAATGAATGTGGAAAAAAATCGACCACATTTTAAAACATAGATTTAATTGTTACGGCGATTTAGTACTGTTCGTACAATTGGCCATACATGATTGAAATCAAGTTTTTCCTATTTTTGCTAGTTTTTCTCATTAAACGTGATGCATCGTTTAGGCTCGAATTTTGGTGGCAATATTTCCCGCTGCCAAATATGCTCTTTTATAAACCTCGAAGGGCACTTCCATCGTCCCAAAATTAAAAACCTTTTGGTCCATTTTGTTTGGAAATAGGTGAACAGGTGTATTGATTTTAAAGTAATATGTTTCGAAATTATTATTCAGTGTTTAATAAATATTTAATCTAAATGAATAAATGCGCCGTTAGTTCATGAGGTGGATGAGAATAAACTTTTTTGAAATAATAATTTAAATGTGATTTTCAGGAAATTCCAATGATGTGCGTTGATGACACAATTGCAACTTCCAGTAATACTTAAATTTTACAATGGCTTGAACGAATTTCATCCGAAATTTCCAGCCAGAATTCTTCGCGGTCAACGACGCACCTAAAGAATATCATTATAATGTAGCAAAGGACAATCTAGACGTTTTGTTAAAATCGTCTATTAGAGCAAAACTATACCTTTACAACTTCAAATTGGGACTAAACAACTTCAATTTGCGGGACTAAACGAGTTCAAATTGGGGCTAAACAATTTAAAATTGGGACTAACCAATTACAAAATGGGACTAAACGATTACAAAATGGGGCTAAATAATTTCAGGATGGGAATAAAAAATAAATTATTTATTCCAACAAATATTATTAGCATCCATATTTATCGCGTATGGTCCAAAACCAGAAGTAATTCCTAAAAAATAACTCGTTGCACAGGCAGTCGAGTATCCAATATACATGTAATTGGGTATACATATATGTAGGTAATATGGGCTTATTGCATCATGAAATTAGAAGAGGGACATTTAAGAAGCCAGAAGCAAAAGAATTCATGCATGTTTGTGTTCGGAATGCTCAAAATATGTACACTGAGAGAAATTTTACTGTCGCATTGATAAAATGAAGTTGTAATTTTACCTATAGCATCGTACTGTTGAATTCAAAAGATTAATTTTTCAATAAAAGTTATTTATTAGTCTGATAGCAATTCATCACTATGATGGATAACTTCTGGTTATAGATTACCTGTGATCTACATTAACAAATGTACTATCAATTGTTGATAGAAGTATTTTTTTAAACGATACAACTTTTCATTCGAAATTATTTTTGATAAATATGATCATCCATTTTATAAATGTACTATCAATATAATAGTGCACTCAATTTATATGAAGTAAATCTATTAAATGATGGATGATTTCTGATTATCAGTTTTCGGTTATATCAATGTGCTATTAATTATTAATAGTAATATCATTCAATAAGGTAAACTTTTCTTTCAAAATTATTTTTTATAAATACGTTCATCCACTTTATAAATTTTGCTATCAATATGATAGTGCTCATTATTAATTTAAAGGCAAACCTTTAAAATGAGCCGTTTATTTTGAAAGTGGGGCAAGTCCACATTTTGTTGAACGAGAAAATGAAGTAATAGAGAAACAATAAATGAAAAAATATACGGGATTTTGAAATTTCTTATTTTTTGAACAAGTAGTAGGGATTATTTTTTTTTTATTTTGACTATAAATTGTTCACCGTTAGTAAGATTATACTTTTATTTGTCTATTGTTATCATTAACTTAAATTTTTTGAAAAATGGACTTGCACCACTTTCAAAATTAACGGCTTTCGAACGATTTCTGATTATCAACTGCCGATTTCTTTAACAAATATGCTATCAAATGATGATAGTAAAATTTTTCCATATGATAGAACTTTCATTCATTATTATTTTGAATAGATATGATCATCTATTTTACAACTTTACTACCAATGTGATAGCGAACGTTATTGATGCGAAAAAAGTCTATTCGAGAAATAATACATTACATAACATAATAATATTTAACGTGTTTTCTGTAACTTAATCACAGTAAATCGATGTGTTCGCAAGCAAATGTTATGGTGCAGTTTAAATTTTCTGTTTAGTATACATATTCGGTGCTTAAAATCAATGTTGAGTGTTAAAAATTCAATTAAATTGTTACAAATAATTCATAAACTATTAAATTGGAAGGTAAATTAGTGCTTTTAGTTTTGTTTTGGAAAAATTAATTTGTAGTTAAATATAATAAACCCCTTACTTATTGCCCTTAACTTTTGACCTCAGCAAAGTAATTATCACTTTCAAATGATTTTAAAGCAAAAAAGTGTTTGTGATTTATTACAATAATTAAAACATCACTATGGCATAATCTTTCGCACAGCTCATCTTATGAATGAGTGGAAGGCTCTTGTATTCAAGAATTTCAAAACTTCAATGTTTTCAAACACCACTTAAATCGTATTCACAGTAATAATGGTAGCCATTCTAAAAGATTACAATCTGAAACAGAAATCAAACCACCAGAAAAATCATCACCTAATGTTGATTTAGTTACCATTGATGTTTGATAGTACTACAAATACATCAAGTGAAGTTCCACCAAACGACATAAAAAATAGCCAATTAACTCACACTAATCTTAATTTACTGCCATTTGGAAGTGTAATTAGTCAAGCTAGACAAAAAATATCGTATGAAGTTTTTTCGATAAATCAATATTTTTCGAGTTATTCGCGATTGAAAATGTTGATTTTTCATCTAAAAAATGTCTGTTTAAGAGCAACCCGAAAATTTCACCGAAAAACGCGATTGTACTTTTAAAGTTAACTTCCTTAATTTTAAAGATATCTAAATGCTCTAAAACCATTTTGTAGAGAATTTCAAGGGCTACAAGACCTGTAAGATTGAACTTCCTTGAACCCTTCGTTTTTGAGATTTTCAAGTTTAAAGGGTTTCGGGGAAGGTGGTCCCCGCACTCAAATGCGAAATTATAACGGTAATATCTCAATTAATTTTCATCCTAGAGAAATAAAAAAAATAGCAAACTTTTCTGCAAGAAAAACCTTAATTTTTGTACTTTCACATTTTGTGAGTGTCTTCTTTAGTTTTTGAGTTATTGCGAGAAAAAGAATTTTTTTTCAAAAATTTGAAAAATCATTTCAAAATTGAATCAAACTTTTTTTCAAATCTAAACATTCTAAACCATTCAAACTTCTAGAACCTATTGTTAGTACCTAAATAAAGTGCATTGTTAATGGATTTCGTTTAATTTCAATTCTTGCGGTTAAGCCCTTTGTTTCATTTCCGATTTTTTCTCCGAAAAAATGAGATCACCATTTTATTTTTATCATAACTCAGTAACTTTTAATGCTACCGACTTCTACTATAGCTAATTTTAAAGGTCTTTTCAAGTACTTAAAAAAATATGTAATATGTTTTTTTCCAAAAATTTGTCGTTTTTCCGTTATTTAATGTTGAAAGGCTTGAAATCAGTTTTCGGGGAACAAACTGTCACTTTCAACGAGCCACAACTCGGTTCGTATTGTATCTAGAGAAATAAAAATAAATCAATCAGTTTAGGGTTTTATAAGCTTTATTTTCGTCCTGAAAGATTTTTTGATGAAACGCAAGGTTTTCGAGTTATTCGTGAAAAATCGCTCTAAAACATGCATTTTTAGATGAAAAATCAACATTTTTAATCGCGAGTAACTCGAAAAGTATTGATTTATCGAAAAAACTTCATACGATATTTTTTGCTTAGAATTCATCCCTCTATCGATTTCTGTAGTTATTTTGACTGTACTAATTTCCACCCCCTAGAAGGGGTGGCATGCACCCCCAGGGTAAAAGCACACATCGGCACTATATAACTTTTGTTCCTTGAGCCATTCCCTACAGAAGGTCCAAATTTCACGAAAATCGGTATTGTCCGTAAGAATTCTGAGGTAATAGCCTATTTTTACCGTCAATGACTGGACTAATTAATATGTCGACGCGATTGTTGAATTTAACTAACGATGTATCAATAAAACAGGAAATTATAGAAATGCTGCAAGTTGTAACACACAGTACACACTTTTCGATAAATTACGCAAATCTGATTTTTTATATGGGTATATTGCTTTACAATCAGACATCAAATATATCAAATGGGAATCGAGCTACGATGAAATTAACACTAGTGGTGTTTTATTTCCCATAAAATTTCAATTATGTAAAATGTTTGAAACAGGAAAATTTAATTTAGACAAGTTTGCTGCGCGCAATTTATACAAAAGCGTGAACGGAATTTCTAATTTTTTTGACGGTAATCTTTGGCAACGCCCCGCTTAGAACTGTTTCCAAATAAATAAAGAATTTCATTTTTTTTTTTGATGATTTTGAAATAAATAATCCTTTAGGACCCCATACAGAAAAGATTACTGGAATTTACTATGGATTCTCAATTACAATATATCTCCTGCACAGGTTTATTAAAATCGTCAGATATGAAGCATTATGGTATAAATTTAAGTGTAAGGTGGCTGATATTAGAATTAAAACAATTAGAAAATTAAGGATTTAATAAATATTTTTACTGAAAATGGTTACACAAAAGTATGTATATTTTGTGCTTGGCCTAATTTTTTTTTTTTTTTTTTTTTTTTTTTATCAATTCTTTAATTGGGTGCAGAGCGGACTTATTAACGGTCCTAGCTCCTTGTAACTGTCAGAGCTTCTGCACCCAATGCGCGATCCTGCAATTAAAGATTAATAGCTACCTTAAATTTATTCATTTTATATTCCTTCGGAAATTTGAAATGTATTAGCGAATTCCACTTTTTTGATGTTCGGTATATAAATTCGCGCTTGGTTTCTTCAGTTCGAGGTTTCGGGAGCTTCACCGTAAACCTATGTGCATTGGTTGTTCCTCTTGTTACTCTTGTTGTTGTAACGAATGGTGGTATTTTCTCCGATAGTTCTGCAGAACATTTACCATGTAAGCATCTGTAGAAGACGCAGAGTTCTGCAACATCTCTGCGATGCTGTAGGCTGTCTAGTTCTTGAGTAAGTCTGGGATTCCGTATTATTCTGATAGCGCGGCGTTGAACCCTGTCCAATAAGTGGTGGATGGTACCAGACGCACCTCCCCAAACTTGACAGCAATACTCTATACATGGTCGGATGAAGGTTTTATATATCTGGAGAACTTGATGCGATTTGAAAAACCTTCTGCATCGATTCAGGAACCCGAGTTTTTTTGAAGCTGATTTAGCCAATGCAACAATGTGTTCATTCCATTTGAGTTTGTTACTTATTTGAACACCAAACAGTCGAATTGAGTCGCAACCCACAAGGATATGGTTTTTTACCACAAATGGGTAGTCGTTGCGACTTTTTTTACGTGAGAATGTGCATATTTGTGTCTTTTTTTCGTTAAATTGTACTAAGTTGTTGTTACCCCACTCAAATATTGTACTTAAATCGGAATTAAGAGAAGTTACGACTTGTGACCGTTTATTATTTAGATCTGTAATGCTAGGCTCCGCCTCGAATGAAATAGAAGAATGCAATGTGGCATCATCCGCAAAGCTATGGATAGGGTTTACAGTGCTATCCAGCAAATCGTTGATGTATAGCAAAAATAGGGTCGGTGACAAAGGTGATCCCTGAGGGACTCCGGCATTTGGGGAGTGCGTCGATGATGATCTCCCATTAAGCACGACGCTGATTTTTCGGTCATTGAGATAGCTTTTAATCCACCTGGTGGTCATCGAGTCCAGCCCGTATGCCACAAGTTTACAAATAAGATTCTCATGCCATACCTTATCAAAAGCCTTGGATATATCCAAGGCGATTGCAAAGGCCTCTCCGTAGTGTTCTAGGGCGAGATTCCATTTGTTCGTGACATACATCAGGAGATCGGTCGTGGATCGGCTTTCACGAAAGCCGTATTGTCTATCCGAAATTAGTTTCCTAATTTCAAGATATTTAACTATATGTTGATTGACGCATTTCTCAAAGACCTTAGCGACGGCTGACACAATTGATATTGGCCGGTAGCTTGAAGGGTCAGTTTTGTCACAACCCCGTTTCAGCACGGGTTGCACCATTGCATTCTTCCAGGCGTTCGGGTAGTCACCTTGCTTATATGAAAGTAGGAAAATTTTAGATAATATTGGAGCCAATTCACTGGCAAACTCCTTCAATATTCGAACTGGAATTCCATCAGGACCGGTGGCCTTGTTTGCATTCATTGACTTTAGATTAGTAAAGACAATTTCCTCCGAGATGACGACGGGGCTCATTTTAGAACCACAATATGGAATTAATGGAGGTCCAATTCCATCTGGGACAACTAATGTCGAGTTCGATTTGAAGACGCTTGCCAATAAGTCGGCTTGTAAATATGGATCCACCACCAAGGCGCCGTCAGCACGTTTCAATGCTGAAACAGATCTTTTAGAAATATTTGCAACTGATGCGACCATGTGGTAAAAGTTGCGATCGGAGATTTTCAACTCGGAAGCCACATTGGCTTTCTTGCTGTCGGCTCTTTTTGCTTCTCTACCACAGGTTTTTTTGCAGGTGATAATTTAGGTGTAAGTACCACCTTAGAGTTTGCAAAATCTTTTACTGCATTTTTTTTCTGTCGATTTTGTTATCTTTCTAAAATTTCAACAGAAACTACCTACATGCGAAGAATTACCTAGTTCCTTACGTAATGCAGAAAATTATCAACATTACTTGGCATCAGAATTAAATGATAGACGTGGAATATCGGCGGATTCGATTTTTAATGAGATTCGCTCTTTTTACGTTACTCAGAATTTCTCGGTTGACTTAATGCACGATATGTTTGAAGGTGTATGTCATTACGATATATGGCATATTTTAAAGTATTTCATAGAAAAAAAATATTTGAAATGCACCACATTGACAGAAACCATTTGCAAATGAGTGGAAGTAAAATATTTTGTATTAATTTTACCTTTCATTATTGGTGATTTAGTTCCAGCAACCGATCCAGTTTGGAAATTTTTATTATACTTAATTGACTTAATAGATTTACTGATGTCCAGTTGCTTTACTTGTGATATGTTAAACAAGCTTAAAATGATCATTAAGATGACACTTTAAAACCAAAATGTCTTTTTCCGATGCATTATCCAAAGATAATAGCACAATCTGGCTCGCCCAAATATTTCTGGTGTTTCCGCTACGAAGCAAACCATCGATAATTTAAAACTGTTGCTCGATCTTCATCAAATAGAATAAACATTTTAGGTAGTTTTGCTAAAAAAATTCAACTAAAGTTTTCTAAGTTCCTGCTCGAGGCAACATCAGAAAATTTAAAAATTAATAAGAGACACATAATATGTAGTAGGCTACTCAAATGAGAAAATAATAAATTTAGTTCCATTAGATAACATTACGGCTTTTTCGCCATTAAAGCACCGCAAGAGGCGCTACGATTTTTACGAGCCAATGGTGGTAACCGGTTATTTATGTGCCTGATTTATATTTAAATTCAAATATTATTGATAAATTAATTACCTATCTAATGCGCGATTTCAGAACAAAACAGCAATTCGCCAGTTAATTAATATTTCCTCTCTTTCTTCTTTTATGAAATTGCAATTTGTTTCATAATTCAAAATCAATGCTATCTGATTATATTTCTTTTTTACATGAATATTTTAAAGGGAGAATTAAATTTTTATTTCAGAGATATTGAAAATTCAAATATTTAATTCTCCCTTTAAAATTCTCATGTAAAAAAGAATTATGATCCAGATAGCATTGATTTTGAATTATATGGAACAAATTGCAATTTCATAAAAGAAGAAAGAGAGGAAATATTAATTAACTGGCGAATTGCTGTTTTGTTCTGAAATCGGTCATATATGAATTAAATTTTATAATTGCAAAAAAAAACGATTATTTTGAAATTAATTCACTAATGCTCGGTTTCACAAAAAATCAGGCAATCTCCAGTTAAATAATATTTCATCTCTTTCTTCTTTTATGAAATTGCGATTTATTTCATAATACAAATTCAACGCATGCTAATTTTTTTTTCTTTTTTACATGAAAATTTTAACCGGAGAGCTAAATATTTAGCTCCCCAATTTCGTCCAGCTAAATAATTAGCTGGAGGCTAAATATTTATATGTAAAAAAAAGATATAATCAACTTGCATTGAATTTTTATTGTAAAACAAACTGCAATTTCATAAAAGAAGAAAGGGAGGAAATATTATTTAACTAGCGATTGATTATTTTTTGTGAAACCGGTTGACCACCATTGGCTAAGTTGTAAAATCGTTCACCAGATGACAGCAATTTTGCGTTAAAAGGCGGATACTGAAGTTGAATATAAAGGAACTAATAAATCTGGATACTTTTTAGCTAATAAAACCGAAGATAAAGTTCATTTATATGAAATTCTTGCAATACTTACAATTGATCGTTTTAGGGTGTTATTTTGTTTAAAATTTTTAACAAACATTTGCTTGCATTTGAAATAGAAAAAGAGAAAATCTCTATTTCAAATAACCTAATATATGATATAAAACGTTTCAAAGCACCACCGTTTAATTTACATAAACTTCAAAATGATACGGTATATTTCCGTTTGCCGCCAGATTTCTAAAAACAGTAAACTGTTTCTTTCCTAAGCGAAAATTTTTAGACGCATTTTAATTTTTTTTTTAAATTTATATTTTGAAGGCACAAATAAAATGTTAACCTAATCTAAACTAATTATTGTTCTAATTTATAAGCGATTCTTAAGTAAATGATAATTTAAAAACGAACACAAATAAAACCATGGACTCTGGTCAACAAGCCGATTTTGACTCAGGTACATCACCACATGCTATTCAGTATATATTAACTGATTGGTTACCTAATAACAGTCTTGTGGAACCAGTTGCAACGACATCAATAAATAATCCAGCGCTTGAAAGTGTTGTTTTTAAAATGCCACTATGCTCTCTCGCAAGAACATTAAAGGGCGCCAATCGTTGGGCCGGAAATAATAGGAAGAGAGAAAGAAGAATTACAAAAAATATTGCAACAATGGAAATTTTAGTTTCTCTTTGAAATGTTCCTAGGTACGTGGAGAAAATATCGTTTTAGATTACATATTTTGTAAATTATTTTGTTATTGTTTTATGGCTGAGCCATATTTACCCTAAATTAACATTCCATTTAATTTTCGTTTAATTATACATAACATTATTCAGTGTGTATTACCAAACAAAGTTGGAAATTATAAGAAAACGACGGTGGATTTTTATTTTCTTTGCTCCTCTCCGTGCAATTTCCGGGCTTCAGCGGTCTTAGTAGATGTGAAATAAAAACACTACAATTGTTTTTTTACATCCCGACTTGTTTCGGCATTTTTTTATATGCCATTCTCAAGGGAATTCATTTATTGGTGGTTAAAATTCTTCGTTTTGCTAAGATATAACAACAGAAAAACATCATTTAATAACAAATAGAGATATTTTCTTAAAATTATTGGCTAAAATAACAATAAAAAGCACAAAAAAGTACTCACACGCTAATTTGGAAGAAGATGAAAAAACCATATAAAATGGCGGATTTATTTTCTATTTACTAAAAAATGTTTTCTTAAAAAGAGATGCTTATGAAAAAAATGAACGGGGTTCAAGCTCCACCTGAACCGCAAATGTTTGGTAAAATATAAGATCAAAAATAGAGGTAAATATTGTGACGATTTTGGCTATCATTCAACAAGCTCACGTTATGAACAGCAATAGCTTAGACGGTTAAGTGTTATAAACACGACCGATGGCAATTGATATACATTTGGAGACATTTCATAATTTAACTTGCATTTTTTAACTTTATTAACATCCATTACTGGATTAATGCTTTATATTTAATTATTTTCTTTACAAATCAAAATTAACGGTTCTATTTTGAAATTTGTTTTATTCCGAAAATTTTCTTCAAATTGACATATGAATTCCGAAAATCAGCGGCTAGTCCGAAAAAAGATGATCCATTTCACACGTCAAAGTATCATGAAGTCCCGTTTCATACGTCAAAGTATCATGAAGACTTTATTACATTTTATTCTGTTAATGGTCGGCGACTTAATTGATAATCAAGATAAAGTTTTTAAATTTTTAATTGTGTTAGTAAAGCTAACTGACATTTTACTATTGCCGAGATTCGACGAAGGCTCTTTAAAATAACTTGAATCGCTAGTGGACCATCCTAATGATCTGCATCAATATATATTTGATGAAAGGTTTAAACCAAAATTTCATAAGTTGTTTCATTATTACACCGTGATTTGAAAATTAGAGCCTATTAAATATTTGTGGTGCAAGAAACATTATGTTTAGCGTTTCCAATAACTTTATCCATTAAAGCATCTCTCAAATTTGCATGCCAACTATACAATTTTTTCTAAAAAGAATTTCAATTCAACTGTTCTTTTGAAGCGCTTAATTTTAAAAATGCTTTTTATTTTGATAAACTACAAAACTATATAATTACTTTATCAAATGAATTAAAAATAGTTGGAATACTCGAAATAAAAGATAGTATTTTAATAGAAGATAAAATACCTGTAGCTGTTTGCAATAAATGGGAGGATAAAGAATTTTCCGAACATTTTCAAGCAGTGGTATTTGTAAATGCTACAAATAAATTCAAGTTCGTTAATTTTTTTACATTTGATGGTCCTCCATTACATTTTAATTTATTAAATAATGGATTAGTAGTGATTAGGTTAAAATTGTATTGGTAGGCATTTAAAAATTTCATATTTGGAACCTATATACTGATGCCAATATTTTTTCCAGTCTTCAAAATAGTTGGCCTTTCGGAAATCGACAAAAACTTTTTTCGATTCGGCTTGAATCTCTTGTCTGCCCAAAATTGACGTGATTTCACCTCATGATAACCTTTCCGATTATTCTTTTTATTTTTTCGCCTAGAAAGCCATGTTGTGCAAATCAACGGGTTTGACACAAAACGCCCTTACACAATACGATTATTAATTACCAAGCCATTTGATCTACATAGAGACATTCGTTCCATCTTTACTACTCGGTACGACAGAGACTCACCAAATTCAACTAGACATTTTCTGGTACCACCCAAAATTTAGCTCACAGACAAACACATTTGGTATTTTGTTTTAATTAAATAAATCCGGTGTTTTCAATAAGACAAACTGAAATTAAATAAATTTTAGAGCGATGTACTTCCCAGTAATAACGATATGGCTTAACAAATTGTAGTTGGCGCTAATATTTAAACTTTAACCTTTTTATGAGTGAGTAACATAATCATTTACATATTTGTAAAACGTCTGGATATTCTTAAATATTAGTTTATGCAATGTTTAAATCGTGAAAAGAGTTTTTGTTATTTAAACCATTATCTAGGCGTACAAACCAAACGGTTTTTAGACTAATAAATTTAATTTAATACTGTTACAGACAGTCAATCTCACAAATATGCACTATACAAATTTAAAACATCCCGACATAAATCTTTATTTTGGTATATTACATTAAATACTCGTACGTGTAAAAAAGAAAAGACGAAGGTTGATATTTTATTTGCTTCTTATATTCTAAATAAATAAAAAGTCGGGTGACATGCCAAATATTTGGCAATTTTTTATAATTGTTTACACAATTAAAGTCTAAAAAGTTAAAAATGCCAAGCACAGTAAAGAATAACAACCACAAAACAAAACAAATTAATTTTAATTAAATTATTTTAGCTAATCTACGTATTATCACAAAAACTTAACCTTCAGCATTAGCGTTGCGTGCAGAAATAAAGATTTAAGTACAAAGCGATTTTTATTTTGGAACCATAATAAAATAATTTGTGTTTGGAGCGTGAAACAATACGCCGCCAAAAAATTGTGTTACACAATAAATAATTGTTGTGACGCCAAACTTATTGCGAGTATATAATTGTTGAAATATTTAGGCTTAGTAATTAATCCCTGCCTTAAATAACAACAACCGAAATATATTACCATTTAATGTTGTATAGATAGACATACAACCCATCTTTCATTTAACAAAGAATATCACAAATTTTTTTTTTCCTTATACATTTTGAAAGATCATTTTGCAAATATCTGAGAGTACCAACAGCTGCTGATGTATATTCGAAATAACGCGCAGAATAAAGAATTTTGAATAAAGTTTATTTTTAAAAAGAAATTAATAGAAATAATAATAATAATAACAATAATGATAAAAGAAGATATTCTTATTTTTAAATTGCCCTCATCTCTAAATAAAAACATCATCTCACATTACTATATATTCTCGAATATAATTATTATACGTATTATGTATGTCTAAATAGACGTGTGTATTCCATCATTTCTCATCCCTTGCAAACATACTTTATTTCCAGCTTTTTCCCCAAATAAAATACATAACAGAAAACCGTCTCCAAAATAGACGAACGAATACAAAAAAAAAAACAAATAAAAAGCTTTTCATTAAAGCTACAACTTAACAAAAATAAAAATTTAAATTAAATTCAAATTTAATTTTTATTTTTTGTCATTTCATTTCAACTCTCGTCTTATCTTAACGCATCACTATCAAAAAAATTTACTTGGTGTGCTGTGTGTTGAAGAATACAGGGAACAACACCAAATGCCAAACAGCAAGAACAACAACAAAAAAAAATTACATTTTTCGTCATTTCGTCGGTCGGGGGGTGCACGCTACAGTTTTTATGTTGTTGCTGTTGATATACTAATGCTGTTGTGCTTGTGAGAAACTCGAAATTTTGGTAAATACAATTTTCTTGTTTTTTTTTTTTTTTTTTTTGTATTCGTGTGTTGATTTTGCTTTTTGGATCCATATCCACACACAACACACGATTGTTGACAAAAAGCAGGCAACGAAAGAAAATTTTTTTGTGCTTTATGCTTTGTCTTCTGGGGTTGATTGTTGGTTTGGATTGTTGATTTTAATTTTATTTGTATTTTTTCGTATTTAAGCGGGAGAATAATATATGAGATTTTTATTTATTTATTTTTTGGGATATTGTAATTTGTTTCATGTCTGCTTTTAGATTAATGTGATAATATTAGCAATAATCATGAATATAATTGTATTTAATGATATTAAATAAAAGCCAAATAAAAAAAAACATATAAAATCATTAAATGAAACCAAGTAAACTTACGCATATGTAAATTGAAATGTAGTTGAATCTATTTAACAATACAAAAATATTCAAATGATGTACAAAGAGAATTTAGTAGGATAAGAATTTAGATTTATTTTTTTACATTTGTTGATTGATGGTCGTTGGTATAGATTATAGAATCATGATATTATGTAGGTTCTTATACTTATGTAGGTACTTAAAAGCATCGTAATACGTAAGATATTAAAAATACTCGCTTTTTGAATAGACATTACGAAGGCATTATTAGAGCCCAATAAAAAAACAAGAAATTGGTGATGGATTATTGTCCTGATCACTGGAAGATGCTTAATAATTCTCTACCCTCTTAGAGATCGCTGGACCAGCATGCAAAACGTAACTTACGTTTTTTATAATTATAGCACCACCATTATTTTCTCGTTTTTTGTTAAATAGAACAACAAAAAACAAAAACTACTGTTATTATGCGAATACATATTAATATGTAGACTGTCTACAAAATAATGTTGTTTTGTGAGAATTTTTCTCAGTATGTTAAAAAACTCTCACCAAATGTTATTTTACTGTAACAAAATTATAGCACCACTCATTTTTTACTACATTTTAGTTGCGTTTGTTTTATTTTGTTCTTGCAATTTGTGACTGCAGTCTATAACTCGTGTTTAAAATTAATTATTTATAACAATGGGGCGTGGTAAAAAATTAACCGACCTCGAAAAAGGTCATATTTTAGCTCAGTATAGTCAGCTCACTAAGATTTCTGAGAGAGCAGAGCGACGAATTATCAATGAAGCGTCCAACACTACAAAAAGTTCCCGTCAACTGTCCGCAAATGTTTAACCACATGTCTCTAGGCAAACCATTTGGAGATTACTAAGTCGTGCTCCTAATATTATCCATTCAAAATTAAGGCAGGCCCCACGATTGTTGCCACGCCACAAATCGGCTAGACTGGAATTTGTCAGACTAAATATGGACAGGAATTGGGAAAAGGTAAGTAGATAATTCTGTTACATATCCTTTCGGAAGTTTAATGGTTTTGGGAGCCATTTCTTCAAACGGATGTCTAGAACTCCAGTTCCCGTCAACAAAAATGAACAATAAAGAATATATTACAGTTCTCCAATGTAGTCTAATACTATTTTTACGTCAGAACTTCGAAACACAGTATGTATTTCGTCAGCCGAGAGACGAACTTTTGGTTGAAGTCTGAATGTGTTGAGGTTTTGGATTGGCCAGCTTGCAGTCCTGACATCAACCCAATAGAAAACATTTGGAGAATTCTAATCATTGAAGAGTCTATCATTGAAGAGTGGAATAAAATTGACCAACAATTACTTAAAAAACTGATAAATGAAATAAAAACCAGAATTTTTCAAAAATTTAAGAAAGAAGCCAATTCCACTCACTAATGATGTGCAATTTTATGCGGAATTTATTGTAAGCTATTAATTTTTGAAGATGGTGCTATAATTTTGTAACACTTAAATTTTAATTAATTTAGAAAAAAAAAAAGATTTTTGGATGAAGTTTTGGAAAATGGCCAAGTATGATGGAACTTGCCTATTTCTCAACCGATTATGATGAAATTCGACATGTAAAGACTTACATATTGGGCGTTTCTTTTGTGCTCTTTAAAAACAATGAGCGAGTTTACCCTCAACTCGCAAAAGATTTATGTGAAAACTTTTTGTATAACTATTGAATCATTTCAAGCCATTTCGTTAAGGCTCAGGAACCCCTCAATAAAGACAGATGTTGTTCGCTCAGTATTTAAACTAAGTTACATTTTTGGTTCAAAAAGTCAGTATGTTATTTATAATTCTATTTTGAATTTGGAGGACGAACCTTACTGACAATAATTAAGCATGAGCAAAGTACAGTTCTGTTAAGTTAATCACCTAAACCATAGTAATAAATGGTCACGGCAAACTCTCTGAAGAAAGCAAAATCAGGTTACACGTCCGTTAAATGATCGTTACAGTATTCGTTCAAAATTCTCAAATAAACATCGAACTCGTACTGTAACAACTCATTTACCTCCATTGTGACGTAAATAACTATTACACTTCACAAGCATAATTTGTGGTCCTTTTACTCGTATGTAATTTTCATTTTCAAAAACACTTGCTGCTGCGGCCATATATAGCAGATATTTTCACAACAAAATAAATTAAAGTAGGCGGTTTTTTTTTACATTTTTTTTGTATTCGGCTCACGATGTTTTTGAAATGCCGGATGATGTTGTTTATTGCCTGAGTATGCGTAGATTTTGCATTGATTTTACGTTTTATTTATTTTTTGTTCTTATCGATATTCACACATACCAGCAAGATTTTTTGTTCGGCATTGTTGTTTCCGTAACCCGATTTCTATACAATTTTTTACTTACTCCTGCCGCTAAAGATGTTTTCACATCAAAAATACCATTTATTAAGAGGGGGTGGTTTGGCGTCTATTGGAAGGGGCTCCGTAACCTTCCAGTAGGCGCAAGTGTACGTACTGCCTCCTCGTGGCAACCACCGGTAACTGTAACCATTAGGCTGAATATAGACTTTTGTGACAGGCTAAAGTACGGCGCTAAAGGAGAAAACCTTGACAAAAAATCCCTAATCTAAGGTGGAACAGCTTATACCGATGGATGAATGGCTGATAGGTTAATCAGTCTATATATGCGGACTCTGGATACCAGGCACCCTCCAGTTTTATTTAGCCTTCCTGTAGTAAACCTGGGTGACCTACAGGCGACTTTTTTATTCCCAGCAACTCGCAAGAGTCAAATCAAAACGGTAGACGAGGCACGGGAAGGAATACACGGGAGTGGGTCTGCCCTCTCAAAGTCCTTGAGTCCCAATGCTACCGCTTTTCTAGCAGAAGTAAATGTTATTACATCTAGGAGGGAGAGCAATGAGCCCAGATAGTATGTATCACGTACCGTTAGGCAGTATTATCAGGTTCATTAAGAGTCTGAACAATAGACTGGACGGATAATTAAGTAGGGCTAATGCACAAAAGATCTTTTAGGTCGCAGTGCGGGGTGGCTTGAGCCCCCACATGGCCCTCAAGTAATAATAATAATAATAATTTATTAAGAAACTAGTGGCCTGTGGCTCCTACGGGGCCGAATATACGATAAATTTAGTTCGCTAAATCAGTGAGAGCCCTCACACGACTAAAAGCAACTTATAGCTGCCCGTGAGTAAATACTGGTTTAGGTAGTTCCTAATTTTTTTGTTTATAGTGATAGCAAATGCAAGTCTCAATTGCAATCGCAATCTTGATATTGTAAATGACATATTTGGATCAGTTGTAGTTATCAGCTTTATTCTTAGCATAAAAACAATATTACCTTTTCCAACACCTGTAATAACTCCTAGTTTTACAGATTTTCTAAAGAATTCAGTCACCACCATATGGACATCATTGAACGAACCCGATTGTAAGTTAATATTTCTAATAAGCATAACTATTGCACCAACTTCCAGGATTGGTTTGTGAGGTGGCATTCCAGAAGGTGCAATAGAATTAATATACTCTAATGGTATGTTTAATTGTGATGATTGAATCGACACTGCAATACACCTTGGCGTCAATTAAATTAAGCACCTCTTTGTTGATCTGGTAGCAATTATCATTTAACGGGCAAACAATTTCCCTTACTGAATACTGATCTATATTACGGGGATCCAAAGAATCACCAAAAGTATGGTGAACAATTGAGTTTGGTGGGAATCTCAATCATGTTTTGTACATTAGTACAATGGAGTGTTCCATTTCCCAATTGCAGCCACCACTTGGAAAATCCTCGTATAAAAGAAAGTATGATTTCTTTTAACATAATAATAAGCCGGTTTCATTTTAAAAAGTGGAAATGTAAGGTATATTGTGAATTAATATAATATGATCAAATATTATAATTCATAAATCAAAAAATTGTCCATGAATCAGATTTCCCTGGTGCGGCGTTAGCAGAATCTTAACTTTGACGTCATAGGAACGACGAACCCTTAAGAATGCAGCATAAAATTGTCCGTGTCCAAACACTATTTCCGACAGGTAAATCCCAACTTTGTCCATTGTTTGACATTGCGGCTTGTTTATGATCAAAGCAAATGCGGCCCTAATAGGAAATTGTCGTCGTTTAAGTTTAAAAGGTAACTCCAGGTCAAAACTTGAAAGATCCATCCTTGGAATTAAAACGATGTTACCCATATGAGATCCAGTGAGCACTTCTGCCTCAATAACGTTATCTTTCATGATTTTCACAACTAATCGTGTACCGTGCATAATCCTTGTTTAGTGTTGAGATTCCGAAGTAGCATGACTATAGTTGCAACCTTAAAATTCAGAGTATGTTGAGGTAGCCCAGCCGGATTGATAGAATTCATATATTATATTGGAAAGTTAAGACGCTCACTGTCATCTTCTGTATCGACTTCATCTGTACTTAAATACACTCGAATTTGTTCAGGAAGCAAGCCAATAATTTGATTATTGGTTCTGCTCATATCAACGTTCTTTGGGCATAAAATTACTTTTCTCGATAAGGAAGGGATGTCATTTAATTAAACTTTATTCCCACCACGTTGTCGCTTTTTCCAGGAAGTGTTTTTGTCGTCCCAAACATGAACGTGAACGAGGATTTCCCAATATTTCCACTGGTTTGCATCTGTATCATCTGGATTTTGGTTGAGTTTAAACCAAGCAGTACATTTCGTATCTCTTGAAGTGGCACGGTCTGCTGCATGCAGTATATTCTCTACGCGAAAGCAAACGCTTTGCTCTTCCTGCAAATGAACTGGCAATCGGTATATGTTATGGCTTTGATCATGCATTGGGAAACAAAAAATTTACCAAAAATGGCTTCTGGTGCACTGACATAGAGCAAATCCACATACATTAAAAATTCATCGTGATTATTTTTTTCGGATACCAAAACATTAGCACAATCATGTCCTTTATACACATATTTAAACAAATACTTCTGTGGCACATATTTCAACGTTGATATGGCAGTTTTATTTTAGACAAAGATATGGATTTTATGGGACTACCCAACTGTAATCAATTCCCGACGACCGGGAAAAACTTCTATTTCGTTTGTCTCTCTTTTTTTGTACATTTCCCAATGTAACATCTTGAAATTCTTTTGGAAATCCTTTGGGACATTTCCCTTGCACCATGCATGGACTGTTTACGGTTGCCACATGGTGTATGGATCATATTTCTAACAATAATTTCAAAACGATGAGGCGATAATTCTTGGTCAGGAATTTCAGCAATAACAATTTTGTCGATGTCTTCTTCAGTTCGTAATTTTGAATCGTCATCCAGAATGATTAAAATGTAACCATGTGGCATCCTCGCTTTTAAAATTCTATTACATGAACGATTGCCTTCACAGTTCCAAATAGAGATTTTTTCATAATGTCCGTTACTAAATTATTTTAGGCAAAAAACTCGAGCTATCAAGTTTGGCAATTGTTCCACTTTTTCCCAGGGCTCAAGATTTTCTACGATTTCTTTCCATTTTGGATTGCAGGTCATGGTGACAAAAAGATCCGGCTTTCCACACTTTCTAACAATTGCCCTAGCATCCAGGTAATGCTGTTGCATATTGCGAGGGCTACCCTGAAAGCTAGATGGCAATATTATAGATTTTCCAACCTGCTTGTTTTCAGAATCTGCGTCACGATTTAAGTATTCCATTAAAGCTTTGTAGCTATCTGCTCTCAATGCCGGTTGATTGTTTCGGATCCATTGAAGATCGTTTGCTCTGCGCGAATAAAAGCGTCAACTACATACTAGTGGGTTAAACGTCCTGCATTCAGCAACTGGGAAAACACCTCTCTAACTGACAAACGATAAGAAATATATTCCTTCATTGATACTTGGGGTCGCTTATCTGTCTCTTTCTTTTTACAGCGAAAAATTTGTGTGCTCCATCCTTCCTAACCCTCCGGAAATAAAATCGGGTACGTTATGGTATCTAAATGAGGATAACAAATGTCAATTCGTTTAAATTTTGGGTGGTCGGATTAGTGGATTAGTACGTAAATGCATAACAATATCCCGATGAAACGGTATTTCTCCATCTTTACTTTGAAACACTATGGCCACTTCGTTAATCGTTGGAGCATTGTACCGCCTTTGGCCATTGTCTCCATCATAAATTATTGCTAATGCCACCTTGGTTGGCTCAATGCCATCTGCTTCGGCAGTGTAAATAGTATCAACATTGAATAAAAATAAAATGTAATTGAATCGACATGGGCTGAAACACATATGATAAATGTTTTACTGTCATTGTTTTATTATGTATATTATTTTTTAATTGCACCACGTTACCTGTTTCTCCATATTTGTTGTGACAATAGATGTATTTTAAATTGTTTCGGATATATTCGAATTTTATTTACGATATTAGATATAATTCGGCTAAAATGTGTCCAAGTTATTACGAAAAACCCGGAACTTTAACGAACTTTTGTACGGGAGGTATCCGAAAGCGCCCGATGATTTATGTTAATTATATCCAAAATTAGTGGTAGTATTATTAAACTGACTTGGACCAAATATGATACAAATCGACTAAAATTTGTCCAAGTTATTATGAAAAACTTAAAAATTTAACGAACTTTTGTATGGGAGGTACCCAAAGGCTTTCGAAATGCGACACCGGTTATTCGTCAAAATTGCCGGTTAGACCACCAAATTTATATAAATCCACAGGTAATTTTGCACGTTATAATTTAACTTTAATATATATTATCTAACTTTATTGTATATACTTTTATCATTACAGGATTTAGAAAGTTTTTTAAAAACAACTCAAAACGCGTATGTATTATGGAAAAATTTAAACAAAATGAATCAATATTAGGCCTATCTGATGTCGAAAAAAGGTCATTAATACGAAAAAGTGTAGACTTTTTAACGTCCAAATTCTTATATCATCCTGATCCGGCCTTGGCGCTAGCGATCGTAGGCTTATTTCCTCAGCTGAAAACCAAAGAAATAGAGAATGGTGGAATAGTAAAAAAATGGTTGAATAGTTATAGAGAATGGTGGAGTTCCATTTAATGAATATGTATATGTTTATAGAGTGTTTAAATGGAAATATCGTGGGAAACCGAACCCAATGTCGTGATTTACAAATTTAGGCCTCAAACGAATGCATTCTTGTTTCAACTTAATTTTCAAAAAAAAAAACCCCAAGCATCGAACAATTTATTTATGCTAAATGAAGTTAATTAAAAATTAATCCAACCTCAGGTAGCATAAGCGTATGTACCTTCAAGTGCCAGCAAGAAACAAATTCTTTTTAGTTTGTTTTTTTTTCGTCAAAGCGAGATGGCCAACTAACTCTTGAAATTGTTATGTTTAAGCTTGGGGCACCCTATATTCATTCAATCGTACTTATTAATCATATAGGATCCGGATTTTTAGGTAAAAAAATATTTTTTTTTAAGAACTTCAAAGTAAAAATTGTTAGTATATCTGTGTGTTTCAGAACAAATAAAAGCGAATGTGCTCCATTTCTGATATAATTCCATATTATTGCATATTTTCGATTTTATTACCTATTTTTACATGTTTTATATTTTTTTAAACATGTCATCCCATTTTTTATTATTTGGCGGGGGGCGAGAAGGAGAGTCAGCAGAGACGCAACAAATTCAACAACAACGTCAAGCAACTCTAGCTACAGTTAGTGCAAATTTGGGTGACCGCATGTGAACATGATGAAATGAAATATCGCCCTCCCCCCCTCACAACCGCCGATGGAAAAATTAGTGGAAGAAAAAAAATTCCTTACTTCAGAAAAAAAAAACGGCACTAATGGGGAACAGTGATTGGTGTTGTCTTGTGAATGACAACTTGTCATAAAAAGAAAGAAAAATTTTAACTAACAAAAATTTACTGACTATCGACTGTATAGGTGGCTGAAACTGGATCGAGTCTATAAAGCTAACATTACTTTCTTATCCTGCGGTCTTGTTATATGTAAAGAGTGTACGGCGGATCCGGCGTATGCGGGAAACTTGTTAAGGCTTGGTTGTACATCCATATAAATCAATCAATCAATCAAATGTCATCCCACTTTTTTTTGTTTGGCGATATTTTTACCGCACAGCGAGTTACAGCGACTTATTTTCCAAAAGTCAACAAATTATTTCGAAAAAAATACTCTTCCATACAAAAAAATAATATTACTAGTTCTATTGTTCGGTGTTTCGCTTTGTTTTTCATTTTCTTTCTAAATTTAATTTGGTTTGACAGCTGATCTTGCATGAACCTACAAGGCTTAACCATACCTAATTTTGTATCGTTATTTAACAATATTTGCAGCTATACATTTATTTTCAATTTAAAATGGCCAAAAACAAACAAAGTTTAAGCGGAAAATTAAAAATGATCCTGAATGAACATAAGGATGAGTTTAAAATATCTGGGTCAGTATTATTTTGCAAATATTGGGAAAAAGCCGTTATTGTGCAAAAAAATCGCAATTGGATCAACATTTAAAAAGTGCAAAACACAGCGAACTGGAAAAACGCCATACGGATAAAATCTCTCAATCACTACTTCAACATTCTATGGCAATACCCAGTTCATCGAAATTTAAAGAAGACTTATGCCTCGCCTATGTAGCTGCATCAAAACTTGATAACCCTCATTTAAAATCATTTTTGGAAAAATACACCACTGAAACCGTTCCAGATGAATCTACATTAAGAAAAAAAAAATGTGAATCAGCTGTACGATATACAAATGGTTCAAATTAAAGAAACAGTTCAAAACAAATACATTTGATCGATTTCTATTGACGAGACAATAGATAGTACCGGCAGATATATTGCCAACGTTATTTTAGGAATTTCGAAAAAAAATAGGAGACAATTTTAAAAGAGATCGAATGTTATTATTTATTTCAGATGCAGCTCGGTATATGGTAAAGGCAGCGCGGGCTATTAACGTGTTTTATCCAAAATTAATTCATATTACGTGTATTGTTCACCGGTTTAACAGAGGTGCAGAGACTATTCGATCCCACTTTAATATCGTTTGATATCAAGTGTTAAAAACATTTTTCAAAAAGCACCATCACGAATTCAGATTTTCAAGACTATACGGAATCAAATTTAGATTTACCACCTCAGCCGATTATAACCCAATGGGGAAGTTGGTTGAGTGCCGTTAAATATTACTCCTTACAGCAAAGGAGTGTATGACTAAATTTAATATCAGAAACGTAGATTCATTTGGTAGATACGATTGAAGTATTGGAATCTTCTAACAAATCATTGGCTGTCCTGATTCTATGGTTAGTTTAATCAGCAACGTAGACGGCCCAATTTGAAAAACAATTGCGCTTAAATTAAATAATATTTCAGCCAAAAACAATGGACTGAATGTGGTTAGAGCAATCGAGTTGCAACGTACAATGTTTTCGAACGACCTGGCGATACATATTCCATGAGAAAAATTGACTCACAGTCAAAAAAAAATGAAAAGAGAAAAATAAGCTGATGCCCCATATAACAGACAAAGAAAACAAAAAAAAAACATTATCTTTGTCTCTTATATGGGGAATCAGATTATTTTTCTCTTTTCATTTTTTTTTTTGACTGTGAGTCAATTTTTCTCATGGAATACAGGCATTAGCAAGCATTTAATAGTATTTTTATAAAATTATAGTTTTTTATTTGGATTTGTGATAATATGTTTAGTTAAATAAATTGATGAATAGTTACGAGTAACAAACCGATGTTTTATTAAATTTTGACCTTATATGTATTTTATTTATTTTAAAGACATATTTTTTAATTTTAATAACATATTTTAGGTACAGATTTTCGATTTTTTAGAACCTAAAAATCCGGACCCTAATCATATACATATTTCTATCTTATTTATAGGATGCATTGTATGACAGGAAAAAAAATCGAGGTTATCTCATCGCAAGAATTAATCGAGTTAGGCAAAAATTATATACAGTGGAACAAGATTCGGGACAATTAATAAGTCGAAAATATAATGTGGGTGGATCTGTACACCCAGAAAAATAATCCTTTAAATTTAAGAATTTACCAATTTAAACTAAGATATTTTCCCTATATTTTTTGCGCAAAGGAATTTAGGTTTTATTTTTAAGGATTTAAAATCTTTGGTTTTAATTTTTGAAAATTATTCAATTTCACAGAAAATAAATTAAAACTTAAGAAACTGAAACTTTAAATTTAAAGTAAACAAATATTTGCATTAGTTTTCCCCTTCATTATATCATTTTAATTCAATCAATTTTAAAGAATAATTTAGGCTTGCCTCGTGTTTCTTGTCGGCTTATTCCGAAAAAACGATTTTTCTTTTTTAAACATCGCCTTCCTTGTTGAAGTTGCTGATGAGATGCATTATTTGGGTGATGACTATAGCAGTGGGAGGGGATTATTTTCAAGGGCAAAATAAATTTGGATGACTAAATAAATAATTTCTGTTTTATTTAAAAGTTACCTTAATTTTTAATCTTAACAGTAGTAGATACTAACTACCATAAAATTTCTTAATAAACAGTTTTAACTGCCGATAATAAGTCCTAATTAAAAACTGGCCCTCCACGTGTCAGTTATTTAATTTTTTGTATTTAAGTTTATGAATAAACTAGTGTGTGCAGACCAATGCAGTCGATAGTTTTTTCACTAGCACTTTAAAAAATATGTATTGGTTAATAATTACACAGTAGAAGCAGAGCCTTCTAGAGTATAGAGCCATAATCATTATGACGTATTTTTTAGAAGCTTTTATAGTGGTATAACTTTTCACTGATTTCCATAGGAATCCTTAGTAAAAATGGTGTTTTTTAGCTTCAAGTTTTTCAATGAAAAAAGCAAAAATGTTACTAAATTTTTATACAAAATTGTTCTACATATCTTTAGCAGCAATATACAGGAAGGGTATATGGGTATTAAGTAAATATTAATTGCAGAAATATTAAAATTAAATTATTTCTAAAATATATTTTTCGAACTTTCATTTTGAAAAATACATCAAAGTTGGCTCTGACGAATTAAAATAATACTTGCTAAATTTATCTTTAGTTTTACTAGTGTACCTTAGATGTCTCAGATTTATACAGAAAAATACGAAAAAGATTGTTTAATCACAAAATTATGACACGTTCTTAAATATTTTGTGAATTTGTTTTGCTTTTCCTACAACTTTTGAACTCAAATTTCCCCAAGTGGCCATTTTTAGTACGATTTTTCAAAATGTTTACTGCCCACTGCCATCTATGTATATTGACTTAATGCACACGATTTGTAGTAAGCTTTTATTTTTAATTTAACCAGAAAGCTGTTGTTATGAACTTTTTTTTATATTTTGGTTTAAATAAATCAATTATTACAAGAAAATGAAAACGATTTACTTAAACGATATTCATATATGTTGAAATTAAAACATTTATGAAAATATTTCAGAAATCATAATTAAGAATTTGCAACGTTTTCATTTACAAATTTGTCTTAGGAGAAAAAGTGATTTCCCATATGTTTTATGTGTTTTACTATGGAAATTTTGGTTTTTTTTGTCGTTTCTAATTCCCTTATAAAAGCTTCGTTTTTTAGATTATGGCTTGTATAATCAAGGTTGCTTTGGTAGAAGGCGATAATTTAAACGAATAAAAATATCGCGGCGGTAATAACGCGTATAAATATTAAACCTGGACTTGCCAAATTGGACGATTGAACATTAAACAATATTAGCTTTTGTGTGTTTGAAAAACAACAAAATTAAATTTGTTTATCTTATGACATCTATCTTTTTGTGTCTTATCCAAAATTGATCCGTACAGTAAAAACAAAACGCTAAAATCAAACATATGGCACAAATATTTATTTATTTTTTTTTTTTGCATAATAAACATGCATACATCTACATAATATAATATGCTTCAACAGTTTATTCGTATATCATCAAAATTCAAGTCTCATCACATCCTTATGTCTCTTATCTTAAGATATTTTTCTTTCTTTTTTTTTTGTGTGTATTATCATCGAAAACAAAAGGACGGTAAAATGGGGGGGAAAAGACGAACGGAAAATGAAGAAGAGAAAATCGAAAACTTTGGTAGCTGAACAAAATAAAAATTATTCTATTATGTCAATTGCTTAATCATGTATAAATTCTTATCTATTTATTTGGATTTTTTTTTTTTTGCTTTTTTAAATATTTTCATGTTTTTGTCTTAAAAATACATCAAGAAATAATTGAAATTCCTTTCTGATTTTTCTATATATTTATACAGATTTGTATACTTATTTATATACATACATACATACAAATAAAAAGTCTGGGAATGAACAATAAGGAAGAAAAAAGCTATGTTTTCGTGTCGTACGTATAGACATCTGTGTATTGTATAGTCTTATATACATTTTGTTGAGCATTTTCGTTTTTGAGACAATAGCGATATGATGAAGTACTATACATTTGTTTATACTTTATAATAATAACAATAATAAGAATACTACAACATAATAATAACAAGAAACATTATAACATTATGTAATATAAAGCCGTGTATTCACTGTAGTTGAATGAACATATCCTTATTATGTACGTACATGTACATATATGATAATAGAGGTAAAAATTACGAATATTTCAGCTGTAGTAAATAAATGCAATTATGTACCCGTTTATATAAACATTATAATGTATATGTATCTACCTCGTTAATTTGATTATTATTATTATATGTATTTCTTTTCATATTATATTTAAAAAATAAAATTGCTTCAGGCAAAAGTTGCTTCATCGAGAGAGAAAATTTTGTTACAACGTTTCCTTGTTTTCAGATAAATTTATGGAAAATATTCCACCTGTTTTGTTTGACTAATTTAAGATTAGTTGGTTATATGTATGTTTAGAGCAGCAAAAATTCCAATTTTTATAAACATACAAAAAAGTTGTATACAAGTTTCTTACAAATATAGTAAAATATTAGTAGTAGTATTTTTTTTTTGGCATGATTATGATGTTCACAAATTGTTTCTTTATACAAACGTTAGTTCAATCTGACTAGTGGGTAGAGCTGTGGCATTCGGATCAGCAAGCACCGAGTTCGAATCTCAAAGAGTTCTAAAGAGATTTCTGATCTTATGATGATTACGATCGGTGACGACCTCGTTTTGGAGTGCATAATTCATGAACCTACTCACCCTTTATGTCTGTACTAAAGGCCGGCTTGGATCAATGCAATGTTCAGGGGGCCTATGTAAAACGGACCAGTAGCCTTAGGTCTCCAAATTGGGTACTGCGTAAAGTAGAACGTTAAAAGTGAACTGAGGAAGAGTTGGGAGTGTTTGGTTTATTTCAAAGAATTTTTTGATTTTCCAAATATTTGTGTCAACAAAATTCGTGTGTTAACCAATATTACTACGCGAATGAAGATTTTACTAATTTCTACTAAATAAAAATGGCGGCAGTAACTACTCAAATGCAAACATTCAGGGGTATTTCATCAAGAAATGGAATTATCAAACTTAATTTTGCAAATCTAAACTTTAATATTGATATTTTTTTAAAACTCTATTTTGCTGATTCCTAAATAATCTCGTCATAGAATATTCAATTTAGTTGTTTAAATAAAATTAGTAGACGGACTATTTAGCATAAACTGAAATATACATTGATTTATTAAACTATATATCAATTATAAAATTAGAAGTACAGATTCAGCTATATCTCTGCAGAAAACTTAGGGAATTCGAAATATAGGAATTTAAAAACCTTAGTATTAAAAATTGGACATCTTAATTTACTGGTAGGACCGAAATATAAAATTAGATGTTTTGCATCAATCTCACTAAGGCGACTTCCACACCAAATAACTAAATTTGATAAACTTTTCATGTTTCTCTTAATTAATACACATTTAACAAGGCGCACTTCCGTCAAACGTGAAATTGTTTAAAACGTTATTACGCTTAGCTATAGCTTAATCGAATCCCGAAATCCATTTTTGTCGCCTTGACCGTTTGTTTAATAAACTTTGTTGTTGTATGTTAATTCTTTGCCGAACTCACGTTGAGTGTTTAATCTCAACGGTAAATCGTCAAATCTCATTGATTTTAATTTCTGTTAATTTTATGTGATTTTATTTAGACACACGTTTCAAAAATGACTATAACTGTATGTTATACTGTATGCCTTCAACGATGTTTTGATAAAAAAATGTTTATCGAATAAGAAGTTTATAGTCAACTAAAGTTAGTAATGAAAATTACTAATTTTAGTTGAATACAATATAACTTGAAGAAAACATTAAATTAAATTTTGTCAGTTAGGCATCAATCTCATTATGGTTTACTGTTAGTCAATGGGTTCATCATTACTTGTGGAAATTTTTAGAAAATTCTCTTGGATTTTACAACCCCTAGGATACTTGAAGTGAAAAATACTAACTTTAGTTGAATATTTATTTGAAACAGTGTAAATTGTGTTGAAACTTTAGTTGAAACAGTGTAAATTGTAGGCACATGAATTGTTATGCAGTAGATAACCTATCCAACAATAACTACATCAAAGAAATTCACTCAAAGAAAATAGAAGAATACAACAAAGCTTTGTCAGCTTATCGGATAAATTTGAAGAAAATTATAATGGAGAGATCAAATAATGAGCCTTTCAATTGTATTATCTATTTTACAACTCTTGATATAATAAAGGAGCACAATAGTTGTACAAAATGTAATAGAAAAACTCATAATAGGTGTTCTGACAGAAGATTAGATATTATACAGGACAATAAATGTAAATATTGTTAGATAAATGTTCATATATGAATAACGTACATTTTGTTGGAAATATAATAAAATCTTGTCCAACTAAGATTGTCATAATAATTTAATACTTTTTTATGGAAAACTCACCGCGTTATCGACAGACATCCATTACATAATACCACTTTAAATTTATTCGTTTCAATAAATTCAAACGATGATTCTAGGTTACCAAATTATGTCGAACCATTTTCAAAATCTCTTCGAATTTATTTGTTTCAATAAATTCAAATGATGCTTCCAAGATACCAAACTATGTAGAACCATTTTCAAAATCTGTTTGAATTTATTTGTTTTAATAAATTCAAATGATGATTCCAAGATACCAAACTATGTAGAACCATTTTCAAAATCTCTTCGAATTTATTTGTTTCAATAAATTCAAATGATGCTTCCAAGATACCAAACTATGTAGAACCATTTTCAAAATCTGTTTGAATTTATTTGTTTTAATAAATTCAAATGATGATTCCAAGATACCAAACTATGTAGAACCATTTTCAAAATCTCTTCGAATTTATTTGTTTCAATAAATTCAAATGATGCTTCCAAGATACCAAACTATGTAGAACCATTTTCAAAATCTGTTTGAATTTATTTGTTTTAATAAATTCAAATGATGATTCCAAGATACCAAACTATGTAGAACCATTTTCAAAATCTCTTTGAATTTATTCATTTGAATAAATTCAAATGATGATTCTAGGTTACCAAATTGTGTCGAACCATTTCCAAAATCTTTTTGAATTTATTTGTTTCAATAAATTCAAGTGATGATTCCAAAGTACCAAACTGTGTCGAATCATTTTCAAAATCTCTTGCAATTTATTTGTTTCAATAAATTCAAATGATGACTCCAAAGTGCCAAACAGTGTCGATCCATTTCCAAAATGTGTTTGAATTTATTCATTTTAATAAATTCAAATGATGATTTCAAGTTACCAAATTGTGTCGAACCATTGTCAAAATCTCTTTGAATTTATTCGTGTTACTGTTAACCCATTGCCTAACGGTAAATCATAATGAGATTGATGCCTAACTGGTGAAATTTAATTTAATGTTTTTTTGAAGTTTTGTGATATTTAACTAAAGTTAATTGAAGTGGCCAATTGAAGTGGATTCAAATATCCTGGTGATTATAAATTCCTGGAGAATTTTGTAAAAACTTCCATAAATAATATCGAACTATACTAACGGAAAATCATAGTGAGATTGATGCAAAACATCTAATGTTGTTAATCCGAGGTTGTAAAATCCGAGAGAATTTTCTATAAATCTCCATAAATAATATTGACCCCATTGACCAACGAAAAATCATAATGAGACTGATAGTTTGGTAACAAGTATGTCTACGGCGACATATATTATATTTACCATATCCAATGAAAAAGCGAGATTAGCAATAATTGTTGAATTATAGTAAAATTATAGCCTCGAAAACTAATTGGCAAACAAAATATCAAATGTTATTTCCAGGTATTTATGCAAAGAAATTTAAAAAAACTGATTTTCTTTAGCTTATTGCAACTAAGTTTAGTAACCAATAGAAAACCAAAAATGAAATGGTCAATTAATTATAATAATAATAAATCAGTACGCCTTATTATAAATGTACGATATTATTGTGTCCTTCTTCAAAACGTCATTGAGGCAAGCGTTCTACTTACTCCATCATTGAGAGCGATAAATAAAAATATTAAAAATATTTACTTAAGAAATAGATTTGTTTCAATCCAGTTTTCCATATTAAAAATCGTTTTAGAATTGTCTTTCTATTAAACATCTCGAATTTTATCTAAATTGGTTTGGAAATGGTCCAGTTTCATTCCAGTTGATCATATTCAGGAATTATGTTCAAAAATATTGTAGAATTACACTTCTATTGTTAGTGTTGAATTTTATCACAATCGGCTAAGATCGTAAAATACGTATGTATCTTACTAAAATATACATTATTCCGTTTTTCGTTCCTGTTGTCATTTAAAATACAGCATTATGGTTTGCAGTGTTTCCCACCATGAAGTTCCACTGCCTACATATTTAGTTAAAATTATATATAAACCTATTTTAGCGAGTTTTTGTGTAAAAATCTACACAGAGTCATAGAAATTTGAAAAATATTGAAACTCTTAATTCCCCTAAATATCATTATTTGAGTAGCTACAATACATATTTCTGATTAGTGTTTTAGATTAGTAAAATTTTCACAGTGCTATATAGGACAGTGACATTTTTACTAATCAAGAACTAAACACATTTTAGTAAAATATAGTAAAAACTGCATTGGCATATATTACTGTACAATAAAGTTATTTCGATTAACTATTAATTACTATTGTTGACCCTCTTTTAAAAATAACTTTCAAACCCAATTTTATTTAATTGTACAAACCAGTGGACTGTATTTTTTTATTTAATTTTTTATTAATTTCCAATTTACAAAATTAAACTTATTTGTTCTATTTTACGACAATTTTTATTTACGACCAAAGATTTACGATGTGTACTGCAGTAAAGCAAAAACGGAACACTTAAAAAACTTACATAAAAAATATAATACCATTAATAAAGCAAAAAGACATATCTTTGACAGTCATTATCTGTTTTATTATTATTTTTGTTTTACTGCTCCATCTATCATTCGACATTACAACTATTCATGTCAGGAGGCCGAACCGGACAATTCATTTTGAGGTTGAAGTCGAAATAGAAGCTCAAATGAACAAGCGAAGGATCTTTTATTGCATTGAGAGGTTGATCAATAAGAAAATGCCCCGAAGTTAAGGGAGCCATGTTTCGTTTAAAATGGAATTTTGCGCTTTTAACACCAGCCTCCCGTAAGCCGCCGAAGTGTGGCGATGAACCTGTAATCGTCTGCCATTTAATTCCTTCGTCCGAAAAGTATTTAAGTATTTTAAAATGTCTGTTTGGTGTAATTCGGACATAAATAGTTTATATAATTCTTTTAGTTCCGTTTGTATGCCTGCGAAATTCGTAGCATTATCTGAGTAGATAAATAGATATAATGGTGTGTGCCTCAGAAGACTTTTCAAACTAAACTTTTCAAATTTTGAAGCTTTCGCTATTTCCTCATAGATGCCAGATGAAAAATCAATTTACGAGGTTAGTTTTCGACGAATTTCAAATTTGTATGACGTCCTATTTAAAACATGTAGTATGGGGGTATGTAAATATAATTGAAAAATAATAAAAAAAGAGGCAAAGAGACCGTATTCTGTGCACTGTAAGTTTAACAACATAATTTAGATAATTCGTCCTTTTTTGTTTCTCATTTTAATTACATTTAAATTAACTTTTTTTTAAATAGGGACTCAAGAAGAAACCGAAAAATTCGTAAAGGCCAGAATAAAGTTAGAACTTATGTTCAATGGAAATCACGAATGGATTTAATACACGAATATGTAGTGTTCAGAGCGGCATCATATAAATCCACCTAATATAAACGATACCGAGAAAGACATCGCACCATCGACCAGCCAAAATACACAACCGCGTCCACTTCAAATGGTCAGAAAATTAAATCCAATAGCTACAGATCAGATGAAGATATGAAATTATTAAAGAAAGCCACCAAACTGTACATAAAGTATATGTCCAGTTTGGTGGAACTTTCTAGTTCAAGCTAAGATGACTGATGGCGTGTATTTCGAATAAATACATAATTATAAAACTGGTGATATGGTGAATTATATTGAATTTGGAAAGGCTGCATTATTTTAAGAATTTGTATACACGTGCACACTTATTTTTCCTTATATGCTTGTATATCGTACTTTTAAATAAAAGACTGAATTAATAAATGAATTCAAATTGTTTTATTATATTATACATATATTATATTTCTTCAGGAAGATTCCTCTACGCTGATAATTCCTGGAACAACGTCCTAAGAAAACATAAAGCTGTTTCATCGTCTGCATCATTATTAGAATTATCGAAGTATTCATCTAAGACTTCTTCAAACGGTTCCAATTCAAAACTCTCATTAATACAAATATTATGCATTACACAACATGCGGTTATAACATTTACGCAATTTGAAATTTTCAATTCCAATCATTTTAAAAAAATCGCCCGCCATCGTGTTTTCATTATTCCAAATATATTTTCCACAATGCTTTCATGAATTTGAATGACATCTAAAAAGTTTAGTTGAATATAAGCAGAGCCTTCTAGAGTATAGAGCCATAACCATTATGACGCATTTTTTACAAGCTTTTTAGTGGTATAACTTTTCACTGATTTCCATAGGAATCCATAGTAAAAACGGTGTTTTTTAGCTTCAAGTTTTTCAATGAAAACAGCAAAAATGTTACAAAATAGTTATACAAAAGTGTTCTACATATCTTTAGCAGCAATATACAAGAAGGGTATATTGGTATTAAGTAAATATTAATTGCAGAAATTTTAAAATTAAATTATTTCTAAAATATATTTTTCGAACTTTCATTTTGAAAAATACATCAAAGTTGGCTCTGACAATTTAAAATAATACTTGCTAAATTTATCTTTAGTTTTACTAGTGTACGTTAGATGTCTATAATTGTTGGAAGAGAAATACGAAAAAAAATTATTTAATCACACAATTATGACACGTTTTTAATATTTTCTGAATTTGTTTTGCTTTACCTACAATTTTTGAACTCAAATTTCCCCAGGTCGCAATTTTTGCTACGATTTTTCAAAATGTTTACTACTCACTGCCATCTATGTACATATATTGACTTAATGCACACGATTTGTAGTAAACTTTTCTTTTTAATTTGACCAGAAAGCTGTTACGAAAAATCGTAGCAAAAATTGCGACCTGGGGAAATTTGAGTTCAAAAATTGAATTTATTTCCCGAAGATATTGAATTTTGTCTTTGCATTCAGTCAACAGTACGTATTTGACCAGTTGTTTTAATGCAATTTCAATTTCCGAACTTTGCAATACGCATATGTGCAATCTTTGGCACTGCATTGACAATTTTTAATAAAACGAAGACGAGTTATTTTTTATAATTTGAGTATTTCTCAAATATATTCCAGTCAGAATTTGTACAAACCAACAGTACTTCTGACTTTCGAAGTTCCAAATCTTCCGAAGGTATGTTAGAGTTTGCAGAAAGAGGCCATTTTTATCGGGTTTATATAAAAAATCTGGACCAGTCCACCACAATGAGCATCCGCTTATTTGATCTGGCATAATACCTCTAGATACAAAGTCAGTAGGATTCATTGTAGATGGAACATAGCGCCATACATAAATCAATGTTAATTCCTGAATTTGTGATACATGGTTTGCGGCAAATGTCGTAAATCTAGATGTAATTTCGAAATCCGAATATAAAGGAATACTATCAAATGTAATATCAATAATCGATAATACCTTGTTTGTCAATTGAGGAACCAATAAGGCTGCGCAGAGCTCAAGAAGCTTGGCACTTTAATGGAACTACCCTTGATTTAGCACATAATAATCGAGCGAAGTATTTATTATCCTGATAAAGTATACGAATATAAACTGCACAACCAAACCCCCTTGCAGAAGAATCGCCAAAAGCGTGCAATTCGATACGTTTATAGGAATTAGGAATCACACATCTAGGTATACTTACTCTTTCTAGTTTTGAAAGTTGTTCCTTGAAAGTATTCTAAAATTCTGACATATTTAAGGGAATTATATCGTCCTACGACAGGTTCGGTATTGCCCACAGAGATTGATCCATTGATGCACACAGAAAAACCATCGCTGCACATAATCCCAATGGGTCGAATAACCGTGCAATCTCTGAGAGAACGGTTCGTTTAGTGCAATTATTGCCAAATTTATACTTCACAAATGAGATATCAAAGTATCATTAGGTGTACTCCATAGCATTCCCAGAACAGATATTAATTTATATGTTCTGTTTTACCTGATATCAATTGATCATATTTAGAAGCAAACTTTCTAAGTTCAAAACCTCCTAATTTAAGCAGATTGATTAAGTCAGCCTTTAATTTTTCAGCTTCCCCAAGTGTATTAGCCCTCGCCAACACATCATCTACGTAGAAATGATGGTTTAGAATCTGAACGACTGATGCCGTAGGGTAAGTTAAAGCTTCGTCGACTGCCAATTGCTTTAGTGTACTTGTAGCGAGAAATGGTGCGCTTGCAGTTCCATAAGTAACTTTACACATTCGACAACAATTAATTTCATCCGATGAAGGGTCACGCCACCAAATTCGATGGAGATCCTGCTGATCGCCGGTAAACGCCAGACGGTATTTGCGAAACCTGAGAATAATACAGAACAGGTTTTGCTGAATGGTTGGCCCTATCATAAGGTAATCGTTTAAAGATAGGCCGGACGTGGTTTTACAAGAGGCATTAAAAACAACACTAATTTTGGTTATGCTACTATTTTCTTTCCCCACGAAGTGATGAGGTAAATAGTAACATATTTTATGTTCAGCATTTTCGACAACTTTCATGTGACCGAGGTCAATATATTCAATCATACATTTTTTAAATTCTTCATATAAATTTAGATTTTTAATTAATTTTTGTTCGAGGTATTTGTATGGTCGTAAAGCATTATAACTTGACACTCCGAGTTGAATAATGTTTGATTTTATTGGTAGTGATACGACATATCGCCCACACGACTTGCGGGCTACATTATCTACGTAATGTTATTCACATAATTTTTCCTCGATAGAAAAGTTATGTTCAGCACCAAACTCTTCGAGTTGCCAAAATTTTTGTATCTTAAAATTTAATTCATCGAAGGCAGAAAAATGCGAATTTAGGTAAATTGTTGGAAGAACGGATCACAGAGTTTATTGGAAAAAATAACAGCAAAAATGTTAAGAATTTTAAAAATTGTGTCGAATGCTTGCGATTTAAATTTACCTTCATATTGTGATAGATAGGTAAGTCGGTGGCTCCGGTTGCTGAACCATATCGAAGAATACGAATTCAGCCTGAACATTATGCGATATTATCAAAATTGTCAATGATCCTTCAAAATGGATTTCTGCTATTCGTCCGATAATAAAAGAAAACGGAGAAAAACGCATTTGCATTGACATGAGGCAAACAATGCTATAACCCGAGAAAATCACCCTTTGGCCAAGATTGGATTTACAAAATGCGTTCCATAATAACGGTACATAACAACATTTATTAGCAAATTGGGACTTTTTCGATATAAACGGCTAACGTTCGGAATATCTTCTGCTCCCGAATAATTTCAAAAAATCTTGGAGAAAATGTTAGTATCCTGTTCAGGCACCATAAATTTTTTTTATAGATGATATAATCATATTCGAAGACAAACACCATCAGAACTTGGCTCGTACAATGAAAGTACTACGAGCAAATATTGTTATTCTAAACGACAAGAAATGTGTGACACGACAACTACAATACAATTCCTGGGATACTATTTGTCAGCAGATGGAATAAAACCATAAAGAAACTATGTGCAAAGTATCAAATCTATCCGAGCACTGAAAACAGCTGAAGAAATACAAAGTTTTCTAGGATTATTTAATTTTGTTGGGAAATGGATTCCAAATTTAGCAACGATAATGTTCTGTTATCTCTTAGGAAAATTTTACGCCTCAAATTGAACAAACACTAAAATATTGGATACAAGGGAATTTTGCAAGAATTAAAGATGATTTTTCAAAGGATAAAACATTAGGTTACTATAATCTAAATCATCGAAAACAAATCAATGCAGACGCTAGTCCAGTCGGTACTAATTCAATTCAACCAAAATGGACAGCCGCTAATAATCGTTAGTGTGGACCGTGGAACATTTTAATATAAACTTATGCGGAATGAAGAAGTTTGAATTGCTCACAGATCGCAACCCCCTTGAGGCAAATTTTCATCGATGATTTATCGTTCAGTAACGACCAATATTACAGATCCCTTGTCGCGATTCCTCTGATAAAACGCTGCATGTTAACCGAAAGCAATACCAATTAAAGAGTTAGAAATGCAATAATCATTTGATTCGGAAATTTTAAAAGTTAAGGAAAGAATATTTAATAATATTTAGGATCACTATAAAGTTCGCAATTATAAAGTTTCCAGTACGAATTTTGCTGCTACGGAAACATTTTGTTACGCGGATCGAAAATTGTCACCCCTTTGAAATTGCGTAACAATATTTTACAAGCAGCCCATGAAGGCCATCTGGGAACAATAAAAATGAAAAATTGTTTGTGTACTAAAGTTTGGTGGCTAGGGCCCACAGATAGACAATGATTTTGAGAAATTTGTACGATCTTGTAATGGTTATACATGAGCGTCCGCTCCAAAACCATCAAATCCAATGAAGCGTAGAGCATTACCATCGGCACCATGGATAGATATTGCGGTAAATTTCAATGGAGCTCTTCCAAATGGTGATTGTTGGTTACCATTGACTAATACAGTAGATAAAAGGAAATCAAAATTATGCGAACCATAACTTCGACAACTATAATAAACGTACTTCGTGACGCATTTTCAAGACTTGGATTCCAGAAAACAGCTTACAAGCTCAGAATTTAAATGCTTTCATAACGACAATGGAATTATTTTATACCACATGATACCTTACCGCAAAATGAGGAGGTCGAAAAGAAAAATGGAGACATTCTTAAGCTGAATATTTAGTAATGTGCAGGAGTACGCCTCAATCTACAACCGGAAAATCTCCACCAGAATTTTTTTGGTCGTTTATTCCGTGATAAATTACCTTACCTCTTAGAACTAGGGAAGAATGTGTTTCAGGAGGAGGTTCAAGAAAAAAACTTGATCGAAAAGCAGGAAGGAAAAGAGTACGCTGATATGAAACGAAAAGCTGTTGAAAAAATCTCGTTTGTGGTGATAAGGTATACGTGAACGAGCTAGTAAAAGAAAATAAATTATCTTCTAATTTCCAAGAATGGAAGCGATTTTGCAGTAAAAAATGAAGAAACATTCTTTATTTGAAAAAATTGAAAGAAATTGAGTTCAGAGAATGTAGAATATCCGAGTAATGAGGAAAACCACAATGACATCTAAATATTATACAAAGAAACAAGTATGATTATCGTTATAATTATTCATGATATACAATACATATTATGCACGTCAAGAAGTAAAAACAGAAAATATAAAATAAAGATTTTATCAACGATATATAATTCCAAGGATTTTATTGAACGTTATACGATACCCTTGGGAAGCAGCGATTCCATATCGAATAATACCATTATTTCATCTGCTTCAATTTTTTCACTTAGGTGTTCTTGGTCAAGGCAAAACGTTTTTGGCACAAAATTTTGTAAAACTCGACACAAACTAAATCATTTATGATTGATGTGAGACATAGCGTGCAGTAACTTTTATGATTATTTGAATAAATAAAATCACGGTATCAAAATAATCTAAAACGCCCTAGTCCCTAGAGGTTTAAATGATCCAATAAAAGTGAACACAATCAAAGTATTATTGTTGGTGTTCATAATTAAAAAAATATGTTTACCTTTTCTACTTTTCCTTTTTTATTTTTTTTTTTTGGTTCAAAATCACCTTTACATAAAATGGTTTTTCGACCTTTTATATAAATATCATGAACACAAAGTATGCTATGATGAAGAAAATATAATTAATTTCTGATCTCTCCCCCTACCTTCTTATAATTTTATAAACAATATTTTTTCTTTTCTAATGACGTTGAAATCAAATAAGCTTTTCGGAATTTAAAATGGATTTCAAAAAGAATTTGTATAAGGAAAAATGGATGGGTGACCCGAAAGTTAATTTAGGATATTTTATTTTTGGAAAGAATTTTTATATTTTTGTAAACACTTAAGGTGTGAGTTAATCACAAATCCATTCATCTGAATATTTTGTTTAATGCTAATAACAAACCATGTGTTGGTTAATTAAATTACTGAGTCTATAATTAAAATTTAAGGCAGTTACACAGTGTTGAAACAATGGATAGTTTTTGTCTCCAAAACTCAATTCGCAGCAGCAGAATTCGAGATGACCCCCATATGCCGATGCCTCGAAAACGCCCGCTGTATCTGCTGTTGGTGTTAAACGCGTTTTTCTCAAAATCAGGTTTTTTGACCTGGTTGGCAGCATAGCACAGACAGGTTTTGTCCGATCGACCTAATCCAAAATGGATTCTGTTCAGGAGATTTGTGGTTATCGCCGCATCGTTAAGATTTTTTTTAATTGCAAATTTTTTTTTAATAACAATTTTCTGCATGATTTTACTTGAAAAAATATTTTTTTAATTTTTTTTTTCAAATAGCCGATATTTTTTTCTAACCGAAATTTTTGAATTATGTACCATGCGGTCATAGCCATTCACTTATATTTTAATAATATTTTTGAAATTTGATTTTAGACAATCGGAACGTGAGTTATGCTACCCCTAGTGACCTTTTTACTAGGATACCATCTTCCGGCCACTGCCAGTAGAGTCCATAAAAGGCCAATAAAAAAAAGACATTACTGTTTAAATTGTCTATATCAATCTTCTTTCCTTCGGGTGTTCAGCCAATAAATAAAACAACTTCAATTACGACGACGTTTCGGTAATTATATTACCTTCTTCAGGTCTATTTACAGATACAAAATACAATAAAGTTTCAGAAAAAGTCATAGAAAATTATTTGCAACGTATAATTTTTGAACCTACCGTTAAATGAAAATAATATAAATAAAATTCTGTCCCATATAATCGTGTATGATATACACAAACTATTATAAACAATAAAACTAGAAATTGTGGTCCTGTGTTAAAATTTCTATAGTGTTCAAAAAGAAAAAACAACAATATTATTCTTCTTATGTCAAAAGTCAAGACATTCCAGGATTTTTCAAAACATTTCAAGGTCACTACATACATCATAATCCAAATATTATTTACAATTTTAGAATTTAAGTACATATTAAAGAATTCCATTTTATAATTTAAAAATTGTATCAATGATACCGGAATAAATTTTGCTGAGATCGTCTGTATCACTTTTTTTTATTAACCAAAGACAAAGTTTCTCGTTTGCCCAGAATATGAACCATTTCTAAGAAAAGACGATTCTTATATAGTCTCTCGCTTTCTATAATTTTTACTTCATTAAACCCAAATATATGACCCGTATCATGTGTGTGTGTTGACACAAAGTAGTAGCTTGCGGATTTCTTATAGGTACCTTAGTGTCCGATTTGTGTTGACTTATGCGATTTTTTAGCAGCTGTTTAGTAGTACCAATGTATTTCAAGTTACAGCTATTACATGGTATTAAAAAACGAAATTGGATCGCAATAAGTCCGGAGTTCTATCTTTTAGTTGACTAAAAATATTTCTAAGTGGATTTCCAGCCGAAAAAGTAATGTAGCAATTTATATTGAAATTCCGTAAAATTTTAGAAATATGTTCACTAAGACCTTTCACATACTTATACAGGGTGTTCGGCACATGGACCGGCACAATTTTTTGGGGAATTGGTTGGGTCATTAGCTAGTTTTCACCCATACGACCCTACGTCCTAAGTGACACGGTAACTGAGATATGAATTTTTTTCGTTTTTTATTTAAATTACCTGAAATTTCGCCTTTAAATCGTCATATTTTTTTTGTTTGTGATTGTAATAGCACGAAATAACTTTTATTGTATTCTGCAATGTACTTTTAGTCTAAATAAATCACTATTTGGTACAAATGGCTTCAAGAAGATAAATTATATGAGCTTCGAAAGTCTTGAAAATGTGTAAATGTATGAAAAATTTCTACTTCTAAATTCAATATAAAAAAAATAAACATTATTTTGAACATAGGTTTATTTTAAAAAGTTGTCTAGTTTATGCTCTTTCCAACGGTATGCTACATGTTGGAGAAATTATTTATAGTATGGTCAAAATAAGAGATAGAAGTTGTCAGGGTCAAGAAAATTCTTTTTATCTTTATTATGTTTTTATTAAATATGAGTTATAATATTTGTTCGAATTGTTCTCCTCTACTCCGTAAGCATGCACGACACATTTTCCTTATTTCAAATGTTATTGTGCGAAGTCGCATTTCTCTTTTCATTATTTCAAATGCAGCTATAATTCGCTCCATTAAAATTTCTCGTGAGGGCACCTCTGTTGCATAAACCAATTCCTTTGCATGTCCCCAGACATAAAAATCGAGGGGTGTCCGAAGAAATTCCAAAAATTCCCAGAAAAAGCTCAAAAAATTCCCAAAATTCCCAGAAAATGCGCAAAAAATTCCAAAAATTCACAGAAAATACCCAATAATTTCCAAAAATTCCCAGAACTTCCAAAAATTCTCAGAAAATGCCTAAGACTTTCCAAAAATTCACAGAAAATGCCCAAGACTTTACAAAAATTCCCAGAAAATGCCCAAGACTTTCCAAAAATTCACAGAAAATGCCCAAGACTTTCCAAAAATTCCCAGAGAATGGCCTTGAATTTCCAAAAATTCCCAGAAAATGGCCTTGAACTTCCAAAAATTCCCAGAAAATGGCCCTGAACTTCCAAAAATTCCTAGAAAATGGCCATGAATTTCTTAATTTTCTGGGAATTTTTGGAAATTCAAGGCCATTTTCTGGGAATTTTTGGAAGTTCAGGGCCATTTTCTGGGAATTTGTGGAAATTCAAGGCCATTTTCTGGGAATTTTTGGAAGTTTAGGGCCATTTTCTTAGAATTTTTGGAAAATAAAGACCATTTTCTGGGAATTTTTGGAAGTTCAAGGCCATTTTCTTGGAATTTTTGGAAGTTCAGGGCCATTTTCTGGGAATTTTTGAAAGTTCAAGGCCGTTTTCTGGGAATTTTTGGAAATTCAAGGCCATTTTCTGGGAATTTTTGTAAGTTCAAGGCCATTTTCTGGAAATTTTTGGAAATTCAGGGCTATTTTCTGGGAATTTTTGGAAGTTCAAGGCCATTTTCTGGGAATTTTTGTAAGTTCAAGGCCATTTTATGGGAATTTTTGGAAATTCAGGGCTATTTTCTGTGAATTTTTGGAAGTTCAAGGCCATTTTCTGGGAATTTTTGGAAATTCATGGCCATTTTCTGGGAATTTTTGGAAATTCTTGGGCATTTTCAGAAAATGCCCAAGACTTTCCAAAAATTCCCAGAAGATGCCCAAGAAATTCCAAAAATTCCCAGAAAATGCCCAAGAATTTCCAAAAATTCCCAGAAAATACCCTTGAATTTCCAAAAATTCCCAGAAAATGGCCTTGAATTTCCAAAAATTCCCAGAAAATTAAGAAATTCAAGGCCATTTTCTGGGAATTTTTGGAAGTTCAAGGCCATTTTCTGGAAATTTTTGAAGTACAGGGCCATTTTGGAATTTATTGGGCATCTTCTGGGAATTTTAGGAAGTTCAATGCCATTTTCTGGGAATTTTTGGAGTTTTTTGCGCATTTTCTGGGAATTTTGGGAATTTTCTGGGCTTTTTCTGGGAATTTTTGGAATTTCTTCGGACACCCCTCGATTTTTATGTCTGGGGACATGCAAAGAAATTGGTTTATGCAACAGAGGTGCCCTCACGAGAAATTTTAATGGAGCGAATTATAGCTGCATTTGAAATAATGAAAAGAGAAATGCGACTTCGCACAATAACATTTGAAATAAGGAAAATGTGTCGTGCAATCTTACGGAGTAGAGGAGAACAATTCGAACAAATATTATAACTCATATTTAATAAAAACAAAATGGAGGTGTGGCCAACACACGGCTTTCTTTTACGAACAGCAATTTTGAAAAACTTTTATAATTCAAATATCCCGCAAACTTAATTAAGATTGTTTTTATTATTTCATGTTTTCTGTAAATTGTATATTTTTGAAATATTTGCAAAATAAATTTTCTGTTTTACGGAATCTGGGAGCTGGGAGCTGGGACCCCAAAATTTATGTAAAAAGTTTAAACATGAAGTTGCAGTTTGATTGCTTAAACCATTTGGACTACAAATTGACAGTCATATGTATATACCAACAGACACCACTTCAAAACTCAATTTTTTGAACTCATTAGTACACACGTAAAAGAAATAAAAGGTGATATTTATGAATTTAAATTTTTTCTTTTAATTTTTTGGAATTTGTATTAGTGATTTATTTTTTTGTAAACCTTATACTGTTTAGGATATGTGCAAAACACATTTTCGGGCCGAGAGTGGCCACTTCCGGTTGACCGATTTGGCAATTTAACATACATGTAGGCTAAATATTTTTATAACATACAGTACGTCACTGAAGTGTGCAAATTAATTATAATTAGCATAATTGGGCTAATACACACAATAATTAAAATGACAAATGCAAGAACTGCTGTAACTCCCTGTAAAAAAGTGTGGGGGGGGGGGGCAGGAGTTGCGAAATATTTTTGCAATTATAAAACGATATATATACTTAAGTATTACAAACCCTAATAAGTCGTTAAAAAAGTTAAGAAACATGAAAAAATGATCCACATTCAATTATGTAATATTTGCATTAAAAACCGGAAGTATGTCACTGTAGTGTGCAAATTAATTATAATTAGCATAATAAGGCTATATATACACATATATTTATGTGTTGGCAAAACAATATTTAATTTTTTTTTTATAAAATTTTTAAATTTTTTTTAAATTTTTTTTTTTAATTTTTAGTTTGTTTATTTTTATTTTTTTTTGATTTTTGGAAACATTTTGTATTAGTAATTTTTTGTAAACCTTATACTTTTTAAGATATTTGCAAAACAAATTTTCTGGCCCAAGGGAGTGGCCACTTCCGGTGGACCGATTTGAAGTAAAATTCACTGGGACCTCCCAATTTATCCAAAAAGCTTAAATCTGAAGTTTCAGTTCGATTGGTTAAGCCATCTGGGCTGTAGAGTGGACACAGACTGACAGACAGACGGACAGACAGACGGACAGACAGACGGACAGACAGACGGACAGACAGACGGACTGACAGACAGACATCATTTCGAAACCCACTTTTTCGGACTCAGGGGACCTCAAAACAGATAAATCTTCAATAATCTCAAGGTCGAAAATTTTCATGATTACTATACTTTATTTTACTTACGTAAAAGAAAGTAATAATAAAGATAAAAATGGAGGTGTGGCCAACACACGACTTTCTTTTACGAACAGCGAATTTTGAAAAATTGTTATAATTCAAATTTCCCGCAAACTTAATTAAGATTGTTTTTATTATTTCATGTTTTCTGTAAATTGTATATTTTTGAAATATTTGCAAAATAAATTTTCTGTTTTACGGAATCTGGGAGCTGGGAACTGGGACCCCAAAATTTATGTAAAAAGTTTAAACATGAAGTTGCAGTTTGATTGCTTAAACCATTTGGACTACAAATTGACAGTCATATGTATATACCAACAGACACCACTTCAAAACTCAATTTTTTGAACTCATTAGTACACACGTAAAAGAAATAAAAGGTGATATTTATGAATTTAAATTTTTTCTTTTAATTTTTTGGAATTTGTATTAGTGATTTTTTGTAAATCTTATACTTTTTAAAATATGTGCAAAACACATTTTCGGGCCGAGAGTGGCCACTTCCGGTTGACCGATTTGGCAATTTAACATACATGTAGGCTAAATATTTTTATAACATACAGTACGTCACTGAAGTGTGCAAATTAATTATAATTAGCATAATTGGGCTAATACACACAATAATTAAAATGACAAATGCAAGAACTGCTGTAACTCCCTGTAAAAAAGTGTGGGGGGGGGGGGGGCAGGAGTTGCGAAATATTTTTGCAATTATAAAACGATATATATACTTAAGTATTACAAACCCTAATAAGTCGTTAAAAAAGTTAAGAAACATGAAAAAATGATCCACATTCAATTATGTAATATTTGCATTAAAAACCGGAAGTATGTCACTGTAGTGTGCAAATTAATTATAATTAGCATAATTAGGCTATATATACATATATATTTACGTGTTGGCAAAACAATATTTAATTTTTTTTTTATAAAATTTTTAAATTTTTTTTAAATTTTTTTTTTAAATTTTTAATTTTAATTTTTTTAATTTTTAATTTATTTATTTTAATTTTTTTTTTATTTTTGGAAACATTTTGTATTAGTAATTTTTTGTAAACCTTATACTTTTTAAGATATTTGCAAAACAAATTTTCTGGCCCAAGGGAGTGGCACTTCCGGTGGACCGATTTGAAGTAAAATTCACTGGGACCTCCCAATTTATCCAAAAAGCTTAAATCTGAAGTTTCAGTTCGATTGGTTAAGCCATCTGGGCTGTAGAGAGGACACAGACTGACAGACAGACAGACGGACAGACAGACGGACAGACAGACGGACTGACAGACAGACATCATTTTGAAACCCACTTTTTCGGACTCAGGGGACCTCAAAACAGATAAATCTTCAATAATCTCAAGGTCGAAAATTTTCATGATTACTATACTTTATTTTACTTACGTAAAAGAAAGTAAAAAGAATTTTCTTGACCCTGACAACTTATATCTCTTATTTTGACCATACTATAAATAATTTCTCCAACATGTAGCATACCGTTGGAAAGAGCATAAACTAGACAACTTTTTAAAACAAACCTATGTTCAAAATAATGTTTATTTTTTTTATATTGAATTTAGAAGTAGAAATTTTTCATACATTTACACATTTTCAAGACTTTCGAAGCTCATATAATTTATCTTCTTGAAGCCATTTGTACCAAATAGTGATTTATTTAGACTAAAAGTACATTGCAGAATACAATAAAAGTTATTTCGTGCTTATTCAATCACAAACAAAAAAAATATGACGATTTAAAGGCAAAATTTCAGGTAATTTAAATAAAAAACGAAAAAAATTCATATCTCAGTTACCGTGTCACTTAGGACGTAGGGTCGTATGGGTGAAAACTAGCTAATGACCCAACCAATTCCCCAAACAATTGTGTCGGTCCATGTGCCGAACACCCTGTATAATGGATTTGTATGTTAGAATTTGGTTAGTGGAGGCAACGGGATTCGAAACGTTATTGTTATTATTTATAGCTTTATTTATTGGCTGAACACCCGCAAGAAAGAAGATTGATAAAATATATCCAGCCGTTAGAAGTGTTGATTAAATTGTCATTAATTAAAATGTGAAATTTGAAATCGATCATCCAAGCCCTGTTTTTTTTTTTTAAATTCTGAAAAAATACATTCATTTTTGTTACTCAACACACTGTGGTGATATGGCTTATATTGGAGGCGGGGGGACTAAAATTGACTAGATTAATCTACCAGCTCCCTAACCTTCCAACAGGGTTCAAATCATGTGAGCTGTTCTGGTCATGTATCATCAGGCAGAATCGTGATGGATACAATTTTGTTAGGGGTAACCTGGTCAAAATTCGCAAGTGTACGTGATGCCTCCTCGTGGTAACCACTGGTAATTGGCCCATATGGCACAGGCTAAAGTATGGCCCTAAAGGAGAAACACGACACTGCGAACGTGTCATGTAAACGCTCGCCAAGAGCTCCCAACTGTTGACAACTTTGAATTGTTGTTCCAATATTTCAAACCATACTGCAGGGTTTTAGTGTTATAACGGTTGCAATAGTTTGAATCCGTCATGCGCGATAAAACTGGGCTGTATCGCCCCAGCTGAATTGTGTATCGTTGCGGAATTCGTCTACATTGTGTAGTACAAGAACCAGAAGTGCATCCGAGGCACTTGCAAATTAAAAATTTAAGTTTAGGGACGCTAAGGGGGTTAAAGTAACTGTACCCTCCGCATTATTTTCAACCGCGGAATTTTAAAACGTCGAGAGAAGGGTTGGGCGTAGGTTCTACACTAGAAGCCACTCGATGGAAAAGAAAACAGAAAATCAAACAACGGATAGAAAAAACCAAAATACATACGTAAATTCGCACATTTTACCACTTTATTGAAATACTAATTGAAAATGGCAAGGTACTTACATTTTTTGTTTATGGTGCGATATCGACCACGGCCACACTGCTACCGGAGGTGATATGTCTTTCTTCTCGGTCTGTGGGATGAAAACAATCTTCCGTTACGATGCCTTTATGAGGCTTTTCGGTGGCCTATTGATGGATGCTTAATTTCTATAGCCTAATTGGTTTTGGCTGGATGTACCGTGCAACTCAATTAGTTCGCCAATTTTATGCCGGCTTTTCTTTGGCCTGGGGCGAATACGCGCACTAAACTTTATTGAACTATTTTAGGATCACGGGTACTGAGTGGAATTACCATGATCACGTCGGGGTCATTAGTTTTAAGTGTGTTCATGAGTGCGTGGACGTTAGGCCCACGGTTCACACGTGTCTATATATCGCCACTATATTACACAGAAGTGTAGTTTGATAGAGGTTGCACTACTACGTATCATTCACCATGATCATGCATACAGGACCCCAAGGCTTGCTCAAAGGGGTTGAGTAAGCTTTTTTTTCACTATACACTGAACGTAGCACTACTTAATACACTAATTTCGTATACACTTACTTATTTATAAATTTATTTAATTTTATTTAGTTTCAATATATAGGATATACAAACATGAGTTTTCTTTGAATATTACAATTTATTGTGGACACAACCGTACTTCCGCAGAGCTCACTACATTTTATCTTGCGGAAACTGAGTTATTCCGTATAGTATTTCAAACGATAAAATGTACAATGTGCGAAATAATTTGGAATTTAAATTGTATATGAATTGATGAGAATTTAGAAATGAGGGGCTTGTTGTGTAGGGAGTAGTGTACATATACTCTATAGAATATTTTTGTGAACGTAACGATTGCTTAATAGCAAGTGGTGAACGATCATTTTCAAAACTGAAAATAATCAAAAACTAACGACTTAATCGATTTAAATCAAATGATTTATGAATTTGCTACTTTAAAGGCAAAAAAAGTTAAATTTTAGTTAATATTAAACGCAATAATTGTTATGAAATATAATTATTCTACCAGAATTATACGAGTATATTGTTTATTAATAAATAAATTATTGAATTGTTAAACAATATTTACTCGCCTTGTATTTTGGTTTGTTTGTTTTTGCCTTTAAATTTAATATCTTTTCTCCCACCATTAATGCTCTTTGGTAATTTAAGTACTTTTTGTCATTTAATTTAAAAAATGGGCCCCTAAGAAGATACTTGCAACAAGGAGTTGCAGGGGTTTAAATGAAATCGGAAGGTATTCGCAATCTAGCAAGACCAAACATTTATAATGGGGTGCTTATAAAACCTTGTGGGATAAGATTCCATGCGATTTTATAAACAAAATTTTTGGTCACTTCCGAGACGTGATGGAGACGTAATAAAAATGTGCCAATTGTTCACAAATTATAAGTGACTTAATCACAATTTATTTAGTCAAAAATAATTTTAAATTTAATTGATTTACTAATTATTTCTAAATTTTTCTGCATATCACAAATACTTATGAATCAAAAATATGAATCACAAATACTATTGAATCTAGTTTAATTGAGTTTATTTGCATTACAGTTATGAATTTATTTATGAAATTTATATCAAATGAAACGTTATTTATAATTGAATTAAATAAGACAAAAAGAAAATTGAAAAAAATAATTTTCCTTGGTTTTATATTACAATAAACATAAACGTTACCTTAAATTTTCTCAACACAAATACTAATGAATCGAATAGTATATGTATACGAAACAATAAACAAAAATTGCCTGCTACTACAGCGACGTTAATATGTATAATCAAGAAAGTAAATTCACCATTATTTTATACAAATTTGCGTGAGAAAAACAAAATATTACCTTGATTTGCAAACAATTTTTTTTTTTTTTTTTTTTTTTTTTTTTTCGCTGGCGCTACATCCCATGGAGGAATTTGGCCGCTTCATTTGAAGTTTCGTAATCATTTTTTTTTTAACGGATAATGAGTGATTAATTCATTGATCCAACATTAACCAGCCGTGATTTTTTCATCACCCGCCGGGAATCGAACCCGGAACCTCCGGAGCTTAAAGCAAGCATGCTAACCACTGTGCCACCGGGGCGTCACAACAAAATTGCATGATCTTAAAAAATTTAGGGTGGATCGAGTGGTCTGGTCGAGCTATATGTTTACCTACTACGAAGAAAATGGACTATGGTCAATATGGAGGCAGTCCGTGTGACGAATGTAAAAACTAAAAACCACTCAAGCAGATAGTAAGCGCGGGTTTTTTAAAATGTGCAGTCTCCGTCGAACTAATATTGAAAAGGACTATGACGTATCTTCACGAAACGAATATGGCACAAATGGAGATACGAGTTTTATCATGTTCTACGGTATACAGAATAATTTCAAAAGTTACGAATCAAATTTCAAACGATTAAACAAAATTAGTTTTTGGATTAAATAGAATTATTTGTGTTGTAAACTCTAAACAAGCAGAAACACAATCAAAATTATCAATTTTACAAATCTTTATTATTTTAATTTGTTTTTGTGTTAAAACCGGATAACAATACAAAATCAATAGACATTAAAATAACAAAAAAAAATTCGATTAAATTTAAACATTAAAAACTTTTTTTCCCTTATCGAAACGATAATTATTTATTCTAATTTGATTTAATAAATTTTTTGTTTTGTATATTATATCTAAATAAAAAAATTTAAAAAGAAGTAACTGCTACAGGATTTCAAAACATAAATGATTTTATGAATACTATTTAATTAAAAATAGAAGAGAATTTCAATTATGCTGATTTTATGTACATAAAGTTATTACAATTAACATTAAAAAGATGAGCACAAACATATACAAACACACATAAAAGCTTTAATGGGTGGGTGGGATTTTATTTCTTGTTATCTTTCGATATTGTTGAGAATTTAATTTATCACACTTCACAATCCCCAAAAAATTGTTTTGCCTATTTTAAGTTGTTTTCCTTTTGATATTGGATGTTGTTTTATTATTGTATTGTATATAGTGCGGGGTATAAACGATTAATTTCTTCTCCATTTTAAGATGAAATTGAATTTATTTGATTTATTAGTAAATTAGAGACGAAGAGGGGTTGAATTTATTGTTGTTTATTGTTGTTGAAATATTCAATTAAATGAAGCTATTGAAGATTGTTTTTTGAATTTTATCTGATTGATTTTTCACTTGAAACATGAATCAATGTTTGATATAAAATAAGGGATAATATGTGAAGGATTTTATTTATTAGGGTGTTTTGTTTTGTTGGAAAATCCTAAATTTTCTACCAAGATTTGGCTAATACTTTGTGTGCGCCTCGTATCGATAGTTACGACTTTTAAAAGCTAAAATAACCTGTGGTGGAATTTTCTAGGATCAGTATTTTCAGCCTTTTAAAATAAATTGGTTTTTCCATTCCTAGTGCTATCACTTAACATTTTAATATGCACTAGTAGTCTGTGATGTAGACATTTCCTAAATAATTGTTTATGAAATCGACCAGAAAGGAAGCGTTTTCAGTATGATTTTTCAGTTCAGAAATAGCAGCTTAAGCGCGTTGCCCATAGGAAAACAAAACAAAAAACAAATTTACTTTTTTTACTATAACTCCCAAATATTTAGTAAATTATAGCTTAAACCCTCTCAAAGTTGTCCGTAAAGATTTAAGAACCATTTTAATTTAAAAAATATATTAAAAATATTTAACATTCCCTGAAATTACATTTTAATTATTTCTGTCAGAAAATTTAAAATATTATCGCGTAATATCGCGGAAAGAAGCGTCCAGATTAAAATTAAAAGTAAACATTTCATCGACTAAACGTCTATCAACATATAATCTCGACACAGTCAAAGTGATAGATGAAACCAAGGTATGGTGTGTATCACCGCAAAAATCAGGACAAAAAAAGTAAAGTAAAGTAATTAACGAGGATTTAATGTCAATTCTCGGTCGACATTCATGCGAAGAGCTGGGATTAGTGAAACGCGTTCATAAAGTGGATATACAGTTAGCTTGCTGCAACAATTACGAGTATGAGATCGATTTTGTTGACGATCCGAAGTTCAAAATACTTCCACCGCATCGAGTTCCAGCTGCATTTAGAGATAAAACAAAAGAGGCATTGGACAGAATGGTTACAATGAAAGTTCTAGTACCAGTTACTGAACCAAGCCCAGCCGTAAGACCTATGCTGGTGGTAGACGGGAAAATTCGAGTATGTATGGATCCAGTCGAATTAAATAAAAACATAAAACGACGCCATTACCCGTTGAATACAGTAGAAGAAATAGATGCAAAAATAGGAAAGGCCAAGTTTTTTTACAAAATTGGATTGTCAACATGGTTTCTGGCAGATTAAAGTGACTGAACGAACGTCAAAATACTTGGTCATCGGTACGCCATGGGGACGTTACCGATATTTACGCATGCCGTGTGTTATAAATTCTGCACCTGAAGTATTTTCACAGATTATGAACGAGACATTGCTAGGCATCGAGAATTGCGAGGTTGCCATGGATGATATTCTCCTTAAACGGAAAATGCGAAAATGTTAGACGGAATCACAAAAACGGTAAAGCATCGATTAAAAGATGCTGGTTTCACATTAAATCAGAGTAAATGTGAATACAACAAGAATAGAGTAAAATTTATTGGACACGTTTTTCAATCCAATGGTTGTGAGATTAATTCAGATGCGGTATCAGCAGTTCATCGTTTGAACACTCCAGCTAATGTCAAGGAATTGCAGAGATTGCTTGGTACAGTAACATACCTTGCAAAATTTATTCCGAAATTTTCAGATTTGCCCGAACCATTGAGAAGATTAATAGTCAAGGACACCGCATGGGTATGGCATGTTAACCAACAAACAGCTTTTGAGAAGTTAAAAGAGGTCATCACAACAACGCCAGTTCTGGGTTACTATGACGTAAACCAAAGCGTTAACATTTCCTGCGATGCAAGCTCCGTAGCTCTTGGAGCTTGTCTGCTCCAAAATAATAAACCGATCGCATATGCCAGCCGGGCATTGACGAAAGCCGAGAAAAATTATCCACCAATCGGTAGAGAAGCAGCCGCCATAAGATTAGCGTGCAAAAAATTTCACCATTATGTGTATGGCAAAAAATTGGACATCGAAACCGATCATAAACCGTTGGAGACAATCTTCAAAAAACCGATTTCACAGGCGCCGATGCGTTTACAACAAATTCTTTTTGATGTTTTGCCATATTCGCCAACAGTACAATACAAGAAAGGTGTGGATATGAAAGTAGCGGAACACACTCAGCCGCGATTGCAAAGCTGAACCAATTGACAAAAAATGGACAGAAAGCGGAAAATACAAAATCAACGCAGCATTCGCTATGTCGGAGGTGATGAAAATTCCCTTTGCAAAATTGACAGACGAAGATTTCGAACTACAATAATTCCTACGTACAGTTGCCGAAAGAGGATGGCCAACGGATGACAGCAAGTTGCCAGAAGCAGTCAAGCCGTTCTCGAGCTTCAAGGAGGAAATTTGGTATGATGGTCAATTACTATTTAAAGCTAACAAAATTATTGTCCCAACAGCTGAACGCCCAAAAGTGTTAGCTGATATACACAAAGGTCATCCAGATGTGTCGAAATCATTGGCAAGAGCGCGAAGCAGCCTCTGCTGGCCTAGACAAACCAAGGAAATCAAGGAATTTGCCGAAAACTGCTGTACATGTCAACGCACTCAAAGATGAAAAACAAAGGAACCATTACTACAGAAGGTTTTGCCGGACTATCCATTTCAACTAGTTTCTACAGACATGTTTATGTTCAAGGGTAAAGACTACATCATTATTGCTGATCATTATTCCGGTTTTATGGATTTTCAAGAAATAAAGTCAACAACATCGGCAGCAGTCATTTTGCAATTTAAGAAATGGTTTGCTATTCACGGAATACCGGAAACGTTGGAATCAGATGGTGGTCCACAGTTCGCATCGAAAGAATTCAAAATTTTCGCGTTGCGTTCGCAATTCAACCATCGCATTTCATCACCACATTACGCTCGGTCAAATGGATTCGCTGAACGCAATGTTCAGACTGCAAAAAATCTACTCCGCAAATGCTACGCAAGAGCAGACATCTATGAAGCATTGTTATTGTTGCGAAAAACACCACGCAATGATATTTTGGGTTCTCAATGCCAACGATTGTTTAGCCGTCGCACAAGAACATTTATTCCTATCAGTAAAGACGATTTGAAACCGAAAATCATCAGCGGTGTCACCAAAGAATTGGCAAAATTACGCTTTCAACAAAAAACGTACGCTAATCGTGTTTCATCACCATTCAAACAGTTAGAATTGAACGAAAAAGTTCGATTACAAAAAGGCCACCGTGATTGGGTGTCAGCAAAAGTCGTGGAGAAGTCAGATAACCCACGGTCGGTGAATGTGGAAACAATAACGGGTAAGAGATACCGACGAAATACAATTCATTTACAGCTCTCATCAGCTAATATACAAGATGTGCCGGAAGTTTATGTCAATCAGGATATTAATGAGAATACAGACAACAATTTAACATCGACTCAGGTATCAAATGAATTGGAAATTGGTTCCACCATTCTACAACCGAAGAGACCTTTGGGTGTCAAATTCGCACAGGCACCTGACATTCATATCAGCAATCAACAGGAATGCTAATTTTAAGTTATTTTGGCTGCTGAAAAAATACAGCAAGCTTAAACTAGAATTTTACTTTTGACGTTGTGTCAATCTTTAAACAAGCAGTGGATCTAACTGGTTTAGTTATAGATGGAAAAATGTATTATAAATTTGGTTAATTATCTTTTGGTTTAATTGCACATTAAAAAATATCGTACACCACTCTACGAGACATTTTGCAGGACTCACGGGCTTCGTACTAAGTAGTACATAGTAAAATGCCAGTTTTCTGGACTGGATACGTGTGACGTTAAAATGCAAAATGCAATTTAGAATATTTCGAAAAAAGTTGATGACTTATATCAATATAACCGTCGTTTTAGGCTTTCATCTATCATCTTTAAAAAATGAATATTTGTTTACTAGATACAGGCAAACACGACCTTCTGTTATACCAAAGTACGCATAAAACGGATACTGGGTCATTTAAATACCGAAATGTCGGAGGAGCGATGTAATGTATTTCGCAAAATCATTTCAAAATTCTTCAATAAAAAGAGCCATTTCGGTAAAATATTATGTGTGAAAATCGAACAAAAACATTGTTAGGGTTTTCCAAACAGCGTTTTGTGGCATATTCTTTGGTATTAAGAGATAGGATTGTTCGGGTGTGTAAAATTAATTTAACCACCTCAAGAGAGACGTCGGACCGAGTCGGATCTAAAAATTAATCCAAAAAAGTAATTCTTGTTTTTTTTTGCGATTATTCCACTCTTTTGTATTGTTTTTATCTGTGGTAGACGTATTTAAATTTATAAGTGACTTAGAGCTTCTCTGTACACCACACAATGTTTGACGTCATGTTTTTTTTTGGTAGCAAAATGTACTATTTCTCTGGAGTTCCAACTCGTGATAAACCAACATATAGTTGGCCATGGGAAAAACACTCTTTTTGTAGGCCGATTCCAACCCAAGAGAAGGTCTGTCCCTGGGACTTCTAGGGCATAACAAAAAATGGTTTGCCTTTATTATTCATCTCACTGTCAATTATTGTAGCAAACGCCTATAATTGATCTGTGACTAATTTTGGCAAATTTTCGTTGACAAAATCTGTCAATTCACTGACGTTGTACTGACGTACCAGTATTGTACCCATCGTATTATTTCGTAAAATAGAAGAGGGTAATCTGAAATCACCTAAACTTTTGTCGTTCAATTTCAAAAGCTTATTTTCAATTTTTGTATCAAACCTTCGTTATACATATCGTCCTTGAAAGGCAAAGGCAAAATCCTGATTTTTCTGTCGAATTCTGTGTCTGATGTGTTCACAAAAATCTTCTTTGTAGTTATCCCACAATTTTAATGGTACAGATAGCTGGCAAAATAGTATAGAATGACTACAAACAAATCATCAGTTTCGAGCAAACCTCTACCTCGGCAAGCTGCTTTATACGTTTCTTTGACAACTCCATTTACAGTTTTTAAGTCCTCAGATGAGGTTGAACAACGTACGTGATGCAGTAACATTCTGAAATAAAAATACTAAGATTGGGAAGGTTGTACTGCAGGATGTGTAGTTTTCCGTGGGTTTTGAGCAACTTATTGCGCCGTTCCTGCCGTAAAGTACACTTTTTGACAGTTTTCTAGGAGTATGGCCAAATGCACGAAGTAGGATACCGGTCGTGGATCGGAAATTCTAATATTCTCCAGATAGATTCTAATGTACTTATGTACCAGCCATTTAAATAGTTTTCCACCAAGTCGTGCGTATTTCTTACGCTGAAAGTAGCTTTGTCCGATCCTTTATTTATATATTTACATATATATATTTGATCACCTCAACTGAATGACAGTATTCTACGTTAGCGTGAAATTATCGAAACAATATTGGAGAATACGGGACAATCCAAGTATTGTCTATAGTAACCGTGCTCTCTCTGATGTTCAAGGTAGCATTCCGACCCTCATTTTCAGTGTCACGGCTCTCGGGCCTGGGTCTCGTTGACAAAACGCCGAGTTTATTTTTTTAATTTACTTAATAAAATAATAATCAAAAATGGTCGACAATTTTAAAAATCATCCTACAAAATTAGTCTTCACGAAAAGCCCTTTTATTTTATCAAAATAATATTATTTTATGAGCCTTTGTCCACCCTGAAGGTCTATTCTAAGTATTGGTAAAAGAACTTTGAAATCGGATGAGTAGTTTTGCAGATTACCTAGATACGAAATAACGATAAAACACAAAAGTCTTTCTTAGAACCAGCAAGGCGGATCATAAATTGCAAGCTCAAATATATCAAATTGCAGGTTCATTATTGTCCATTTCTGATGAACAACACAAATTTCAACAATATGTATTTTCTTGGAAATTCAGCTATGATATATGGCCCATATGGGACACTTAACATACATTCGCCATGTATGATTGATGGCAAGTGCTCCTAAGATGGATATTTATTATATCGTTCAACAGATGACAATGATAGATCAATACGGTTAAAAACGGAATTGATAAAAGTACGAAATAATGATACAACACAAAAGATTTCTTAGGGCCAGCAAGGCGGAGCGGGCTCAGCTAGTGATTAAACATCCATCAAATGTTAAATGAACAACAATGATCACAACAAGCAATCGTAATGAAAATTTTAAGCTAAATTTCACTTTGTAGTGCGCAGTTAAGCTAGCGAATCATTTTGGAATGTGTTGTCGTGTACGGTAATAACATTAAATTTAATTTTGACAATTCATGGTTTGATAAATTTGCAGCTCAAGTTATCTGAAAAATTGAACGTGTGTAAGGTATTTTGAAGACTCTCGGTACCTTTATCAATGATTATTTTCTGAAATTAAGTGAATTTATGTGAATTAAGTGAAACCTTTATGGTTATTATCCTTAATATTTATTTATTAACATTTATTTAAGGTTGACAAGGCTACCAGGACCCCGAAACACCGATCAGAAAAATGTCGTGTCCGTCCTTCCAGTTACACATTTGTATTATTTTTATTTTGCCTCCCATTCTCACAAGAATATGATTTCTTGATGATAGATTTGACAACTCATCATCCAATTTTTTTCACAAAATTTGAAGTCGATTGAAGCACTGTGTGAGGGTCATTTTAACAAAAAGGAGTACATATGTTAATACAGTTAATACACCTTGCAAATTCCAGCAATTATTCCCTAGGTGCCTTCAAGATAAAATGAATAGATTACCTTGTGTACATGCAAAAATGCTTATTCATATATACCCGGTTGATGTTTGAAATTTCGTGTGCTCCCGCAATATTCCAAAAGTTAATGGAACCAATTTTCGTGGGCTATTGCGTTTGTATGAATTTTATTGATGATATCATAGTCTGTGGCTCAACAAAGGAACAACACAACGATCGATTAAAGAAAGTTCTTGAAGCATTAGAAAAATGGAGCGTCACATTAAACAAAACAATTGTGTATTCGGGGTCAGTAAAATTGTATTTTTGGGTCATGAATTGTCAAGTGATAGAATAAGACCAACACACGATAAAGTTCACGCAATCAAGCAATTTAGATCACCGTTAAATGCGGATGAAGTTCGAAGTTTCTTAGAGTTGGTTAACAATGTGGGACGGTTTATCCCTGATTTAGCGACGGTAACATTTGAATTGAGGAAACTAATAAGAAAGGAAGAAAAATTCATTTAGGTCCCGAGGCAGCAGGAATTATTTGATGAATTAAAATCAAGATTATCAAGTGAGACTGTCCTATATAGGGTATTACAATATTGAAAATAGAACGCAAATAATAGCGGATGTCAGCTCGGTAGGGCTTGGAGCTGTTTTAATCCAAATTTGTGAGGCACAACCGAAAATAATATCGTATGCAAGTAAAAGCTTGATCAAACCAGAACAACGTTATTTGCCAGACAGAAAAAGAGGCACTGGCACTAGTTTGGGCGGTCGAGAAATTTCATTTTTATATATTCGGAAAGAAATTTGATCTAATTACCGATCATAAGCCACTGGAAATAATTTTTGGTGTTGGTGCAAATTCGAGACCACGTGCACGAATTAAACGATGAGTAATGCGACTACAGGCATATCAGTATTCTGTAATTTAGAGACGAGGAAAATATAATACCGCGGATCCTTTGTCACGGTTGGCCAACCGCAGCCATTCGATGATGACTCTGAAAGTTACATAAATGAATTTGTGGAAGCGGTTAAGCCAATCGCGATTAAATTAATGGAGATTAACCTAGAATCGGAAAGAGATGTTAATATACAAAATGTCAAAATGGGGTTAGATTCCGGGTCCGACACGTGGACAGAAGATACAAAAATCTATAAAGTATTTGAAAATGAACTATGCTTTTCGGGAGATATTTTATTACGAGGCACACAAATTGTAATCCCTAGGTCGTTGCGTGCTAGAACGTTAGAATTGGCACACATTGGACACCCGGGATGTAATGTGATGAAAAAACGTACACGAGCTAAGGTTTGGTGGCCTAAAATTGATGCAGAAGTAGAAAAATCGGATCCACCAGAACCAATAAAGCGGAAAGAGTTGCCAACTGAGTATTGGCAGGATTTAGCCATTGATTTTATGGGGCCTTTGCCTTCCGGAAATTATTTACTGGTAGTCGTCGATTATACAGTCGTTATAAAGAAGTTGAAATAATGACCTAAATAGATGCAAAGGAAATCGGTTGAAAGTCAGTCAGTTCCGTCTCCTGGACCAGCAGATGTCGGAAATAGATTTAATAAAACCTTGGAATCAGACGAAATGAAAGACGGTGTACCGAGTCGTCTCTAAAACGGAAAATTGTTAAACCAAAGTACTTCGAAGTCTAAGGAGGGAGAAGGGAAATGTTGTTATTTAATTGATTTAGTTTATTATATTAATGAATTTTTGATATAAATTAAAATGAAAAAAAAAGAAGAAAAGAGAAGGAATAAAAGAAGGAAGAGATGTAGTATCTGTATTACCGACATTATATAGTAGGGGCTACGCTACTGACGGCGATGAGTACATGCACATGGAAAATGTTCGGGGAATTATTATTAGTATTGGCGCCGAGCTGTGAACAAGATATATTCAATCCCTAAATGTTTATGAGTATCTTCCACCCGAGTGGTTCGCGGAAATAAATAATTTATATGTGCTAAGAGTGTGTTTCATTTCTACAGTATTGTTTGTGTTTTATTATTTTGTATTTTCGAATAGTCCACAGCAAAGCCCCGTTCAGACTGAACCACTGAGTATAAAATTACATCGGACAATTCTCACGTTGTTCACACAATATTGTGATGTGAACAAACGGCACAAATGTTCAGAAAATAAATTTTTGAACATTGTGGATGATCTCTAAATAGAATAAATTAAATTTTTAAGGATTTTCAACGGTATACTAAAGAGGTATAACTGGATCTAATTATTGAAGGTCGAAAATGAAAAATTGTGAATGCGATTTTGCTGCTCAACAAGTGGTGAGTCTATGATTTGGCGGTATGAGAGTAGAAGATTTATATTGGCGTGACTGTTTGGTATATTTTGTAAACACTTTTTTCGCTATTTTTCAAATTATTTATGTTTAATTTAAAGCAGCTAAATAATTAAATCAATTTGACAGTATTTAAAAATTTTATGCCATTTTTAAATACCGTCAAATTAATTTAATTGTTTACATAATTTTCATTTTTGTGTTTTGATTTGTTTTAAGCTGCTTTAAATTAAACGTAAATAATTAGAAAAATAGCGAAAAAAGTGTTTACAAAATATTCCAAACAGTGACCAATTGTGATATTGGGGAAGAGGTCTCCAAATTTATGAAAAGCCCTGACATAAGGATAAATGGTAAAATATAAATGGTTGGTTTGGTGATCTTTAACGAATGTTTTCTGAGAAAAGTGTCGTCCGAGGAGTCGGCTGTATGGCTAATAATAAATAAATAAAATAACTAATTCACAGTATTTATATTTGAATTTAGTGCACAATATCTAAAATGGAATTTTTATTTTGAGACTGTGTATTTTGGAATTTTACTAATTTATGTGTAGGCAGCATTGTTTTGGAATTAGGTCCACTTGGTCTTTTTTTGTGTTACATCGAATCTCTCAAAGTTTATTTATGTTCTATTTTTAACCTTATTAAATTCGAATTCGACCCAAATTGTTCAAATACAATTTTATTACAAGGAAAATGTGCTTAGTGTTTCAAAAAAAATTGGAAATAATGTCTTGCCTCCATTTCTACACAAATTCATTTCAGCTTAGCCTGCAGGCATAACTACAATACCCAATAATTTAATGATATTCATAGAATTACTTCAAATTCAGAGAATTAAGAAATTATGTACGTCATCAAATTTTTTGTCAAAACAATGAAATGTTACCCCCCAAACATTGATTCAAACTAATATTTTAATTTTACATTTTATTTTTGGCTACATAAATTTTAGATTTTTCCATACTACTTTTCAATTTTAATTTATATTTGATAAATTTTTAATTGTAATTTTAATGGGAAATTTAAAATATAGAAAATTATATTCTATCCTATGTTAACTTATGTTAACCCAAATTATAAAAAAAAAAACTTTTAATTTTCTAAATCAATAAACACAAAAATAAAATAAATAAATTTCCTAAATTTTTCCGGCTGTAGTTTGTTCGGAAAAAATGTGCCATGTCCAACATTCCCACAAAAAAAAAAACTTTATAATTTTTCCTGTTTTCAAAAAAAAATAAAAAAAGCAACAAAAAACTAAACGATTATTTTTTGCTTTTAATGTATTAATGTTGTACTTTTATTTTTTTTTTGATAGAAAATTACTAAATAAAAAAAGTTTAGATAAAAATCTTTTCTGTTTTGTTTCTCTGTGATTCAAACGAGCTTTTTATATTTTAATGCTTAGGGTTAAAAACAAAATTATTTTTTATTTTAGTTTATTTTATATTAAGTAAATAAGATTTTATTAATCTCAAGATGACATTTTTGTTTAAATTTATTTTTAAATGTGTGCTCTTTATAATGCTTCCTTCGAACAAAAAAAAAAAAAAAAAAAATTAAAATTGGAATAATGGGTTATACTCGTATTACTGTAATGTAACAATTATTTAATTTGTCGTTTGTGTAAAGTTTTCTCCAAAACTATACAATAAAAGAGTTTAAATGAGAAATTGTATCATTTGACCATTTATTTGTTACTAATTTAATTAATTTATGTGTACATAGACATATTCTTTTTAAAACGAACGATATGGTTTAGTGTATTAAATGAAATTTATCTACGTATATCTTGGCGTTGTAACGGTCGGTCGAGGTAGGATGGTGGCATAAAGCATAACACATTTTTCATGAATTAATTTAACTACAGATGACACAGTAGAAGCCATAAAATATTCATTTTTCTCTCCCTTTTCCCTGAAGCAAAATATAAAAAAAAAATATTCCAGACAAGAAACGAGAATTTCCATTAGATTTGTAAATCCTTCTGAAATTCAAATTTCAGAAATATTTTTTTATTTTTTGTTATTATTTTTACTGCGTTTTCTTTTGTTTCACCCCCTCTCATGCAATAAGGTGCTTTGTAACTTAAATAACAATTTTCAGCAATTTAATATATTATGGGAAGAGGGTTATAAAATATGCTGACAGTTTTGTGTCAACTGGGTGCACAGACAGTAGTCAAAATTAATTTTATAGTTAATAAAATACTGAAACTCAAGCAATATTTAATCTAGAGCGGAGAAAACGATATTTACATATGTTTCTTGTACATGCAAGCTCAGTTACCACCGCACATGATCATGAACGTGAACAAGACATTTTTTTTTAATAAAATTGATTGGAATAAACTTGAAATACAATTGTATATCGAATAATTATCAAAATTATGATTAGAATATGAATATAATAATATTTTTTTCAATTATCTGAACGGTTCACAGAAAGTGTAAAGAGAACAATGAACGTGAACATGTTAATAATGGTGAATAAAGATTTTACTTTGTTCACGATGTTTATTCATTTTCGAATGCCAAATGTCATTGGAGAGTGAACAAACGTCGTGAACATACCATTTTGCTTTGTTCATTGAATTATTATTGCCTGATTTCTGATGTTTTTTGAACTGTTTTTGGTTACATTTTTGAAGCAACGAACAAATTCATATGAGAAAATTTTCAAAATTGAAGCAACTTTGCCAAGAACCATGAAATACGAATGCAGAGAAATGAAGAAAATTTTATTCCGTATCTTAGAACTGTAACTCATTTAGAGAGTGGCATTTCTAAATTAGACGAGACAATACAAATCAACATCAGAAGCATTTTATTATATCTGCCTTCTATAACATTTCGAAGCAATTTCTTTATTAATCGTAAAACTGTGCTGATTGGTACTCAATAATTATATAGTAATGTTTTTCTTACTGCGCTCCCAATTTCTTCATTGTAAATCTGTAGATGTGGCTTCAGCTGCTAAAGATGCTTTGATAACGACCTTGGTGTACAAAAGAGCTATAGATATATAACAAAGCGTTACCATTGGATTTTCTTCCACTGCAAGTGAAAAATGTATCACTAGTTGACGGAAGCTAAGGCTTGAAAGTGTACCTACATACTTGCAAGCCTTAAAGTAGCATTAGGTGTTAGGCGCCTTTTGATTTCTCCTGAAAATACATTTCTTGCGTTCTTAATTTTTCTATGGTTTGGAAGTTTATTCTGAACTAAGCATTTACTAAGTTTACCGAAAAGTTGTTATAAGTTAAATATTTTTAACGCCATTCAGCACTGCCTTCCAGTGATTAGTTTATCTTACTTTACCTATAGGAGGCAAATTTAAGGGATGGCTACATTTAAAGGACAATATTTGTTTGGACATCCTATGAACTCCACTTCAAAAACCTACATTCCGAACGAACGAACTATTGTTTGCGAAGTCACAGAAATTCCACGTGTAAATTATAAACCATCGGCAATAGAAGCAGAACCATACTGAACAACGATACAGAATCATTAAAATTCCCAGCTCCCTGAATTTTAAAAACAGCCGAAAAAGTATCCCACTATTCTAATTTGTCTATATTTTTATGAAATATTTTAAATTGTTACTTGTGTGAGAACACAACTTTCACAAAATATGCCATGAAAAATTTTACCATAGTAACAAGAAAGTCCTAAACAATTAGTGACTTTCCCAAATATAATTGCAACGCTTGCTGACTGGCGGCTAAAATATTTCGTATTTAGTTTTATATGGTCAAAATGTATCTTGAATGTTTCATTAAATTATTAATTTCGACTAAATTAATTTTAAAATTTGATATTTATTATTAATTTCAACATACTCAATTTAATTAATCATAAAAAAAAGTAGGGGGACATCCACTAATTTAACCCTTTACTGCATAGTTGATCATATAAGATATGTTTATTTCATAAATTTGTATTTCGCAAACGATACACTTTTTTCATATAACACAGATACTAATAAATTGGTTCATGGTCTTATTTTATATATATCGTGGTTTTCTGGGTAAATTAGATGTCAAAATATTGGCGGGAAACGTTTATTTCGACTAGTGCGCTACGGCAAGAAGTTTAGTGGAAAGTTGGCTGCGTTCTGTTTAATTTTTTTAAAGATTAACGGATTAATTGTGCAATGTAAGTATTAAATTAAATATTTTAAATGTTTTAGATACATTATTTAGTTTTGTTTTCATATTATATCTAATTATTTTAAAAATCAATGATTTTAAAAAACATATCATTTAAGATATTTTATGCAGTTAACAAATAAATATAATGTATATGGTAATATAATGTATACGGTATCATATATGATATATTATGCACTAAGTAAAGCATTTTGTTTTTAGGAAAAATGGATTGGCGACCACGATATTTAACTTTAGAGCAGCTGGAGGAGATCGTAACTAACTGGTCAGATAGTGAAGATGAATTTGATGAGGAAGATCAAGTTCGTGAAGATAACGTTTACGAAGAAGTAGAAATTAATAACATCGCCGAGGAATTTGATGAAATTGTGCAACCGGACATTGGATGCTCCATTGCCTCCGAACCTACAGACGAAAGATTTAATATTGAAGATATGGAAATCATTTATGCCGATGATATCCCCGAATTTAGCGATTCCATCACTGCTTTAAATGAATTAAAACAAACAAAAGAAAAATGTGCTCGAATCATTTGGAAAAATAAAGATTTCCAAATTTCTTCGAACAACTCAAATTTCTCAGAAACCCCGAGCTAACCAAGGATTAAATGGACTTGAGTACACCTTACACATTTTTTAAATATTTTTTCAACGATGACATCGTCGCCGAGATTGTGGAAGAAACCAATTTATATGGATTTCAAAAAAATCCTAACAATAATATTTCATTTACCGCTAAGGACATAAACAATTTTATTGGAATATGCATATTTACCTCTGTTGTCCAACTTCCAAACACACGGCGATATTGGCATCAAAAAATAGGCTACACTATGGTTAAAGAAACGATGCCTTTAAACAAATTCGAAAAAATAACGCAACATCTGCATTTTAATAATAATGAGACGATGCACCCAAGAACACATCAAGACCATGATCGGCTCCACAAACTAAGACCGTTGTTCAGCAGCCTCATGGAAAATTTTCAAAAAGTTCCGCTGGATGAATGTTTATCCATTGATGAACAAATGTGTTCCACCAAGATCCGATCATTTATGAATCAATATATGCCGGCTAAACCACACAAATGGGGATTTAAATTATTTGTGCTTTGTAGAACTTTGGCCTTTGCGTACATTATCGAAATATATACTGGTCAAGAAAATGATCACCATAAACGGCCACGTACTGAACTAAATTTAGGAGCAGCTTCTAATGTAGTTTACGTCTCAAGACCAGTACCATCAGACATGAATTATAAATTATTTTTTGATAATTATTATTATACTTCGATTCCATTAATCATCGAATTGTCAAAAAGGGGAATCCATGCTTAGAAACTGCCCGGAAAAATCGGTTACCAAATTTCAAACTGCTTGACGACGTTTACTGGAAAAAGCAGCAACGAGGATCGTCTTTCGAGATTGTGGCTAATATCGATGGAAATGCCATCACAGCAGTACAACGGAAGGACACAAAACTTGTAACTATAGTATCTACGTTCGTGGGTAAAAATCCGTTACATATATCAACACGAAGAGAAAAAAATGTCGGTAGTATCAACGTGGAATGCCCTTCAATTTTGAAGGAATATAACAAATTCATGGGCGGAGTAGATCTTTTGGACGCAAACTTGAGACGGTATAACATTAAAATGCGCTCCAAAAAATGGTACATAAGGGTGTTTTATCATATGCTGGATGTAACCGCAGCAAATGCCTGGATATTATATAAGTAAGTTGCAATAAATATAAAACAATTTTAGTAAGCTATAATATTTTTTTTTTAAATTTTAGACGAGTTGAAAAACAACGTGGTACCAGCGACAGGGAAGTGTTGGGTCTCGCTGATTTCAATACTGAATTATCAGAAACGTTGATGAAGCTTGCTGAACCTTTACGAGCGGGGAGACCATCCCGAGACATCAATGATCGCATAAATTTAAAAAGGAAAAAAGCAACAGCTGCACAGTTACTTCCAAAAGAGATTCGTTTGGATAATATACGGCATATACTTCATTGGACGGATAAAAGATTATCATGCAAGTTTCCAGGATGCAACAAACTTGGTTTTATTAGTTGCTCGAAATGCAACATCCAGTTGTGTTTAAACAAGAATAGAAATTGCTATGAAAAGTTCGATTCATAAAAAGACAATACCAAAACTATTTAAGACTTAAAGGACCAGATATGTGATTAATAATTTATTTTTAAACTGCTTTTTATTTAATTGAATTAATTAATATTTTACTATATGTATATTTTTTGTGATAATTTCTGAAATAAAGAAAATTTGTTAAGGGATATATTTTTTTAATCATCTTGAATGCATTATATATCATTTAAGATATACATGAAAAAACTAGATCTCCTTGGAAAATATAAATTTTCCTAACTATTAGTTTTCATTTTAGTAATCAGTGATTAAAAATACATCGAAAAATAATTTTTATTCAGAAAATTTAGAGGTCATGAAGTAAAGCGTTAAACAAGAAACTTGTATTTGTAAACATGATTTTACTTGTTTTTGCATGTAAACAAAAAAAGTAGTCTGCGCTGCCCAAGCGAGGGCACAAATGAACTAAAATCGATATTGGGCAAGTCCCTTATTATCTCTAAATTTGTAATTGTATTTCAAGCGGCATACTACAAAAAAAATTCTTTTAACTTTTATTTTACTTTTAATTTTTTTTATTTTTTTAACTTTTATGGTAATTTCGCAACAGAAGAACTTGACGGACATAAACTTTTCTCAACTTTTTGGTAATTTTTTCCCCTCCATACCAACTTAAAAAAAAACATAATTCTTTTTTTCATACGAGAAAAAAAATTATGTTTTTTAAGTTGGTATGGAGGGGAAAAAAATTTACAAATTATATGGGAAAATTTTATGTCCGTCAAGTTCTTCTGTTGCAAAAATACCATAAAAGTTACTGAACTTTTTTTTGAAGTATACAGCTTCAATATCCTTTTATTATGATTGAATTTTTTATACACACACCAAAGGAAAATCCATGCAAACAAAAGCTTGTCAAATGATTTCCATACAACAAATGGATGAATTGTGATTCAATCGCTGACTGGTAAGTTGTATTCTCTTCCTAAATAAACACCTGCAGCAATTATTGAACAATAATTTTTTACTGGTTAAAACTGACGCAGATAATTCAATTCATGATGCGCACTCGTTGAATTTTCAGCGCGGTTTTAACTCTTAAAAAATTATCGATAATAATTGAACCAGTTGTATTACGAGCGAAAATATTACGAATTTTGCCACAGCAACAAGAAAATGCTAAGCAATTACAATGAATATAGTCTTAATTCAGTGCAAGAAAATAACATAAAAACATTACATTGTTGTCTACATTATAGGTATAGTGCTTAGCCAGTAGCCTAATAATTAGTGACTAGGAAATATTGAATATAAAACTATTATTGGGGGAACCAGCGAGTCAGTAACAACTTTAAGTAAGAAAGCGATATACAGAAAGTACATGTTACTGACCAGCGAATCGTAAAAACTTTTCGTTTAGTTCAGGAGTGAGATGTTGTAACCATCACGTTTTTCGCTTCGAAATAGAATTCGTATTTTAGAACTAAATTGTTTTAAAATTTTATATTTTTAACAAAGAAGTACAGTTATTCTATCGAAAATGCATCGAACCGAAAAACGTGAAGGTTACAACATCTCACGCCAGCTGTCACTTAACAGAGCGAGAATTAATGCGCAAACTGAAGGATATATCAGAATACATCAAAATTTTTAAAGCATACTTCTCTTAAAAATAATAAATTTTGATATTCACAACAATTGTGACCGATTCGGTGGCCGATATGTCAAATATTCTGTAAGGAAATAATTTCTCCAGATTCTTTCGGATTCGCTGGTTAGCCCTTATAGCATAAATAGTTAATTGACTAGAAAAGTTCTAAAAATTATTAAATATAAATAACACAAAAACATAATATTGAATTAAAAGTCTAATTACGGCATGCACGTAGTCAAACCCAAATATAAAACCATTGAAATCGGGTTCATCCAATATTTACGTCACATCAATCTCTATGCAACATTCAACGATTGGATTGAATACAGTCCCGTACTAAATGATAGCCGCACTCCTAATTTACGATTTATTTCATTTCAAATAAATCCTTTTAAACTTCTTCTTTTGCAAAAATAATTCTTTTCACTTTACCAATTCGTGCTATAAATACAAATCATTATTCTCTGCGGGGTCATGGAAAACTTATGGAAAAGCCTCATTTAGTATGGTAATAAAAGATAGCCGCAGGTATACTTTCAAATTCTTTTGAACACTGTATCAGTATCTATTCGAGCTTGCTGGCGTGCAAATATCTTCTTGTGTCTTAAAATATTATTGTGTTAAATAGTATTCCGATTTTTTTAAATGTGGGTAGAAAAAGTAGGTTGAACGAGTTTGAAAAAGGACAAATTGACGTTTTTAAAAAAAAAATATGATTAACCGTTTAATAGCAGAAAATATTAATTGTTATAAAGATGGCAAAGATCTATTTTTATTTTGGTACGCTGTGGCTTTTATCACTGTTTTATTATTAAACGTTTAAAAACAATATCTGATTTTTAAATTGTTAAAACATTTATTTTTATGCAAGATAAATAAACAATTTAAATTTAAAACTAATTCTGAGAAGAACTTTCTTGTAGTGATAATTTTTTATTTTATTATTAAATTTATTGAAAACATGGTTTCGGAAATTCTTCCTTCATCAGTTCCTTCAACTAAACTCAGAGTTTAGTTGAAGGAACTGATGAAGGAAGAATTTCCGAAACCAGGTTTTCCTTAAATTTAATAATAAAATAAAAAATTATCACTACAAGAAAGTTCTTTTCATAATTAGTTTTAAATTTAAATTGTTTATTTATCTTGCATAAAAATAAATGTTTTAACAATTTAAAAAACAGATATTGTTTTTAAACGATAATAAGAAAATATTAGTTTGAGTGAGAAGGTAGTGCGAAATTATTTAAAATATAAGCAATTATACAGTTCGCATAAAAGTACAGGCCGGCCGGCGGCACTTACTGATAGAGGAAAACCATAAATTTTACAAAACGCCTCTAATTTCATTGGCATCGCGCAACAAATTGCGTTGAAAGCTGGTGTTAATACAAAGATTTGTAATGTGCGGAACGTGTTAAGAGAGTCAGATAATATACAAATCTAAAAATTACAAAGAAAACCGCAACTGTTACCAAATCATAAAGACACCAAATTGCGTTTCGCGAAGGAACATATGTCGTGGAAGTAAAAGTGGCAGCGCGGTTTATTTAGTGACGAAAAATATTTAATATGGATAGCCCTGATGGTTGGCAATACTATTTTCATGACCTTCGAAAAGAACCTCTTGTGCTATCGAGGCGTCAGCGAGGTGGACGGTTCCTGATGGTTTGGGGTGCAATTGGCTATGGCGGAAGAACGAATCTGAAGTTTATTTCCGGCCGTATTAACGCAACCGGTATAAATTCATGCTGGCCGAATCATTTCATTACCAGTTGTTGGTGCACAAATTGGCGGCCCAAACTTTATTTTCCAGAAGGATAATGCAGCCGTACACACAGCCGGGATAGTAAATTTTTCATTTACGGAGGCTCAGATACCAGTTTTGAAACAGCCAGGAAGGTCACTCGACATTAACATAATCGAAAACATGTGGGGTGGACTTAGCAGAGTTGTGTATGCTGAAGGAACACAATACCGCACCGTTCATGAACTAAAGTCATCAGTACAACGCGAATGGGCTAATATTTCAAATTAATATGTACAAAACTTGTACAAAAGTATGCCAAATCGAATTTGCGTAATAATAAAAAACAATGGTGGAAACACAAAATATTAATGGAATAAAAAATCATTTTTATAATTGTGCGTTTTATAATTATTTCCTATTACAAACAACAAAATATTGTGTGCGGCTATCTTTTATTACCATACTAAATGAGGCTTTTCCATAAATTTGCCATGACGCCCCAGAGAATAATGATTTCTATTTATACCACGCATTGGTAAAGTGAAAAGTATTATTTTTGCAAAGGAAGAATTTTAAAAGGATTTATTTAAAATGAAATAAATCGTAAATTAGGAGTGCGGCTATCATTTAGTACGGGACTGTAATGTCAACATTATTATTTTTTTTTTTTTTAATTTAAATTTTTATTTAATATTTGTACCTACATAATTTTCTTATACAGGGTGCGGAAAAGTATGGAAACCCCTAGAAATCTCGCGGAGTAAAAAAAATTAACAAGTCTAAATGTTTGGTAATTTTTAACAAGGAATTTAATGGTGAGTCTGGAAGTGACCTTGAACCTCATCTGCATTATCATTTTGAGATCAAGGTAATTTTTTTAAATGGAAACCTTTTTTTTAGATCGGATTCGAAAAGAGTGGGAAATTTTACGTCCGAATTTGTATTTCTATAACCTAAAGGAATATGTTTTAGTTTATTATAAATAACAAAACATGGTAATAAAAATAATGCTTATGATTTGCTATGAAAATTAAAAAAATACAAATAAAAAAATTAATTCTTCATTTTTAAACTTTATGTGACTGGACTAGGTACAATTGTACCCAGATGCACCTTTGAATATACATTTCTTTATGAATCAGTGTTTTCCTTCCGTTATTTTTTCGTTTTCCTTTTACCGTTATTTGCTCTATTTTATTCTCTGTTCAAATCGAAATAATTTAAATTTTTTTGTCAAATTTTCTATTAATTTATATTGAGTGCATTTTGTATCATTTCAGTTTACTATAGATTTTTCAATATCTGGTCACATAAAGGTTAAAATTTATATTCCTGAAATTTTTTTAATTTTCATAGCAAATCATAAGCTTTACAATTAAAATATATTCCATCATTCACTTTGGGAGGTCATGGAACATACATACATATTAGGACGTACAATTTTTCACTATTTTCGAATCGGGTCTAAAAAACATGGGTTTCCATTTTTAAAAAATGACCTTGACGCCAAAATTACCTTGAAGATGAGGTTCAACGTTCAAGGTCACACTCAAGGCCACAATTGAATTCCTTATTGTGCGGAAGCTCAGGGTTGACATGGGGATTTCCAAACATGCTAATATGCTTGATAACCTCATTGGGATCAAGAAAAGAGAAAAGAAAAGAACAACATTTCAGCTACCTTGTTTGCAGCAACACGAAAACTAGAAACAATTAGAAAACTATATGGATAACCGACCCAAAAACGAGAACCCTGCCCTAACGACTCATTTTGATCACCTGACTACCTATACTCACTCATTTTATTTGATGATAGCATAAGTCCCAAATAAAAGACCTGAGATCATAAGAGGTAAAAAAAAAAAAAAAAAAACGGAAACTAACAATAAATAATGACTACCATAAAATGAGGTGACAAAAATTTGGTCAGTACAATATCGTTCATCTAAAAATGCATGGCAGACATCAACATTATTCAAAGAATGTTTCGATACTGCTTTTATGCCAGAACTTCTGAATCATTTAGTTAAAAAAATTAACCACTAAAAGCAGTTTTATTATTGGATAATGGTAGTTGCCATTATAATTTAGAACTACTTACCAGTGATGATACAAATATCTGAGCAATGTTCTTTCCTGCTAATACTACATACATATTGCAACCACTTGATCACAATATAATTAACAACTTAAAAACGATTTACTGGAAAAATTTTCTATACCATTTCTCTACGCGTCCCAAAGGCTGTCACATCTCAAAACTTGAAGTTTTTGGGAAATCGACATTGAAAGTTCAACTGCTCATAAAATTAAGGTTTTTTAGTATTTTAAAAGCTTACATAATTATTTATTTGCCGAGGTGGTAATGTTTGAAGATTGCAAGCATTTCGGAGAAAAATAGAAACATTTAGAAATGTAATACTGTATTAGAAATTTATGACAACTGTTGTATTTGTTGCTAATTTTCAAGAATTAACCCATAGCGATATAATAGACAAACCATATTATGAAATAACACCAAAAGTGGATTTTTTGGACTTAGGACAAACTTGAGACGCTTAGCGATTTGTCAGCTACTACAGGCGATGATGTTGCACCGAAACTAAAGCAACTCAATTTACTTCAAGTAATTTAAATGGTAGTTTGGAATGAAATCCCGAAAACAACAATTGTCAATGGTTTTTACACTTTCTGCCGTAGGCACTTGGCGAAACACACTTAATACACACATTTTTAAATTTTTTTAAAAACACTTGTTAAATATTGCGCAAAATTTTTTAACAAGTGTTTTTAAAAAAATTTAAAAATGTGTGTAGTAAAATGTGTGTAATTGTCAATGGTTTCAAGCATTTGCCAACACGTATAAAGGCATACAATTCCAATTGGAGTTTTTTTATTGGCAAGTTTGAGTGATTTACGCTGTAAAACCGCAGTTTTATGAGATAGACATAAAAGTGCAAGAGGTAATACTTGCTATCATGTTTTAATATTGTATCTGTTTCTTTCAAATATTCCGTCATATGTCACATTTGTAACAAAACGTATGAGAGAAAAATCACATTGAGGAAAGTTCCTATTTAAGGGGGGCACCTCCTCCAGACAACTAGTTTTTTAATCATTTTTTACAAAAAATTGAGAGCATTTATTGCAATGAAACAAATTGAATAATAATATTGACGTTTAAATGAATACAAAGAAATTTTTTTATGAGTGAAAAAAACCAAAATGGCGGCGCTAGATGTGCTCGAACTAGACTACTAAAGTTTACGCCGTGGAACGTTCAGGTCCTTGTAGTTAACTAAAATCAACGAAACAAATTTTTTTTATTAAAATAATTCATTCCGGTTTGCATGAACCTAAAAGTTGCAAAAAAAAATAAAATTGAAAATTAGAGTACAAAAAGAAGAAAAAAACACGTGTTTCTTTATAAACAATTCGTTAAAACCAATATTTATTTAAACAATTTATACGAAATTTTAGGTTTGTGCAAAGGCCGATAAGCTAAAGAATATGTGTACAAAATTTCAAGTTGATTGGTCCATTACTTTTTGAGTTACATTCCACGGCGCGCAAAAAACACGTTTCAAGAAAAACTCGATTGAAGTTTTCGTTCTTGAAGAGAACGCATTACTTCGCATCACTTCGGTGACTTCCTAGGGATCTTTAGGACTTTCTGTTGGGCTGTTGGGCTTGAAACTTTGGAAATATATTCTTCAGATACTAAAAATGAATTTTTAAAGTAAAAAAAAAGATGCAAAAAAATTAATATCTGGAGGAGGTTCCCCCCTTAATGTAAAATTAAACCTAATATAAGGTCAAATTTTATTGTACAGAATGGGTATTGTTCTAACCAATAAACACCACAGCGACTACCGCAAAATCACATTGATGGAAATGAATAGCCTTAGGTGTCGAGTATAGGGAGTAGGGATTGTCGCACAATGTCCCTGGTCGAGAACAATAGCCTTAAGTGTCGTGAATCGAATGGTGTATAACATATTTCTAAATAAATAATATACCAGAGAGTCAATACAAAATGTATTGACTCTAAAAATGAAAACCTTTCCCTGAGTTTTTTGTGTGGTAGTTTGGTTTCGTACTGATAATCTCAAAACAAAAAGTTCGATCTACTCATCAGGTAGCTACGACCAAACTACAAAAATACAATTCTAAAGTGAATTTATAATTCACTAAGTCACTACGTTCTTACCTCATACTTAATGTATGAAGTTGGAATTGTATTTTTGTAGTTTGGTCGTAGCTACCTGATGAGTACTACCACACAGAAAACTCAGGGAAAGGTTTTCATTTTTAGAGTCAATACATTTTGTATTGACTCTCGGGTTAAAGTACGGGGGGGATTTTGATATTTCTACTTTTTTTTTTGTAGATATGTATATTATAAATGACTGGCCTCTTTATTAATCTGATCAACAAGTCGAAAATGTTATGAATGCCATTATTATTAATATATTGTGTCTATAAAAAGCCTAAATAATCTTATTGATTTAATAAAGACAACTAACTTCCCTTTCAACATATTTAATATAGTTTTTGAGGGGGAGGGGGGAGGGGGGCAGGGGGGGGGGTAATATTTCTACGAGATGCTAGAGTGCACGCCGTAAAGAATTTTTAGATATTTTTCTAAAAATAACATTTTTTATCGAGAATCTGGTACTATTTTGTGAGAATTTTTAAATTTTGACCTCAGATTCGTAAACAGCGACCCCGAAAACCCCCTAGGGTCATGTTTTATCGATTTTCATGAATGTTGAAAAATTGACAGTTATGGCGGCCATCTTGGGTCCGCCATCATGAATTTTCAAATTCTGACCCTAAATTAATGATCACCGACCCCGAAAACCCCCTAGAACGAGTTTTTATTGATTTCTATGAAAGTCCAAAAATTAGTCTTTTCTTGGCCATATTCGACCACCATCTCGTTTCCGCCATCTTGAATATTAAAATTCTGGCCTCGAATTCGTGATCAGCGACCCTGAAAACCTTCTAGGACATGTTTCTAACGATCTTTATGAACGTCGAAAAATTTGCCAATTTTTGCAATTGTAAAAAAATAAAAACACTTTTGAGTAGGTAAATTAACCGAGTTAAAATTACGTTTTTATATCAATTTTATTAAAAATTTAAGACTTGCTCAGAAGATATGGTCCGCCATTTTGAAAATCCAAGTACGCCATAAAAACGCCATAGGCCATTAAAAAGTAGACATTATAAGCAAAATTGTAAGCCCAAAAAAGTTTATTTATCTCAAAAAAATGAAATGTGCAGGGGGTGGGGGAGGGGGGTGGCCGATTTGACAGAGAATGCCCCATATGTATTTTTAATTTTTTTTAATTATTTTTTTGTTTGTTTCTATGTATTTTATGTTAATATATTATGTACATATGTTATATTTTATTAATAAAATAAAAAAAAATTAAAGAATTAAAACGAATATTTTATCAAAAATTTAACTAAAACCAAAATATTTAAAATATTATACTAAATTCGCGAAACGCATATACATATAGGAAGTAGGGATTGTTAACGTAAATTTGAACAAATCAATTCAGGAAAAAATGCGATAAGTGAGTATTTATTGTATTGTTTCATCGAACATCACTGGAAACTTTTCAATTCATGTTCCGGGTAGAAGGCTCCGTCTTTATACATTTTCTAATCTTCAACACCATTCCACAAATTATAGGGAAGAAAACCCTATTAATAGGTTGGCCAAATCGTTTAACAAGGCCCAACACCAATTTGATTTCAACTTATCTAAAGACACCTACAAGAAAAACTTTCATATTTTTAAATTTTTAATTCAAAATAAGACAGATTCAGATTGAAATAAAATAAGATACATTTTTATATCATAATATTTTATTATTTTAAATTTTTGTTTAATTTAACAAACAGTTTTTTTTATTGTTATATTTTATTCTTGAAACCTTATATATTTACCAAATCGATTTCTTTAAATTATAAACAAATAAACTTTAAATAACCCAACCAAGTGTTTCGTGAATTTATGGTATCTTTAAATCTCTGGGGAATACGTGTAGGTAAATTAAATAAAACAACTTCTTGTACTCATAGTCAAATAATAATGTGACACACATACATATATACGGATTCGTCTCTGCTAATAAAAGTACTGTTGTCGGTAAAAACGTGTGCCTCCCTATTTACTGTTTAGGTAGGAATTCAGGTTTAGGAATGTATAAAAAGGATTTGTGCAATTTTCGTTTTTTTTTTATTAAAGTTATAGAGAGATTTAAATTTAAGTTTACCTTTAGGAAATAAATACCTTTAGGATATGAATTTCAAATAAATTAAAAATTAAAACTATTGAAAACCGGGCTATCTATGCTGAATAATTGTTCGTAAATACTAATATACGTGTTATCTCTAAAACACTTTAAAAGGTTGTTAGGATGGGTTGCCTATTAGAAATTGCACGAATTAATTAATTAATTCAAATGAGAGTAAAAAATTGTTAATTGTTAAAATTTACAACCTGCACAGTATATTCTCTATTAGTCTATAGAGAATATAAATTGTGGTTCAATCAGTCCGGTTTCCACGGCCTGATGAGTAAGTTTATTTTTTCATATTCATAACCTCATCAGTTGGAAACTGGATTGAATTCTCCTCAATTTTCGAAAATATTAACTTCAAATAAATTAAAAATTTAGGATATGTATTTTATTAAACTTAATTCTTATAGGTATTAATTTAAAAACAAATTGTTTTTCAGTGATTTTGAATCTCATGTCCTAGTTATAAAAATTCTATTTACTCTCGAATATAGGAAGCAAAATGTTGTGCGCAATGTAATGGCTTTGTTATTTTTATTATATATGTAAGATTTGAATATCGAGGTTTATTGACCGGAAAATGTAAAAAAACAAAGCTATTACCCATAAAGTTGGAAATTCGTTTTTATTTTTCACTCGGAACAACACAAATATTAGTCGTCAATGCATAATAAATTCCGATCGTTTACGGTAAAACAATCAAAACTTTTCAATAGCCAAAAAAATATTGTCGTTCTGTAACCTTCCATGACCATTGAACAACAACATTTTTTGTACGAGAATAACCATTCTGTGCACATACACTTTCGTAGTAATTGTTACGATAACAGAAGGATAGACAACAGCAACAACAACAACAGCAAAAAAATAATATTGAATCATAAAAATTGTTTGACTAATTTAAAATTCAAAACGTATTATAACGAATTCTTTCAATTTGGGAAAATATTTTTTTTCATTATTTTCCATTGAAATGTGTATGAATGTGTTTTATACGTCCGATAGCATACACTTGTATTTTGACATGGCAAACAGACAAACCAACAAAAAAAAAAATAAAAAATTGGATTCGTTAAACAAAACTAAACTGAAATGGTTAAAATAATCTCGTATAGAAAACACAATAATGGAGTTATAAAAAACATGCATTCAACATAAAACCAAACCTAGCCTCAATTTTCCAATTTGCACCCAAAAAAAAATGTTGTCGTTCACATACTGGTGATTATAGTTGCATATTGTTTTTTTGGTTTATTTAAATAGACTCATTCGTATCTTTTCACGTATCTCAATCCCATTTTTTTGTTTTTTGTTTTGTTCAGTTTTTTGTATACTATATCGAACTACTATGTATGTACCAGCATTCATAGTTAGTACGGTGCTAATCAAAATCTGGCTCAAAAGCAGATTTTTTTTTTGTGGTGTACATAATATTTGCGGAAAATGATATACATACGAGATGCAATAAAATTCGTGTGGTACATTTTTGAATTTGTCCATCATTTTTAGTGATATAAAATTTAATAAAAAAAAGACTGAAATTGATTAAATTATTTAGCTCGATAAACGCATAACAAAGTGTGGTTGATACATTTCTGTAGCCTATTTTATCTAGTCAATACATCATATATATTACGTAACATTGTTTATCTTTTTAGCTACAAATTTTGTTTAGTTGACATAAATCTATCTATATAAGCGTATGGTTAAATATGCCTCTAGCATTGAGCTCTAATTAAAATAATAAATTAAAATTTTATAATTTACAAAAATTGTGTTGTTTTAATAGCAATCACAAACAGAAAATAATTTTTGATGAAATATATATTATTTTAGTCTGAGTAATGTAGCTACAAACAAAAATCCAATTAACTCAATCGATTGTGTGGTATACAAATTAATTAAAATTATCAGAATTTTCTGGTGGTATTCCTGCAGTCTGTTTATATTGAATCAAACTTAATTAAAACATTAGTTGTGTTTTGTTGGTAATTGAAAAAAAAAAGAATTAAATGATATACAATAGCAATTGCATTGGATAAGCCTCAAAAAAATGTTAGCTAATTGTCGTTTTGTTTTATGCAACGGAATTGGTTTTGTAACATATTTCTTACGAATAACTAAGATTTGTTAGTTCCAAATTAGGCAGAAAATGTTGCTTTGCTAAACGTACTGCTCTTTGCGTTTAGTAAAAAATGCCTCGCTGGCCAACGGAATAGGTAATCTATCAAGCCTTATATTCATTTTAAGGCGGTTTTGATTCCTCCTGAAAATCATTGCTTGCGTCTTTCCTTTTTCTATGGATTGGCAATGTGAAAAGTTTACTGAAATTTCACACTTTCTATATTTTTGGCGCCATTGTACACTGCCTTGCAATGATAAGAACTTAAGTAAAACTGCAATAAAGTGAAATAAATATAAGTGGCTACATCTGTACGTAAATTTTGTTCGCAAACCGAGACACGAGAATTGAGAATTTTGTATTCGTACACGATGTATAGTATACATTTTTGTGGTTGTGTTCTATTATTTTTGTTTGTTGTATCTGTGCGTTTTTTAGGACAGTAAGCATCAAAAATAATTAAATCGGGTGAATCGGTTGAATTTTTGGTGCTTATGTTCGTTTCTCTTCTCGTGTTTTATACTTCTCTCTTGCTTTTGAGTTGAGATTTGTCATTCTACAAACAAAATAATTTTTGAGAGACTTGATTTGTTGTTGTTTTTGATTATGGAGTAACATTTTTTTTGTTTTTGAGTGAAAGGATAAATTATTTTTCGTGTTTGTTATTGAAAAAAACATTTAAATAAAATATTTTCGGTTGTTTAATGATTTTTAACATACAAGCACTTTTAACAGACAGAAGAAAATTAAATGACGTCAATTTCATAAAAAACTAAAAAACACTCACGTGGCCACTAATATACACACAATCTACCACTACTAAAAATTTGCGGTTATTCTACTCTCAATTCTCGGTTTGCGAACAAAATTTAGGTACTGAAGGACAGTGATATAGTGATATGATTTTGGGGCCTGTGAAAAACCAATATTATCTGTACAGACTTTAAAAATTCAATCGAAATCAGCAAAAAAAATTACGTCTCTTTGGAACCGCTAAGACGATTTTGCTTTTTCTCTTGTAACACGAATACATTTGTACTCTATTCCGCTTTTTTATTAGGCTTTTTCTAATGTGATCTCAGCCTATTGAAATATCACAAACAAAAATTTGAGTGATAAAATATCATGAATAAAAGTAGAAATAGAATGTTGTTTTATTCGAGAAAACTGAGACAGCTTTAGCAAAAGCATAATTGAAAAAGCAAAATAGAGTACAACAATATATTGAAAAAATTTTGGGAGATCAAAGAAGTTTCAAATGAATCAAGTCAACTCTCAAAGGATGACAAATGTGAACTTTTTTTCAAGTCAACAACTGAAAAACTTATTAATGGTAGATATCAAGTTTGATTATCATTCAAACCATCAAGAAAACAATTAGAAAACTCATTTCGTAATGCAGAACGTCGTCTACTTAACATGGAAAAGAGGTTTGGAACGAATCCAGAATTTTACAAACAGTACAAAGAATTCATTGATGAATGTCGAGAATTAGGTCACATGCATGAAGTAAACAGGTCTGATTTGCCTGAAGAGGACAACAAAAAATATTTCTTGCCACATCATGCTGTTTTGAAGGATAGTTTAACAACCCATAGTTACGCGTTCTTTTTGATGCTTCGTGTAAAACCACAAACTTGGTATCATTAAATGAAACACTACGTGTAGGATCTAAAATTCACTTCGACACGGGAAAATGTATTGCCAAATACGTATACATCGTGAAGATAAACCTTATCGATTAATCCTTGGGCGTGAAGATGACAACTTAAAGGTTTACATACTAAATACAATCACACATGGATTAGTAAGTGCACCATATATGGATGTACGAACATTGAAGGCAATAGCACCAGAAGAATCATCTATTATAATAAATGATTTTTATGTTGACGATCTGCTTTCCGGTGCAAATTCAATCCAAAAGGCGATACAATTAAACGAAAACCTACAGAAAATACTTGGAAGCCGAGGATTACATCTACGAAAATGAAGATCGAATTCCGATACATTTTTACAATCATTCTCCAAGGCTGAAATTGAAAGTGTTCCCAAATTACTAGAAGACGAAAAAAGTGTAAAAACTTTGGGTTTTCTCTGGCATTCACATGCCGATGTATTCACATTTCGAGTCAATTTAAAAACATCCGAAAACTGGACAAAACGAAAAATTTTAAGCGAGATATCACGCATCTACGATCCACTTTGATGGTTGTCCCCAATCATCATATTAAATAAGATATCTTTACAAAAATTGTGGATACAGCGTATTGATTGGGATTCGCCAGTTCCGGACCAATTAAAAGAGGAGCTTAAAGAGACATATAATCAGTTAAAACGCGTTGATGGAATCAAGGTTCCTTGTTGCTATTTTGCATTACTTAAATCAACCAATATTCAGCTACGCTCCTTTTCTGATGCTTCTGAGAAGGGTTATAGTTGTGTAGTATGTTCTCGCTGTGTTTACGCTAACGGAACAATAAACACATCACATATTTGTGCTAAGAGTAAAGTGGCACCGATAAATCAAATAACATTACCTCGGTTGGAACTTTGTGCCGCATTCTTAATGTGCAAACTGGTGAAATACGTTAAAGTAAAATTTTTTGTTGTGCCTGAGGTCGAAATATTTGCATGGAGTGATTCGAAGGTAGTTTTGCATTGGCTATCTGATATTCCACGCAGATGAAACAATTTTATAGCAAATCGAACATCCAAAATGCTTAAAATAATTCCCAACATGTCATGGTATCATGTTCCGTCAAAACGAAATCCAGCGGATTTCATAACAAGAGGCATTCAACCAGATAAACTTAAAGATAACGAGATGTAGTGGAAAGGACCACCGTGGCTAACCAAGGATATGATTCACTGGCCGAATACAACAAGGCAGCCGAAACAAATAGATGAGTCTATATTAGAAGCAAATGTTTTATTTACGGTAACGGAACAGCGAAACGAAATTTTGTCAATTATCTGAAAAAGTTTCATTTTGGTTCAAACTCAAAAGGATTGTGGTGATCATCCTTCGATTTGCGAAGCGACGAAATCGCAAAAAATTACAAATAAGGGGTCCAGTATTAGTAAATGAACTATGTATTTCAAGCTGAAGTGGTTATTTTTAGAAATATACAAAGGATTGCATTCAAGGAGGAAATCAATCCATTACAAACCAATTAAGAAATGGGATCCAAATCGAAATTATAAGGTCTCGATCCATTCATTGACGAAGATGGCGTTATTCGAGTGGGAAGACGGCTCAAACATGCCCAGTTGAAATTTTCGGCTAAACGTCCAGTTATATTACCACAACATAGAATCAATGAGTTGATAATTCGGGAAATTCATGTATCGCATCTTTATTGCGGTTTAAACCTTCTTCTTAATACAGTTCGACAAAGGTTTTGGATGATTAGGACGTTCAGTAAAAAGAAACTAATTAAAGATTGCGTCGTTTGTGTCAAATATCGTGCTAATTCGTTTCAAGTCAAAAGATGGGTGATCTTGCACCATCGCGAGTCACCGAAAAACGACCATTTCTAAATGCTGGAATTGATAACGCGGGTCCAGTATATGTTAAGTTAAGTTCAGCCAGAATTGCTCGTAAGGAAAAGACATATCTTATACTATTTGTATCCTATCGATCAAGGCAATACATATTGAACTGGTTAGCAGTATGAGTTCAGAAGCATTTTTAGCTGCATTAAAGCGATTTATAGCACGCCGGCGCATTCCTTCGGACATATTTTGTGATAATGGCTCCAATTTGAGAGAATTACCAATCTTGCGTCGAGAGTTATTGCAACATTACAAAACTAACGAGATAAGTACTTTTGTGCCGTTAATCATATATTACGTTTTATTTTAGTCCACATTTTGGAGGTCTATGGGATGGCAATGCGTATGCAACTTTTACGTTTGAGGAACTGACCACTTTAATCACACAAATCGAATCTGTTTTAAATTCACCAATTTGATCGCTTGGTGTGTCTAAAAGGACTATCAATAAATATTTAGTTTATAATGCTGTCAAATCTAAATCAATTTCTTTACTATTATGTTTGAGATTAATACTGTTTGGTCAAGTTTTGAATATTTTGTTCTGAATGGAATACAAATTTCCTTAAATTTTAGCCGAGACACACATTTAAAAAAAAGCCTTTTCAGGATGAACATTTTGTGCCAACTTCTGATACGTGAATTCTCTAAAGTTTTAAAACAAATGTCAATTTTCCAATTTCCTCTTTATTTATCCTCTATTTTTATTTAAAAAAAAACAGAATACCAATTAGAGCAATTCCATCCACACTGTGTAACTAAATTAACTAAATAAAAAAAGAAAAAAAAAACAAAATCGAAGCAGATAAAGCCTTTCTAATAATTCAACGGCAGACGGGTCGACCTGGTTGTCTCGGGGGTATAAACAAGAAATTAATGGGAAAGAAAAACAAAATGTACAACGTCTAAGAAAAGAAGAAGAGAGAAGAGTGAAATCACACGTTGAACACTAGCCATCAATATCAACTTCACCTGCTAAATATGGAAAAGGAGCGGAAGAAACCGATTGTGATCTAACTTCTGTAGAACAATATATATTACCACCTCCCGCCAAAAAGGCACGTGGAAAAAACAAAAATCATTACTCCAAAGTTAGTTCTCGTACCAGACAGGTGTAAGTTAAGTGTGCGAGATTCCATGTATATTCTGGGAGCAACTGCAGAAGCTCTATCACATAATATTGATAAATTAATAATAAAACCATAGACAATTATAATAGATCTCTCATTTGACTAAAAACAGAAAATAAAAACAAAAATTTTCCATTCAAATATTATCGGTGTATTGCATATACGTATTATATTTGCAACGCATTCTAAAATCATTGCCTTATAAAATACACAACACAACGATACATTGGGATTATCAGAAGTTTTTGTTTTTTTCCTTTAGTTACTATTAAATGAGAAATCTAGTATGAATGTCTATGATAAAACGTTCGTCAATTCATCGCTGTCGGGAAAATTTGAAGGTTGATAAAAAATTCAAAGTATCATCAATTTCAATTTAAAGAATCTATGCCCAATTATGTTATAGTTCATTGGAACGGAAAATTGTTACCAGCTTTAAATGTTCGGGATAACGCAACTGAATATTTACCTGTTACTGTTACGTGCGAGAATATTAAACAATTGATAAGCATTCAAAAGCTTTAAGACTCAAAATCGAAAAAATCAAGCTGCGGTTTTTGAAGCTCTAGATAATTGGGGACTGCGTGAACGAGTTCAGGGACTTTGTCGTAATACTACAGCATCCAGTACTGGGCATCTTAAAGGATCCTGTGTTTTAATGCAACAAAATTAGGACCCAGTCTATATTCCAGTATTTAAACAGTTAAACATTTTCAAAAAAATTACAAGTTCTTAATGATAAAAAAGATGAGATTATACGATTTGCACAAGAGCGATTGGAATTTCCTTATCGAGATTATTATCGTGAATTTCTTCGATTAGTTATTATATTTTTGGGTGGGCATGCTGAAAATCAATTTAAAATTCGGCCTCCTGGAGGATAGTCGGATGAGTCGAGAAATTTATAGTCTAAAGATATGCTTGTTTAGACATCAGTACAAAGTTTCGATCAAACAACTAAATTCGTCTCATAACATTTGTACTTTTATTGTAATTATATACATCAAAGTTTGGTTCAATTGTTCATGCCCTATCAAAGCAACAAATCAGTATTTAAACTTTTTTCTAAAAGATTTAAAAAGGTAGGTTCATATTTGGAGCTTAAAAAATTCAGCAATATTCCTACAATTTAATCAATAATCATCAATTATTTGTATCATAGGTTCGAAAACCTAGATGCAACAATATCATCAGCAACTATTAATAACTTTTGTAACCACCTGTGTGTGGTACCTTGCAATGTGTCGATCGAGGTTAAACAAACAATTAAAGATGCTTTGAAAACTTGTAGTACTTCTACGGGACTTAAACGTCTAACATTAAGCGTACAAGATATTAACGAGAAATGTTTGAGTAAATTTCTGATAAATTATCCGTATCTTTTAAATACATCTATGTACATAATATCTATTTAATGTATACATACCGTAGGAACTGAAGAAATATTGATTCGTTTATATCTGAAAATACAGTGAAACCTCTATATATTGGACAGCGAAGGGACTGTCCAATTTATGGAGGTGTTCAATATAAGGAAAATTTATTCTTTTTTTAATAAAAAATTAATGGCGTGCACATCAACATTTTTATTTTGAATTCAGATTAATTCCATAGTTAATTCAACATTTTCGCTGTCTGATTACTTTTGTTGTCCAATTTTCAATATATAAAGGTTGCCCAATATATATAGGAAAAGGAGCATTTTTTCAAGGGACTGAATGAAAGTGTCCAAAATAGAGGAGTTTCCAAAATAGAGATGTGTCCAAAGTAGGAGGTTTTGCTGTAGTAGCAATTTTTTCGAAAGGTTTGATATAAACGTTCAGTTTCTTGAAGAAGATCCTGCTAATTGGAATTTGAATACCCACTATATTAGTGGCACGGAAATCAGAAAATCTTTGAATGTAGTTAATGATACAACAGAAAGATCGGCTAAACTGGCAGATGATGACCATGGGCGTCTAACAAAAGATGAAGCACAAACGGATTTTTTTTTAAGTTGCGTTCAAGAACATCGTCGCTTATTTCCGAAGTGCAATAAGGAAATTTTGAAAAAAACATTTTAAAATATCGTTTAAATGTCTAACATTATTTTTGTTATGTTATTCCAGTTAAATAAAAATGGTAGTAATACACAAAAATTAAATTAGGCTAGGTTCGAAACGAAATTTAATTGTAGTAAAGGACGCTGTAAGGACCTTGCTCAAAATAACGGAAAATCTTTCTAAAACATAAATAGTTGATTTGGTGACCTATATTTGTGGGGAAACCATGGTTCGAGGAGTCGGATAGACCGGATAGATTATTTTTTAAATAATTTTTGATTATAATCACTTAATTATTTGATTTTGTAATTATTAATTTTTAACTTTCATAAAACTATGCACATCTACTTTAGATAAACTATAAAACTCAAAATATAAAGTTATCAGAATTTGTCAAAAATTTGCGAATGCGAAAAAAACAAATAGGACCACAAGAAAATAATTTTACATACACAAAGACCGCCACCACATATACAGCCTTGCTCAAAAGTATGGAGCACCCTATAAATAAGTAAATAGTCATTATACAAAAAGGTAAGTATTACTTTTTCTGTATTGCTTGTAAATACAGCAGCAGGTAGTATCGCATATACCTGCTTTTATTGCCGACTAACCGGTTTTCTCAAAGTAATGCACGTGCTCATGCAAATTTGCATTAGTGATTTATTAGCTGGCGTTGGGTTAAGTTCTATTTCGAGAATTCCAGAGCAATTGAATTGAATATTTCTGTGTTTCGTTTTTTCAGTGCTAAGACAATGAGTGCTAATACAAAACATTTAAGCCAAGCAGTTAGGCATAAAGTGATTGTGATGAGTAAAAAAGGAAAGAGTCAAATAAAGATTGCAAATAAACAAGATGGCGGAAGAGTGAGGTTGACTATTTGGTGGAGTGGACAAAATTTAATATTAAAAAATAAATAAAAAGTAATCAATGGGAGCCGCCCCGGTGGCACAGTGGTTAGCATACTTGCTTTACGCTCCGGAGGTCCCGGGTTCGATTCCCGGCGGGTGATGAAAAAATCACGGCTGGTTAAGGGTAGGATCAATGAATTCCTCTATGGGATGTAGCGCCAGCGAAAAAAAAAAAAATCAATGGGAAGATTAAAGCAAAATTAAGTTATTTTAAGTAAATTAAATACAATTAGTCTTTTGCAAGTGCGGAAAATAAAAAAAATTGAATAATAGATATGTTTTAGTAGGATAATAATTAGTTGATTTTTCTTTTTTTTTTTTCTTATTATTAATAAGTTATTTTATATGTGCAAATCTGACAATACAAGAGATATTTTCTATAATTTTTATGACGAATAACATTATCATTTTCACATAAACAATAATGCTAATAAAATCTAATTGGATTAACTATTAAAAATAAAAGTGCTATAAAAAAAATGTCTGAACCTAAAACTAGTGACAATTATAATCCAAGAAATAATAAAAATAAAATTTCTCAAATTAATGAAATTCCCCATAAAGAAAATTCAACTAATTAAGATTTACTGACGGCAATGCCTTCCTACCAAGAAAAAGTGTATGATGAACTGGAAACGATGAAATAAATTTTTTCATTAGAAAACAATAAAATAAAACAAGAAGTGTCTGTGGTATCAAAAGAATGTGTACTGTACAATTTCTCAGTCTAACCGAGAAATCAAAGTTTATGATGATACATAGGGATAATGGACCAGTTTTGATCGAACAAATCTTTCCGGAAGTCAAAAATAAAAATCGCATTTACATTAATGATAGATTAACCCCTGAGAATATGAATACCGTGAATACTCTGCGTAAACTGCAGCGGGATAAGCAAATCATCAAATTTTGGTACACGCATGGGTACATCCATATTCAACAAGGTAAAGATTGCAGAAATGAAATATTGAAAGAGCTGGATCCACAAAAAATTGTCAGCTCATTGCAAAAGTAAACAAAAGTCTTTTCTTTCTATTTTCATTTTATAATTTTTAATTTTTATTTTTATTTTTGTTTAATTAAGTCTGTATTCTAAAATATTAAGTGCTCCGCTAATCGTGAATTTTGTGATCAAATTCTTGTCATTTAAAGTATCTTTTTCAAATTTATAAAAATTATTTAAAAATTTTTTTTTCTTTTAGTTTTCGACATAAAATATTATGCATAATAATTGTATGGATGAGAGTGTGATGGTTGATAATGATCACCAAATCTGATTAGCTTGACAAATTCTATAAATACATAATAGTGGTGTAAATATATGTATACATCAACATTAATCGTATAAATAATAAGCTTGAGGAATTTGAGGCATTTTTAAGCACTGCATCATTAAATGTTCATGTAGTTGTCATTGTTGAAACATTTTTGAGTAACGAAGATAAACAATTTACAGGCATCAAAGGTTTTGATTATTTTCATATAGCTAGGAACGGTAAAACAGATGGTTGAGTGTATATTTACTCGACAAAATCTTTCGTTTAAACCAGTGTATGAAAATTCGTATTATGAGAATGATTTCTTGATTATACGTACAAAACAGAAGTTTAAATTTACCTATTTGTGGAACCTATAGACCTCCTCATACGGATAATAGTGCGCTATTTTTTGATTTCTTTAATCAATTAATAATGAAGCATCATAATAATTAAAATTAATAATAATAAATATTATTGAATAAGAACACAGACAGTAAATTACTTGAGTACTCTTAAAATGTGTGGCTTAAATATGGTTAATAAAATTGATCAAGAATTTTACACTAGAAAGCATTATAATAGGACAATCTCCATTTTAGATTACATTTTGACAACTCTGAGTGATATTTTTATATTTATATGAGTGAAACTTGTCTTAGTGACCATCGATTTATGATAGTTAATACAGTTAGTACAAAGCTTCGTCATAAATATGCCAATACCAAAATATTGTTAACTAAGGTTGATTACGAAGCGGTTTTGATTGCCCTCTTTTGTTTAGATATGAATAACTTAGCTTTCGATCTACATATTTTACGAAAAGCTTAATTACGAAATTTGTAAACATTCTAATAAACTCCTTGTAAATGCAAAAGACGTCTATTTAAAAAAACAAAAATTATGGTTTAATAAAAATCTTAAAGGTATAATTAAAGAACAAGATACTTACTATCGCTGACATAAAAAATACCCAAACAAAACTTTTTTCAGTTAAAAAACAGCAGTTACATCATAAATAAAAGTTAGTAAAACTGGGTACTATTCTAACGAATTTAGTAAAGTAAAGAATAATAGTAAACAAATATGGTCATTAATATCTAATATATTCAACAATCAAACGAAAGTTGCAAATAATCTTAACCTTCAGATCAAAATTAAAGATCAAATAATTCATAACCAAGAAATGATTGCTGATTTATTTAACGAATATTTTTTCAACATAGGCAAAAGCTTGAATGCTAAATCAGCATGAAAATATTCCAATTTTGTTATAATTTGATACTATTCTATATACGGCGATTGTCATGTGAAGGGCCGGTCAAATATCAAGGCAGTCCTGATTTGTTTTAATTTTTTTTCCTGTAAACAGAAAATAGTAGATTGTTCTACAAGTAAAGAAAAGTGATAGTTTTCCAGCGAGTGTAATTGTTTAATTCACGAGCGAGCGCTAGTGAGCGAGTGGATTAACAATTTAACGAGCATGGAAAACCACTTTTCTTACGTGTCGGACATGCTATTTTTTCGTGTATTTGACGACAAACCAGGTAAAAATAGAAAAGATAGATCCAGTTTGGATCAAAGTATGTATGCATAGCGTGTACATAACAATCGCAGCAAGCAAATAAATAAAAGTCAAAAATCCAAAAATCATTTGGAAAAAAAGCGTTTCTATGAAGAAAAGTGTTTATAGTGAAGAAATGTGTTGCTAGCAGTAGTAGCAGTTTTCTTTACTGTTTTCAGCCAAGAAATGACACTCTTTGCCATTAAGAACACGAAAATTTTTATTGTTTAATCGCATAAGTAGTGAAGAATGGTGGTTTTCTTTTCTCACCTGCTTGAAAATGTAGAGAGATTTTCTTCTACGATTTTTCAATTATTAATTCTAAACATATTGATGACGCAAATTATCGAATAATATATTCGGAATGATATCAAAGGGCCGAATGTCGAAGGGCTGAAATGGGTCGAAGGGCCGAATGGGTCGAAGGGCCGAATGGGTCGAAGGGCCGAATTTTTAATATTCATTAATTTACATCACTAAATCACAATGAAATTATTTTATTCGTCTAAATAGAATTTTCCTTCACTCTAACGAATATAAAATGGTCTAAAAAAAAAAAAAATAATCGGCCCTATATTTCTAAAAACCAAAAAACAATAAACAAATAAATTCGGCCCTTCGACCCATTCGGCCCTTTGAAATTCGGCCCTTCGTACCCATTCCATATATTCAATTCGAGTGAATTTTAGCTCATAAATATTTAAGTCAAAATGACCAAATTTGCATTAGTTCTAATGGGAAATTAAAAGTAATATTTACGCCCGTATTACGGGCTTTTCCTTCTAGTAATATATTAGCTAGCGAGGCTGTAGAACGCTTTGAAAAAATAAAACAATTCAACAATGCAAATAAAACAAAGGTTTTTATGTTGTTTGTGGCGTAGTGGTAACGCATTGGACTAGTATTTTTAGTATTCATGTAATGACAAAATATTTTACTTTAAATTAAACATTCTATATAGTTATTACAGTAATTACACAAGAAAATACGTGGTCCGCGTTTATGATGCCCCTAAATACTACAACAAATTATTTAAAAACTTCCATATATTATAATTGTAGTAAGCCATGAGAATTTTTCGGCAAACAATTTTTTTCTCATAAACTTCAAAGCATACTATGTTTGAAACAATATAAGAATGAAAATAAAATAAATTTCCTTAGGTTGATATGGCTTAGTAGAAATGTTTTCGACTAGACCGGCTAAAGTTCGGGGTTCGATTGTGGTCAAGGCATTTTACACGCAAAACACCTAAGGCCGTGTTCATGACACAACAGCCCACCCCGATTTTTTTATTTTTTTCCTGTCTGTAGGTATTTTGTGTGATGTCCCAACGCATGTAAAATCATCCTTAAAAGCTATTACTCTTTGGTTTAAGGTCTATTTAAAGTACAATAATCCTTAAAAGGTTTTAGTCTCGAGCTATTCCTACTTGGCTAAAAAATAACGGCTAAAAAAACCCAAATGGTCAAATGGTGATTGTGACAGCGGCCGCTTGACATCAACATTATATATATTATCCGTCCTAGGACGGGCTGTACACCCTAGTTTTGTTATAATATCAGTACCCAATGTAGAACGTCTATTATAAATACCTATAGACCTAACATATCGGTTCTACCATATATTTCTAAAGTCTCGCCTCGGATTTGGCATCAGCCGCACGCGCGCTCTTTGCGGCGATTAAGTAAACGCGAAATGGTGGTGTAAAAAAATATTAAATAACTTGTGATTATTATTAAAAATATTTGAACATAATAATAAATAAACAATCAAACAATTAAAGCAGCATCATCTGTGAATAGTTGTATAGTTGTAAATAAGTTAAATTTAATTGTGTAATCCTACAAACTTTATGGATTTTATGGAACTATACAACTATTCACAGATGATGCTGCTTTAATTTATAGCTGTGGCACATCTTCTGAATTATTCGAGCGTTAATAACAAATTATTATTAAATTTAAAAAAATCCAATTTTTTGATTTTTGATTTAAGTAAGTCTGTTAACTCTGTGGCACCAGGGGCCTATTTAACCAAAAACTTATCGCTTTGCACTTTGCAAAATTTTGCTAAGGGCTAAGAATTTAACTAGTCATAAAAACTTTGCAAATATAACTTCGTTACTACTGCTCTTATATTAATGATTAGTAAAGAAATAGTCACTTATAGTTGGTAATTTTACGAAATAACATTTATATAAGAAATAAATTATTATAATAATAAAGATTTTTTACAATAAACCCAAATTAACTTACAATAAATTTCGATCGTGCAAACTGTTACTGAAAAATGCAAAGTGCAAAGTGATAAGTGTTAAGACTGCATTTATAGTTTTTATTGTTCAGTTGTTTGATATTTTTTCATGTTTTTTGCTAAAGGAAAATTTGCATTGCATTTTGTGATAAGTGTAGTTGATACTCGAATACCGCACATATAGCTCGTAAAAATGATTCGACGTGAATTATTATTCAGAAATGTAGGGCATGTACTTTTGTCCATAAAGTAATTCCGGAATTTTCGAAATTGAATGTTTTCGATTTTTTTTAAATAATCTCTGATTAAAAATTAAAAATCAAAATTTTACAAAAAACAACAAATTTCTTTTTACAAATTTATGAACGATACTAAATCGCAGGTACGATTGGATACATATACAATTTCTAAAATTAAAAAATGTATAGAATTTATAAAGTTTATAGAATTTGTAGTAATAATAAAAATTCTTTAAATTTAAAAGTTTTCTAAACGCTATAAATTATAACAATCCTATAAAATTCAATAAGTTCTACAAATTTTGTAAAGTCTAAAAATACAATAACTTTCTTAAATTTTATAAATCCAATAGATACTGTATATTTGATAATTTTTAATATGTCAATCTATAAATTTTATAGAGCTTACACTATAAAATTTATAAATTGTATAAATTTGATGAATAATGTAAATTCTTCACATTTTGCAGTTTCTGTGAGTTCTATTAATTGTTGCAAGTGTGTCTATTTTATAAATTCTACAAACTCAAATTTTACATGTTTTATAAATACAAAAAATCCTATAAACTTTACCAATTCTAGAAATCCAATAATTTCTAAGAATTAGCGTCAGACCTAAATAACACCGGAATCGTGACAATATCTGCCCAAATAGTCAGAAGGAGACTGGCAGATCACGGATTGAGGGAATGCAAAGGCCTGGAAAAAACCTTGGCTTTCGGAAAGGAACCGCAAAATTCGATTGAAATGGGCCAAAAATCATAAGAATTGGAAGGCATGGAATTGGAATCATTTTTCGGTATATTTAACCGCCTAGCATTTTTGTTGTTTCATTTTAATTACTGTAATTTTCGAGAAATGGATAGATGATAGAGTAAAAAAAGTCATGGATGGTAACATTACGCCAATTAAGTAAAATCGGTACATAACATCAATTACAGCTAGTAAATCCAACAAAGATTTTATTCTGTAGCTGTCACAAATTATCATAGGAATTGACTATGATAATTTGGGTGTGTGCGGTTGTTTCAAATAATAAAACCTAGTTCTAGTGGAGCTAACAACAAACAAAAAAAAAAGTCCCATAACAACTATAGAGCGAGTATTATATTGCGTCGTGCGGAGTACTAGTTTTACAGTCGAAGTTTCATCGTCAAAAGGTTAAAACTATCGACAAGACGGATAACAAATTATTACAAGCCGCTTCTTACGGTAACGTCAACACGTCATTGGACATCTGGAGGCGGGAAAATCAGTATTTTTATCATCCGAGAGATTGTGGCGTGAATAACGATATTGAAAATAGTGGGATCCTTGAGCTCTGTTCCGGTTGAGAAAATTCGGTTATTAGAAGTTTTATTTGTTCGAAGCAATCTTGGATTTTTCCTGTTGAAGAAATTCCTGTAATTATTGTGTCCTTTTCTTTTGTTGTTTATTTCAGATTTTACTGTGTACGGAGAGCTCTGCGGAACCAGCGAGGAAAAATTGTCATGCGCCCGGGAACAAATCACGAAATGTTTTCGAGGAAATTCAAGTCTGTTCTGATATTTCTGTAATTTCATTTTAATGTTTGCCTTAATTAAAAAAATAAAAAAATCTATTCATTTGGTTGTACCACAAAGATAATGTCGTGGTTAATTAAGTTCGAGGAGTGGCCAAGTGTGTGATGTATGCGTATATTGATCTAAAAATCCCGTAGATGCAGCTAACACGACCACGAATGGACACCACCAAACCCCCACGATAGACTGCGTGATAGCCGGAGCAAATGCTGCAGGTGGTCACGAAATTCTGTTGACGGGGTCATCTTCAGGTTAACCTCGTTACAGCACCTTCAGTGCACTTGCTTCACTGTTAATTGCATGCAACAGGTTAAAAACGATGAAACAGGCACGAACATCTAGGAGAACCTGTACATTGAGAGGCTGAAATGTAAGCTTAACTGCAGTTTGGCATTGAAATGATATTTATGTTTGTATATTTATAATTAATAACTACGAATAGTTTAATATAATTTTGAACGGCGGCTCAGAGCCGGAATTAAGCCAAGTTGTCGATACCATTCTTAAGGTCAACAATTACGTTTTCATAGCCCAACTCTTTGAATAAAACGTTCACCAATTCTTCTTCTACTAATTATTAATTAATCATAAAATTGCATTTTGTAAATTTTATTGTATGCATCTACATTTGATTGTATATTTTGCAAAAAAAAAAAAAAAATAATTTAATTTGATTTGAAAATTGTTGTTAAATTTGTCTGAAAACAATTTAATCTAGTTTTTTAAAATTTGTTAATTTGATTTGAATATTTGTTAATTTGAATTGAACATTTGCCAATTTGGTTTGAAAAATGTTTAACTTGACTTGGGATAGGTATATAGAACATAGGTTTAAAGCAAATATTTAAAAAAAGAACATTTTTATACAAATTACAATATTATTGAGTTAATATTTTTTAGAAGTTAATAATTAAATTCCATGTTTAAAAAAAATAACTTTAATAAGCGTTGTTTTATTTGTTTTAAATTCAATTTGTTTTCATTGAAATATTCTACAGATTTTCATGTTACATACTCGTATGTACATATATTACAATTTTTTTTTTTTTGTTTACAAAATATGTAGATAAATTTATTATTTAGCTATATTGAAATTGTAGGAAAAAATAAAAATGTACATACAATATAAATTAAAGCTGAGAGATGCTTTCGAATGGGAATTGCATTTAGAATATTAAGTTATTAGTTTTTTTCTTCAAATTTTCAATTCTGTATATTTCAAAATAGGTTATATAGAGCATTTCACATATGCATAAATGTATGTAGATGCAATGGTTTTGCTACATTACGTCAGGATTTCAAAACATTTTAAATTCAAGAGTATTATGTACACAACAGTAAATTTGCATATAAATAAAATGTTTTTATCTAGAATACAGAAAGTACATTATTATGATTATTTATAATAAGAAGCATAACGAACAAGATCTCTAACTTTATTCATTTACAATAGAAATCATATTCTTCCATAATCGGATTGTAATAATTTCGATGAAGAAGTCAACAAAAAAGATATTACGTGTGTCATAGAGAAAACCACATTGATATACAAGAACACAAAAGATCCTAGTTTTCAATGGTTGATTATTTCAATACATTTTCAATGGATAGATCATATATGAAATTGTTATGTTCTACCATAAAAATATAAAATCCATTTTGATATTATTTTTTGCGTTCTTCACTATATAGAAAAAAAAATGTAGCATTTACGTGTAAAAATCGAAATCTGGTAATATCGGGTACACTGTTTTTATGTATGTTGTGTATATACCAAAAGGTTATCAAAACAGGATAATGCTTTAAAATTTTGCCCGCTTATTATTTTTTTATAGTATGATACTCTATTGAACATAAAATGATACAGAGTTAGCTTTCTTATCTCGTTTGGGTAATCAGTAGATTTTTGTGTCTGCGTATATAACACCATTAAATGATGTTTGATACTTTCGTGATACCAAAAATTAAGACATTTAAATGTATCGTAATATAAAAGGGTCATTTGTTTATTGTACATATATGGATTTTCTATTATGTATTTTGAGGGTATAGTATATATTGTATACTATCAATTTAATATTTGGAAAATTTTCATAATAATACAATAAAATAAAGATCCGTTTTTTAGTGTGGATAACAGAAATTGAATTTTTTGACCTCTATTATCATTAGTTGCGACAAATTTGCAAGATTATGTTATAACAGTTCACTTATTTTTTAGTAAATGGTTGGAATTATGGTTATCATCTTTGGCCATAATATTTCAAATAAATTTAAAAATAATTTTTAACTTTAACTATTTTATGATATAACTCTATGAAATATTATGAATTCACGGATTAATTTGAAAAATTTGTTCGAGCAGAATAGTTGCTAAAAAACCTGACAAACAGAAAATCGACAATCTCGATAATTTCGAAAAGAGGTTATATGAAAAATTAGTATTAAAGGGTGACCCATGAAGAAGTTGCTCCTAATTATCAAACTTCGACATTGCCATGTTTGTTCAATTAGATTTTTCAAACGGAAAGTTATGTTATTTAATTTTGAATATTGCCTTGTTCTGCAACTCATTGAATTTTTTATGGCGGTTTATAGAAAATAACACAATATAATTTTATTATTAAAAATAATTATTCATAATAAAAATATTTAATTCATCAATGTTCAATGCGAAAATGAAATTATTAAATCATTAATGAAATCGGTGACTACAAAAGAATACAGAGTTGTAACACTGAACAATAATATATGGAAAATCACAACAGATGCTGAAGGTTATAGAGCCTTGGCTGGAAAGCTCACACATGAAGGCAAGGAATGGTACACATATGGTACGAGGACAAAAATGATCGCCCGATCAAAGTGATGGCTAGAGGTCTTCACCCAACCTGTAGAAAGCAGGATATAATGGAAGACCTTATACACCAGGGCTTCAAAATAGAGGATGCGCTAAATATCCTAGAGAAAGGAAAAATCGTAACTGATCAAGGGTCAAAATTAATAACAGGGGTCTTCCATTGTGTATGCTTACTTTTAATAGCAAAGAAAGAGTAGAAATAATTTTCAATATTAAGGCAGTCCCTAACATAAGAATTAGAATAGAAGCGTTAAGAAAATCCACAGGCTTGATACCTCAGTGTAAGAAATCTCAAGGATATAATCACACGCAGAAACATTACAAACGAGAGCCTAGATGTGTGAGATGTCCGGGGAAATATCTCGCCTAAGCTTGTAAGTTGACAAAAACTACGCCTCTAAACCGTAACGAAGAGCATCCCACTAACTATAGAGAAAGTGAAATAGCCAGGGAGCTTCAAAATCTGAGAAATAAAATGCGGCAAGGCCTGCTAAACCATGTGATGCCCTGTAATAGCACAATGTCCAAAAACCGAGTGGTAGAACTACTCCAAACAAATGCAATAGCATTCCAAAAAACATACTCCTAGATTGTACAACAGCGGGAAACAGTAAGTAACAAGGAAGACGGCCAAAGTCTAATTCTTGAAAAATTCTTAAGAATATAGAAGCCTTAAAATTAAGGTTACTTAAACAAGAACGAAGCTTGGACGCAGTGAAATGAAATCATTTCTATGATTTACTAATCTATGAAGGTGAATAGCACATTCAGAGTCGCCAATTGGAATGGAAATGGGCTATTGCGACAAATTCCAGAGTTCGAAGTTTTCCTAAATATAGAAAAAAATAGAAGATATATGCATAATTTCAGAATCTCATTTGACAAAAGATTCATTCATTAGATTTCGAGGATACCAGTGCTACCACACCATCAGGAAAAGCGAGAGGAGGTTCAACCATATTTGTAAACGAAAACATCAAACATTATGAAGGAGTAAAAATTGAAAAAGAAATTATGCAAGTAGCCACCATTAATGTTCGATTAAACAATCAAAGGGTAATCAACATATCTTCAATATATTGCCCTCCTCCGTATAATCTGAATAAAGAGAACTATGTTACGTTACTCAAATCGCTCGGTTTTAACTTCATAATCGGAGGAAATTTTAAGGCTAAAAATACATATTGGGGATTAAGGGTAACAACCCATAAGGGTAAGCTATTTGCAGCTGGTCGGGCTTTAAACTGCGAGTTCCTGTCTGGAGGCAAACCAACATATTGGCCAGCGGATACAAATAAGATACCAGATTTGATAGATTTATTTGTAACAAAAGGAATATCAGTAAACTACGTATTACGCGAAGACAGTGAAGGAATTTCGTCTGACCACACGCCTGTCATTATGACACTCAGTGATATCAAAAAAACAATTTCGTTGGTGAAATAAGGATAAAATAAACTGGGATCTCTCTCGGAAAATAATCGAAGACAATACTGAATTACAAGTCCCAATTAAAGCTCCGGCAGAACTTGATGTTCAATTCACACGGAAAATGCGAAAAATCTGGCAGAGGAATCGAGCACCACAAAACAAATCACGACTTAATCATTTAGGCAATAAATTAAAAATGCTTATCAAAGAAATCAAGAACAAATCTTTTAGTGAATACCTAGCTAACCTTACTGGCAACAAGGATACTAATTATGTATTCCCTTTGGAAAGCAACTAAAGGTGTTGAAAGCCCTAAAGTACAAAAAGCTCCTATAATAATGATGATGGAACTTAAGCTAGAAGTGCCAAAGAAAAAGCTGCATTATTTGCAGCCTATCTTTTAGACACATTTCAACTCCATCCAAGGCAAACTTCTGAAGAAAATATAAGTCCAGTAAATAAATTGGATAACCTAAACATAAGACCTGTAACACTACAAGAGCTAAAAGATGCAATTAATAACAATTTAAGCTCTAAAAAATCCTATGACCTAATCACTGGACATATAGCTAAAACAGTACCAGAAAAAGGATTACGAAAATTACTGCAAGTAATCAATGCAGTGTTCAGATTAATATACATACGTTCCATATCAGTGGAAAGTGGCAGAGGTGATAATTATTCTAAAACCTAACAAGCCGCCAAACAATAAATCATCGTACAGGCCGATTTCCCTACTTCCTATAATTTCAAAATTATTTGAAAATTTACTACTGAAGAGGTTAAAATCCGTAATAGAAGTTAGAAAACTTATTCTCAAGCATCTTCTTGAACATATCTCTAGCCTTCAGCAAAGTATGGCACCAAGGCCTGGAATATAAACTACACAGAGATCTGACGAAGCAGTTTCACCTGTTTTTAAAGTCATATCTAGCTGATCGACACTTTCGTGTAAAATATGAAGAGGAATACTCCGAACTAAAGGAACTATCGGCTGGAGTTCCACAAGGAAGTATTCTGGGGCATTATACTTTATACGCGAGACGTGCCAAGCACAAAATGAACAAGTATTGCAACATTTGCGGATGATACTGCAATCTTGGCAATTGGAGAAACCATATAGGAGTCAACCAGTATATTACAAAACGCCGCTAATTCATTGAGCAATTGACCGAAGAAATGGCGCCTTCAACTCAACGAAATTAAATCTGTACATATAAACTTTACCAAAAAAAAATGTTAATTTGTTACCTGGTCGATTGAATTCGCAACCAATTCCACATGCAAACACGGCAATATATTTAGGAATGACCCTTGATGCTAAATACAAAGAAAAAGGAAGAGTTAAACATCAAATATAGAAAAATGTATTGGCTCATAGGAAGGAACTCTGAGCTATCATTACATAATAAACTGATCTTATATCGGCAGATATTGAAACCTGTCTGGACGTATGGTATATAGCTATGAGGCTGTACCAAGAAAACTAACGTAAAAGTAATTAAAACTTATCAAAATAAAGTCTTGCGAAATACAAGGAAAGATAACCTTCATAAGAATCTAAAAGTGGATTACGTCTATGAAGAAATTAAAAAATATGCTAGGAAACACGTACAGCGCCTTAGTCAACATAAAAATGCGGATTTGCGTCGTATGCTGAACAACCAAAACCCAATAAGACTGATTCGAAGAACGAAGCAATTAGAACTAGGACAGATAAATTAATGAAGTAACCGCAACCTGGAGCTAACCGATGGGTCATACTCCTCAAACCGTTAAAAATTATAATGTTTTGAAATCGTTGAATATTCAAATTGATACATGTGACTTAATGTTGATATATCATTTAATAGAGAAACTTGATACTTCCTCAAAAATTGATGGTATTAAAAATTATGACGCGAACCAATTATTACGCTTTACGTGAAACTCTTTTGAATTTATTAAACCGCCGAAAAGAAAATTAAGTAGTTAGGCGCCCTGAAATTTATCGTCAATATTAAGAACTCATGGCGGAATATTTATTATTAAGCCACATGGCTTTAATTCCTCATTCCAATATTAGCCGTCGTTTTGACCATAACATATACTATTTACCTCACCACTACGTCATTAAGGAAGGCAGTTCCACAACCCAACTTCGAATTGTATTTAACAGATCGTTCAAATCTCCTTCGAAAATATCTCTGAATGATGGTTCAATATGATTTGTTCATATATAATTTTAAGGTTTCGGAAACATATTGTGGCCTTTACAGCAAATATGACCAAAATGTTTAGGCAAATCGTACAGGATGAAGACCAAAAAGACCTACAACGGATATGGTGGAGAGACAATCCTTCGGAGAATATAAAAACCGTCTTACTTTAATAAATGTTATTTCTATTCGAATAGGAATGAAATTTGGCCCAAAGTAAGAGCCAAGAATAATTTTTTTTTTAACTATAAACAGTTGCCACGAAGCTCTAAAAATATAATTTATTATTTAGAACTTTTACAAATATAAAATAGTGCTAACAAATTATTGAATAAACAATAAAGTATAATAATACCAAATGATATTAACATGATTTGCGAATTGTTTGACCATTTAGGATTATATTCATGATATTGGTTGCTAAAATCTTTATGCAAATAATTTGGATCCTTTACAACGTAAACTGAGATAATATGTATAATTACTCATCAAGTTCTCGATCAATGGATGGATTTAAAAATACCGCTGTTTCAATTAAATCGCATAACAGTTCGGCGATGCGGGGTTGCTCCTCAATCTAAGCTGATTTAGATCCTCGGATTCTCAGATGCATATATCTGAGAGTTACAGACGAGAATAACAAAAGTTACATACGGATACGATTGATCCATTTCAAAATCTAGAGGACAATTTTTCGGCTAGAACTTTGTGAAGCATTGGTGTTTGCACAAACTTTGCGCTTCATTGAAATAATTTGTATCTTCTCGGTGCCACTTGCTTATTTATTATAATATTTTAATAATCATTATTGAAGCATTGAACATTTTTCTAAAATACGACCCTTTGACTCTTGGTTCTCAACACCAACAAAAGTGTTATACTGCATCTATACTTTTGCTATGTTTAATTCGGAGGAAATGTATTGGCTCATCTTGCTTTCCTGCTTGCAACAATAGCTGTCCACAGCGGTAAGAATTTCAATGATACTTGTTACTGAGCTGCACTTTTAAATAAACTTACTTGAGGTAATCTGATTTTTCCTTCGGAAGGGACCAGTTTGTAAATACCACTTACTGGTGGGTAAATACCGCTATTTGTGAATTCGATTCGAACGTATTGGGCTCTTCGAATTATAAGATTCGTATTTGATTTTAATAAAAAACGAACGAATTTCATTCAATTTAAATTAGAATCCAATACTGCGAAGACTCGAATTCGTTCGAATCGAATTCACAAATAGCCCCCAAGACTTGTAAGAAATTTTGGCCTGAACTGAAATTTTTGTTGCCAATTAATACGGTTACCACTAATGTTCCTATACAAAAGATATTCAGACCCTTAACAAATCTGTGTGGTTACATTGGCCAAATGGTCATCAAATTTAGCCATTGGCTACAGTGTGGTCCTTCATTTTTTTCACGTCGTATACAATATTCCCAGTTACCAATTCTCTCAAAGATGACCATTCAATAAGAGCAAAAAATTACGGATTAGTATTATTGCTAAGTAGTATTTAACCGATGTTTGCGATTACTTGAAGCGGATTTTGTTAATTTCAATTATTTGGTAATTACATAAGATACAATTATTCATGTAGATTGATTCCAGACAGAATAATTTGTTATTTTAAGTTGTAGCAGAGAAGCCAACTAAATGAAAGAAATGACAACAAAGTCAACGTCTTATCTAAAGAAAACATGTTGGATGTAAGCAAGTTCATATCCATGAGAATAACAAAAACGTGAATTGTTAATATCTGATTCGGGATTTATTAAACAAAATTGTGAGCAAGGTTTTTTTTTGTTAAGGAGCATTTGCCGTCATTTATTCAGTTGAAGTCTAAACTAAACTTAATATCCTGGAAGTTGTAAGAGTATTAAAACCAGCTTCGAGCTGATGAGACTATGATTATGAAAAAATTATCGTTTGGACTGATCCACTGGATTCTCCTTTTTTCTTCCAGAAACTAACCATTTTTTCCCGATTTTGCCAATACTATGATCATTGTTTTTTGTGCAGGTTGGAAGGGTGCTTAGTCACGATGACGAAAGCAACTAATAAAAAAATTATGAATGAAGACAAAAGCAGTTAACATTTTTAATGAATTTGTAATACAAATGCAAACAATGCTATTTTATTTATTTCACTTATCAGCCTAACTAAATTTATTGAAAATGCAAGATTTTTACTTTGCTTGGCCGTATCAACCGCAGAAAAATTATATCGTCGTTATCTCTTAAGTTTTGAAAATTGGGTTCTGGAATAACCTTAACTCAATGACCAATATTGAGGTTTACAAAGAGCAATATACAAAAGTAAAAATAGGTCAAAGTTCAAATGTCTTTAATATTTTTGTGGTAAATTGCGTAACCTCGATAGCCCGAAAGGTTGCAGTGATTATTATCATGATTCATGGAAAGGCGAGGTGGTTTTGAATTGGGTAATTTTGTCTTGGTCAGGCATCCTCGAGAAGGTGGTGGAATAATCTGTGGAGATTCTTCGTTTTATGTGCAATATGTTCCTTGTTTGAAAATTCCAAAATGACAGCTAATTCATATAAATCGATTTCGAAAGTGCTTTTTCGCAATTCAAGGATACTTTTGGACCCCTACCTAGGACTTACCAACAGGATAACGCATACAAATCTACATGGTAATGATAATAAAATATGAAAGAAAAACGAAAAGGTTTTAAGTAACAGGGACAAAAATCGTCAAATGCAACTATTGACAGTTCTGATCCCCTTGTTGTCTGGTTAAATTGTATTGTTTTTGCCAGATGTCAGCTTCTTTGCTGGAAATCGAGAATAAATCGTCATATTTTAGGATTGTGATTAGCTAAAAAAATCAGAATAAATGCACGCAACACTGATTCAGCGTTCAATGAGCGTTTTCTGGCTTCGAGTCTATAGCAAACACAATAAATTATTTTGAAAATAAATTTAACAATTTTTTTTTTATAATTGAAGAAAACACCAGTTTATAATATGTATACGTAGCTTTGGGGTCTTTTTCAGTTTTAATAATTTTTAAAATTTAAAAATCTATCGACAAAGAAACTGACAACACTACAATATTTTCGAGTAACTGGTTAGAGACAATGAAAAAGAGCAGAAAAACTGAAGATGAGATACATTAATCGATTAATTTTCGGTTAAATCCGCGTTCATACAATCGAAATCGGACCTTAGCGTTAAAATTCCTAAATACGAGGAGTTATTTTTTTAACCACGGAGCCTTGCGATCAGACAGAAATTTTCCACTCTAAGATTCCCGCTTCTACAAAGTTGTAAATTTATTTAAACTGAGGTTATTTTTTTAAACTGAATGGGGAATGGGGCAAGTCATTTTTGTATTCCAACTCTCGTAGAGGTGTACATTTCAAAAACTGGGTAATATTTCTAACTAAGGTGGGTATAGGAACAATCTAGGTGTCTTCACTTCTACACTCTTGCTGCTGTATTTCCGCTACTAAAGAGTTTAAAATCCCTATATCAACTGATTCAAGCAGCAACATAACACAAATTTGGATTGGATTTTACATATTGTAGTAAACTCGTCACAAATGATGGTCTAATTTTATTTTGAAATAAGGATGAAATAATTCAGACCCAATTCCATGGACAAACTTTTGTATGCGACACTTCCTGGGTAACATCCGTATGTATTATTTAAAAAAAAAAAAAACATTCAACCTATTCAATACAATTAAGGTTAAGCATTAAATATTTATGAGGACCTAGCCAGTTAGTACAAGGTGCAAGCTGCTTTTAGGCATAAAACGATTAATACATTTTACTCAAATACAAGACCATCGAATACATATAATTGGATATACATACATAAGAATCAATTCAGTCAAACATAAATCTAAATCCAATATCCTTCCTTTGTAGCTGTTTCAACAGTGATTGATTAGAATTGCCCAATTATAAATATCGACAAAATAAAAACTAATTTTATATCATAATACCGTAAATTATTTGTTGAAAATAAATTAAAAACCCATATATAGTACATACATACTTATATATTTATTCAATAATAAAATATTACAAATCAACAATATCATTAAAATAAAATATTTCTCTCTTTCTGTCTCGATAAATTATTTATGAATTTTTCTATTTTGAAAACAATTTCCTCCTATAAAACTATCGTACTATATATCGAAAGCTAAACACATTATTGAAATATAACTTCTCGTCAATAATTTTTGTAAAATATTTTGGTTACGGGTCGGATTTTTTTTGGAAAATCTAGAAAAAAAACTTTTGGCATAAAGTTCAACTCATCCATCACCCAAAACAAAGCGCACATTATGTAGAAATAAAAACTATATGTGTATTGTATTATACGAGTATGTGTATAAGTGGTACATTTATTGTGGTCTTTTGATTGGTCCTATTTTGTTTATGTATGTAACAACAATAGTTAGTGTGTTATTATTTATATTCGTTATTCTAATATTCTTACCATTATGATTATTTCATACTAATATTTTCGTTTTTTGTTATTCATCAATCACTCAAAAATGAAATCATGCTTACATTCTTATACATACATATAATATTTATTATAAAAAGAAAACTTTATATTTCATTTCATCTATCATCATAATATTTTTGTTCCTATATGGTTTCTGTGATAGCATATAAATAAGGGATATTTATGTTTATGAGGCTGATGATGTTTTGGTAAAATTATTTTATTTGCTGCTTTATTTGTTCTTTAATGCAGATATTTCTTTAAATTCGAATCTTTATAGGGGCGGGATGCAAACGGAATTTTTCATCATTCACCCTCTGTTAAGAGTGCATCAATCGGTCGACCCACGTTTCATGTCAGCACTATAGACTGGCATGAAGCAATGCAATGTGCCGTTGGTTTAAACAAAAACGGGTCTATAGCCATAGTACGTCCTCGATTTGACTACTACGGCGTAAAGTAGGACGGTAAAATAAACTGCGAACGAGTTGGGAGTGTCTTGATCTCCAGAAAAGATAGCATGTAAAAATGTTTTATTTTTAAATAGAACGATAAAATAATAATATGACTAATTTTAACTATACTGGCTGTAACAAAATAATAAGACATAAAAATAAAAATATTATGTAAAAACGATAAAATTGAAAAAGCCTTTAATAAGAATAAAAAAAACGTATCTCGTAAATTACGAAATATTTTTTTAATAACGTTTGTTTTATGGTGGAGAAAATAATTTATTCAGAGGTTTAAAAATTTGTTGACAAGCAAACAGCAATTCGCAGATTTCTACTATATTGAGTTAACACATTATTAATATATCTTTAAAGTAAACCAATTATTTATTTTATTTAATTAATTAATTTGCATCTAGTGAAAATATCTCGTTATTTTTAGTTTTAGTAAATGTTGAAAGGAGCTTACATACTGCGGCCGATAAGAAATATTTGGAATCTCTTGTAGATTGTCATATCTGAAGAGATTGTTATACATGAAAAAAGGCTTCAGATTCTTGAAAAACATCACTTACTCTTGGAAATCTATTGAGTATGGATTAGGCCACTGAGTGAATTAAGAAGTTTAAATTTCTTATGGCGTTGTCATCGCTCGTGAAGAGTTGTGTTCAGCGCCATTCGAAATCTTTCTAAGCGATCAAAGAGTTTACTCTATTAAATACCAGGTAAATGTTGTAACGAAGTTATACAGTTGAAGCCGCCTCCACCAAACTTGTTGAAAATAATCAAGGTGGTATTATAAAAAACCTGCTCATCATCAAAAACTAATATAATACTGGTTCATTGCCTTTGGTCGGTCATTTTAGCGCGGCTCTAGCTCAGGAGTAATGGGGTGAGATTTTCAAACAGTGAACTCAGTCTTGATAGACCACTAATTAAATGTTGTAAAAATTTAAATAAATGGTAAGAAAAAGTAAGGAATCATCATCAACAAATTATAATATTTAAAACAAACAAAAAGGAGTAAAAAGAACCTGTCTTTGCATCACTCACCTTGAGAAAAATCAATTTTTTAAAACTGAGAATGCGGGCACTAGGTTTTTACCTATTCCAGAATTTGCGCACGAGCGTGGGTCAATTTGAAGAGGCGAAAAGGAAAATTGTCCTTTACCTGAGTTTTGTAAAGGCCGATTTTTACGTACAATTAAAATGCGCAATATAATTGTGCCACGTCAGTACATTGCACAATTTAATCAATGTTTGTTCAGGGCTTTTGAATTTTATTGTGCAATATTGACGTCACACAAGTATATTGCGCAATTTAATTGTAAGTGAATACAGGCCTTTTAGGAAAAATTAATCTTGTAAAACTCAGAAAGTGTTGTAGCAAAGCAAGCTTGGTTTTACACAGCCATAATGTAAAACCAGGGCTGTGGAGTCGGAGCCGCAGAGCTTATGTTTATTTTTTGTATTTTTAAAGGGGCCGGAGCCACGTAAAATTGACCGATTCCGGCTACGAATTTTTGTTTGGTTTTATTCTTATTTTGATATTCGTCTACGTAGCTCAATTATTTATTTGCATTAGTACCAGTGTTTAAATTCATTTTTCGTTCCTTGCTTTAATCTCTCTTTGCGAAAGGAAACAAAAGATATTATTTTTTGGTCTTTCGCCAGGAACGAAATCCAAAAAATTTAAATATGTCTCCTCGTATAAAACACATAGTTTTATACGAGGGCAGATATTTAACTGTTGGATTCCGTTCCAGAGGAAAGAAACAAAAAAAAATATTTGTTGCCTCCTTTCGCAAAGAAAGATTAAAGAAGGGAACAAAAAATGTAGTTCAAGTTGGAATTCCAAATTGGTTTAACCGAAGTTAGGGTGTCTTCTCTAGAAATCTTCGTCTTTTTTAACTCTCGAAATCTCGAGAAACGTAATTTTAAATTTTTCGGGGAGAAATTTGGGTCGAGATTTTCGAAAAATCTCAATTTACTACAATTTATATTAGGCACGTATATCTAATTAAATATTTTGTCATCACATTTCACGGAAAAATTGTTGCTAAACAAATAAAAAATTAAAAAAAAAAAACATTAAGAAGGATGAACAAGGTCTTATGGAATCTGCATTTGCAAACATGTGGCGGGCTTTGCAATCTGTGATAAATCAATAGAAACTTTGACCAGCTAGGATCTTTGTTGTGAACCGCAGAAGACATACTAAAATTTTTATTTAGACTTATCAAAGCAATAATCGCGCCTTAAATGAATCTTAAAAATCACTGGATTAAAATCTTGGGGTGTCAAAGAAGACATAAATAATTCTATGGTAAAGTAGCCAACGCTTATTTAAAATTTTTCATCGCCATCCTACGGGAAACTCTTCTAGAGCTGAAAATATTCATAACCGGAAATGTTTTTTTTTTATCTAGAATTCAACTCAAATATGAAGATTGCAATTTCAGCCAGGAATCGATGATATTTTCAGTTCGTTGTCCAAAGAATTGTACGTTTATGAACCAACTGGAAGAATCACAAATACCCTTTTGTTTATTTCTGTTTTTTTAGAACAAGGTTACTGAAAATTTCACAGTATATTTAAGGAAAATATTGAAAAACTGAAATTTATTTTTGAAAATTGTCGAGTTATTTTCATTCATAACTCAAAATCGACGAAAAATGCGGTTAATTTGTTTTGAAAAAAAAAAATTGTTTGTTCGTATCGTAGCACAAATGGAAGCAAATAAATCTGAACAAAAAAAAATTAACAATATCAACCGGCGAAATAAACCATCTCATAAGGTATATCCCACGGATAATTCGAGCCCCGTCTTTGAAAAGATGATTTTTTCCAGCGACCACCGACACGTTACCTCTTACATTCAACTCTGCGTACTTATAAAAATTTTACAGCTTAGAGATAACCTATTGTTACTCGTCGCGCCTATTAAGCAAACGGGGAATTAATTTCGTACCAAATTGAAATGGATCATCAGATTATTGACTTTAATGAAAGATATCCTTGGAATAAAATTATGGCTTCCTTTAAATGCACCGTATATCAGGTTTCCCCGATAAATATCGTTATATTGTACAAATAGGCTAATATTGTATCTCTGCTTATTCCCTGAGTCGTACGTCACCGGAATATTCGATAAATTTTATTTGCTTCGGTAGCTCTAATTTTGTATAGAATATTTCTTTGGCATCGTTCGCCCATTCAAACTATATGTAAATTAGCAACTCTGCGCACTCGCAAGGCAGACCCAATTTAGATCAGCCGAAAATTCAAAGTTCAACTTCCTCATCACATTGAATATGTATAATTCGCAATATATGTGTAATTAGCAAGTTCATGAGAACTCTTGGAATATTTGAAGTAGTTCAGAAAACGTATTGTCATTTAGTAAGCAAATAATGCTGGGGACGGCGGTAGTTAAAGCGGTTGCTAGCAATAGCGCTCAAGTGTTCGCAGGGGTTCTACTTGATAGTGACTCACATTTAAACTTCGTTTCAGATAAAATGTGTAGGTTATTAAACGTAAATTTACACCCTACGTCGAAACAACGGTCGCATTGATATGTTGATCGGAACCGAATTCTATTTATTCACAGGTAAAACATTTAAATTAATAAAGGACCTTCAACTATTTCTTGTTAGTGTATTCGGCTACATTATTAATAGTAAACAATAAAAATTCGTCAAACCTCTCAGTCCAGTATGAAAATTTCGTTATGTTCTGTTGAACTATAGAATTGCGTATAAAAACGTTCTGGGAATTGGAAACCGGTTTTTCTAAGACAAACTATTCAACCGAGGAAAGTTTATAGCAGAACTTTGTTCTTCAAGTAATAGTGCATGTCGACAATTTTTAACGTTGAAAAACAATTGTGTGTCAAACAGCGAGTGATTTATCAGGAATATAAATATTTTATGAATGAGTATATTCAACTGAAACATATGGAAGTTATTAAAAACCCGAACGTAATAGAGGGTCAATATAATAAAACATATTACCTTCCGCGTCATTTCGTCACAAAAGATTCAACAAACAATTCATCTTCACAAATTTCTTTGAATGATTGCTTGATGGTTGGTCCCGTTGTCCAATCTGATTTATTTTTCTATAGTTTTTTAGTCAGCTGATATAGCGAAGAAGTATCGTCAAATTTTAATATAAGAAAAGCAGCAAGATTTTCGCATTTGGTGGCGAAATTCCCAATTCGAGCAATTAAGATGTTATAAACTTCGCACCGTTATCTATGGTACAACAAGCGCTCAGACATTAAATCAATTGGCTACTGATGAAACATCTTTTCCAGAAGCATCCAAAATTTTGAGGAATGACTTCTATGTCGATGATGTTCTAACTGGAGCTGATAACATCCACGAAGTACTGATATTTAAAGGAGATTTAAAAAGTTTACCACTGGGCTTCGATCTCAGAAAATTTTCTTCTAATGTTCCTGAACTTGTTGGAGGCAGATGAAAAAAGACAGATGTGATGCTCGATCAGAAATTCCCGAGATTTTTCTTCCAAGGAAACACGATTTCACCGTATTACTAGTACGCGATACCCATAACATATTATTACATGCTAGTCCTCATTCCTCAAGCACTAGTATACAATTTAAGATTGAGATTTTAGATTATTTAGGGTAGAAATTTATGCCGTAAAATTTCTAATACTTGTGTTCGATGTGTTCATATTCAACCAACATTTACTTCCCAAATTAGGGTAATTTGCCTAGAGACCGGGTACAATGCGCAAGGCCATTTCACATGAACATTCTTTATAACTGATGTTATATCATGTTATATCATTACTTTATAACTGTTAACAGATGTTAAACGGATTCTTACAATATTTAAAATCGTATCATCCAATCACAAATCATACATTTTAATAATTATCAAAAAACGAATATTAGTTCTACTAAGCAAGGATTGCATTCGAAATTTACAAATTATCTAATTACCAGTAAAATAACGAGAATTGGATTTGATTTCTAAAAAAATTGATTTTGAACTGTAAAATTGAACTTGCTTTTAATAATTTTTGAATTTATTCTACATTTAATTGAGGTTACTTTGAAAAAACACGAATTTCCTTTCGAAAAAATTGAGGATGAAATGTAGAAAATTGTGAAATCATTTACGTGACATAAGTGTACTGTGTTAGCGTGACGTTTACGAAGACTTTAGTACTGCAAAGTCCTCGTAAACTGTACGTAAACGTTACGCCGCGCCTTGAGGGAAGGTCCAAATCGACAGAGGCAACTATTATGTAGTTGCAGTTACAGTTTTTTTCGGAATTGAATTCCGAAATCCATATTTTTAAACGTCACTAAAACAGCGAGTTTGATTGAGATTTTAATGGAAATTTTAAATTCTGCTAATATGTATAAATAAAAAACAGCAGCAATCTATTTGGCAATCGATGTATTTTCTAAAAAAATCTGTATTAAACGTCAATTGTAGGAACTGGTTTAGTCCCGGAATCCACGACTATAACCGTAATCGTAACTACAAATTAAATTTATAGTTAAAATTGATATTTTAATGTGGTTTAAAAATACCAAAATAGACACTTCAGTCGCAGTTGATTTTAGTTGGGTCTGTCGATTTGGACCTTAATTTTAATATTTCAGCAATTCATATTTATTTAATACCAATGTAGTGTTCCAGTCGCAACGACGACTATAATGTTTGTTTTGGTATTTTTAAACCACATTAAAATGCCAATCTTAAGTATCTATAGTCGTGGATGTCGGTGAATAAAACAGTTCTTACAATTGTCGTTTAATACCGATTTGTTTCGGAAATATATAGATTGCCAAGTAAATTGCTGTTGTTTTTTATTCATACATATTAGCAGCATTTAAAAATTTCATTAAAATCTCAACTAAACTCGCTGTTTTAATGACGTTTAAAAATATGTATTTCGGAATTCAATTCCGAAAAAACTGTTACTGCAACTAAAACTTGTAGTTGGCTCTGTTAATTTGGACCTTAGTATTTTCTGTATATTAAAATATTCTCAGGACGCCTTGGCTTTACTTCAAAATAGACATTTCCATAAATTTTACGGGTTGCTGAGTTTTGGGCTTGAACTAAAGCTGTTTCCACAAATCACTTATAATAGATTACGCCTTCGTGGATTTCGTTTTCGTAGTTTACTGCGCATTACGTCAACTGAGAGTTGCTAGTAAGATATTGCAAAGGAAATGTATGAAAAATAAGGAATTTGTCTAATAAATGTATAATATATGCATGTACATATTATTATTATGGTTGAATATGGATGTATTATGGTTGAATATTTCTTTCCTCTTACAAAATAGGATCCATGATTTCAACAATCTCTTATTTGTTGGAAAATAATGAAAACTATATGGACAATTATTTATAATGTTATTATAACAATTAAATACGGCGCATCACATTATTTATTTAATTTAATTTAATTTTTGGATTCAATTCCACACAACAATATTGTGAAACAAAACTGTTCACTCTCATTTGACGTCATTATTGCCAGCCGTTTATTTTATGATCCAAATAGGCAAAGTGCGCAAGGCATAATCTATTATAAGCGATTTGTGGGCTGTTTCCCAAACCGATACTTATTTCGTACTTATTGACTTATTTGATGCCATCTTAAATACGTAAGTATAACCATCCCAATAGATTTTAGTTATGTACTTATTGTGATAGCGATGTTGAAACGACAGAAATTTAAAAACAAAAAAACAATGTGTGTAGCCTCTACGCGCGACAGAAGTGAAACTTTTTAAGCTGTAAATTTGTAATTACTACAATTTACCGTTCAATGGTCCGACTGGCATATATGTACAGTAAAATGTGTAGCTTTTCCGCAGCAAGAATTGAAAAAATAGTCAATTTATCCTTATATTGTTATAGACTTATAGGAGTATTATACAAAGTCAGACTAGATACATCCAAATTAGATAATTGCACATTCTACATTATCTAGTTATTTTCTCATTCTCTGATACTCCATGATCTGGTAAAACAGGATTATCACAACTCGATACAAAATCTACCTATAGAGGCCCGATAAACAAAAGCAATATTATTTACTAATACTGATATTAAAGCGACATTTTAGCTTGAGAGCGTGTGATGGTGTATTGTTCGGTTTATATTGAATTTTGCTTAAGACAAACTTTTTTTTCAAGAGAAATTCAGAATACTAAATAATTTACCTAAAGTAATGCAACCAGCGATTGATGCATTGGTGCAGTTTTCTCATGCCATTTGGAACTATTGCAGAGTATAATTTCCATGTCTCATTTTGTGGCTAGCATAAACCAATTGTTTCATTTTTGAATTGTCCGAGAAAAAGAAATACATTTTGTATTTATTTTAAAAGTATTAAATTTAATCTTAATTTGCCAACTCTCATTGTATGATCCTTTAAATATCTATACAAATTTAAGTTTTATAAACTTCACTTCTCTATTTATTGTAAATTTACAATAAGTTATTTAATATAATAACCGCCTACATCTAAATAGTACAAAAACATTAAGTTTGAGATATTTGTGTACAAGCAAATTATTTACAAACACAATTTTTGTACTTGTTTTATATAATATACTTGTAAATTGCAATCAATACCTTAATATACTATAAATCTAGGAGGCATTGATTCGAGTATTCGACTGCTCGTAGATGTTGTTTTTGTAGTGCTTGCAAATTCATTCAATTTCGTTTCAATATTCTTTTGTTTTTTTCGAATCATACCATGCCTAAAAAAATTTCAATTCAAAAATAAAAGAAATACTGTCGCTTTTTTCGTTTCATATCGCTTCTTCATTTTTTGCTTGTAATTTTTGTTTTGTTTCATCGAAACACGTTGTTGGCTGCTGGAATATCGAACCGAGTAGGGAGCAGTGTATTCAATCTACCGATTTCGACAGCGCTTCAAAATTCCGGGTGCCAATTATATGCGAAATTTAAATAAAAGTCATTAACATTTTTTATTCAATTAATTAATAAATTTAATTCTCTTATAAATAAAACTTTTAAAATTCAGTCAAATTTTTATTTTGGTTTTATTATGTATAACGTTATTCACGCTTCAAAACACCAAATAAAATAATGTTGACATTTAATTCAGATTTTCTTGCTAGAAAGGGACAAAAAATAAGTCTCCTTGCCAGATTACTTATTTGAATAAGTAAATTTACACAAATAAGTATCAGTTTGGGAAACAGCCTAAGAAAGAAATTTTTGTTTGGCTTACGATTTTAATAGTTTTCCAAAATATATCTTTGTTTTTTTGAGAAACCAGTTAACTGCATTTTTATCGATTTTGACTTATACATTTTTTTGAACTAGGCAATTCTCTAAAGTTTCAAGAATAAGTTTCAGTTTTCCAATATTTACCTCCATTTCTCCGGCAAATCTAATAATTACTACTAAAAGCTCTAGCTTCTACTAAGCTACTTCGCTTATAACAACCGGAAATGAAAAGGAGGCCACTAAACAACTGTCGTTTGTAAAACTCATACTGACGTTCGGTAATTAAATTGTTCAGCTCAATTTTGTTTTCAACAAAATAAATTCCTTAAACACAGGTTGATTATCCAAAATGTTTAAATAATTTCAAATATTTACCTCATAAACACATAATTGTTGTCACAAACGAGAAATATTGTTCGTACCTGAAAATGAAAAAGAAAAATGATTTACATTAGAAAACTGTTGCAGTACAAAAATACGATTTTTTGATTTATTAGCAGACATTTATTTGCGTATACGAATTTGAAAAGTTTAAAAAACAATTAAAACTGCCTAAAATCATTACTCATATTTTTTTTGTTGATTGATGTTAGTAAATTAACAATTAGTTTACTTGTTGAGTTTCTAATTTTCGTAAAACGTAGGGCATAAAACGAACTCATATAACTTAATTTTTTCACTTAATAAAAGTTATGTACATACAATAATTATGTAAGCAAATTTGAATGAACAATTAAAAATTAAATAACTTTAGTTCTAAATATAGTATGTTTGTATAACTAATGCAAATTTTAATATTTTTGAGTAACTCGTTTAACCACTGTTCTATATACGAGTACATGTCGACGACAGTACGTTTTTTCGCATAAATCACTTAAATACCCATCAGAGAGGTGTCTTAATTGGAGTTTTAATGAATTCGTATAATGAAAACGTAAAACACAAAAAAAAAAATCGCGCTGTTTGAAACATTTTAATTACTTTTGTTAATGGATAGCTTAATTAAAATCCAACTTTTCGGACCAAAAGTACATTATAACGGATATACATACAAAAATATATAAATAAATATACGAGTATATATTTTTATCTTAATTTATATTCTTTTCATTGTAACTTTTGTTTGGAAGCATAAAAAGCTTTCAAATTTATTCATCGAAAAATAATACAAAGTATGTTTGTTTGAACATAAGTACACCCTCATACAACAGTTTCATTTTATTTTTAATGCAATTTGTGTGAACGAAAATATTAAGGACGAATTTTCGAGTAAATCCGCTAAATTTGGTAAATGCATTTACCTTTTTTTATGGAGGGTAAACAAAATAAAAAAGGTAAATGTTTCACGTTTAGATACTCTTTATTGTTAAAAGAATTGAACGAGTATAAAATAGAAAAAAATGCGTAATTTATGAAAAGATGAATATTAGAAATCAACATTTACCGTAGTAAATGATTTATCCGAGAATTCAACGGCAGCCTAAGAGTGTAAATTTTATAGTCTTGCATTTGTACAAGGTTAAATGTCAATTTTGAAATTGATGAGAATTCATTAGAGAGTCGAGCCGAAATTTATTTTACCACAGTTTACAATTTCGTTCTTTATTTGAGCCGTTTATTTTGAAAGTGGCCCAAGTCCATTTATCAAAAAAATCAAGTTAATGATAACAATAGATAAAAAACACTATAATCTTTCTAACGGTAAATGATTTATTGTCAAAACCAAAAAAAAAAAATCTCTAACACCAGTGCAAAAAATAAGAATATTCAAAATCCCATATGATTTTTCATTTATTGTTTTTCTATTCTTTCATTATCTCGTTTCAACAAAATATGGACTTAAGCCACTTCCAAAATAAGCGGCTCATTTCTGCATTTCCGGTTTAAAAGCAGTGACTACCGTTTCGGTTACGGTTCAGGACACATATAAAATGGAAATTATGAATGAAGCAGCAAATTATACGTTACAAAACAGTTTTTGTAATCAATTTGGCAACGTCTTGAATAAGGTAAAACTTTAAAAATAAAAAGGCTCGATTACTGAAACCGCGAGAGTTAATGTTTATGCTCACTCGTCTCCAATGGCAATGCAACAGTGGCACGCATACTTACTCGTACATACAGTGCCGAACATTACGAGGCATTTCGGCTATTTTGTATGATGGGTTTAATTTTTTAAATAAAACCCATTTGTGTTTCATTTTGAGAAACAGAATAATTCAAAGCAGCACCGCAAAATACACACGTAAGTTGCTAAATTTGTTTATTTCCAAATGATTGTAAATAAAGTTTGGGCCACTTTGACATATTTTATTTATATCTCCTTTTAAACTTGCTATGAGTCTTGACGACGATCCATTTTTTTCTTTTATGTAAGTTTTTCAAACCTACCTACCTTTAGGGAAAACCGTTATTACTAATATTCTATTCATATTCGGAAATTTAGTACCACGTTATTCTATTTTTGGATTCATTCGACCAATCCGTATTTAGAAAGTTTAGTTTTGAGTTTACAAATTCAGTTCTTACGAAGAATTTTAACATGAAAATGTTTTCCTTTGTTGTACTCTTCTACATATAATGGAATGCCAATACAAAATACGACGAAAGAAGGATTTTTAAATTATGATTTAAAGAAGTAAATCTTCTAAAGGAAGTGGATGGGATCCTGGAACTGCATAAATCCTTTGAGAATTACATTTCCATTTTATGTGAGTTTCAGGTATAACCAAGGTCAATCCTAAACTTCTAAATTTCAGAAATTCATCTAAAAATAATATTAGATCCCATTTAATTTAAGAAATAGCCAAGTTCCTTCTTAATTTGGCGTCCTCGATGGACTAACATTACATTATTAAAAAAAAAAAAAAAATTATATTCCAGAACTTAATCCAAAAATCATTTTAGAATCCCATTTCCATCGTGCATGTCGAGTTTCATCATATACGGTTAAAAAATAGTTAAGTCCCACCATAATTCACCATATTCCAGACTTTTCAGCTAAAATTATTTGAGGATCCCACTTCTATCGTACATGGCGAATTCATCAAAAAATCATTTTAGAATTCCATTTTCATCATTGTGTTCCATTTTCATCAGGAAAATATCGATTTTATAAATGTTATGCATAAAGCCTAGTGATAATTCAATAAACATTGTATAAGATTATACTTTATTGCTTATAACTTTTATATGAAGGGTGTTCCAATTTGAGGCTTTTTTATTTCTAGTGATAGTACAAAGCTTCCGGTTTAGTAATGGAAAATAATGTCTTGTAAATAACCTCCTACTGCTGTACGGCTATCTACCATTCTCTTACCAACATGTTCGATGGCATTCGGGCATAACTCAATTTCATGGACACAAATAATAATAATCTCCTTTACGTCATTAATTGTTTGTTGATCGTTGGCATATATTTTTGCCGTCAAATAATTCCATAAAAAAAATTCTAGGGGTGTTAGATCGCAAGATCTAGGCAACAATTTATGTTCCCTCTTCGAGAAATTATTCGATTGTCAAAGCATTCGCGCAGAAAATTGACACGAAATTGTATCCTTGGTCGTGGGCAATTACTTATCAACTGTAAGCATTACCTTTAAGTTTAATACATGATTTCTTAGGTTGGTCCTTTGGCTTCATGCCTTACGGATAATATTATCGCAATGACGTTATCAGGCGGCGAGACAAGCCGCGCCGCGAACCTCTGATTTCTAAAATCAGATCTAAATGCTTGAACCACTGTAGCGAGGGAATGGCTCTTCCGATTGGAGCAATTCTGGTGACAATTTTTGCGTAAAGTAACAGTGGTGACTGGTGATTAATTTATTTTAAATTAAAATTTTTAATCTCCATATAAATTTTAATTAAACTTACAAACTACAAAATAGCGAATTACAATGATTGAGAGCATTGTAGTAACGAGAGAACGCGTCACCTGATCGGAGCAATCCTAATCATAATTTGTGAGTAGAGAAACTATGGAGGATAATTTATTTTAAATTAAAATAACTAACCTCCACATAAACGTTATCACGAAAAAGACCTACGTCCGTGTAGGCGACACAGCCCACCCCGAATTTTTTTTTCTTTTAAAATTAGATTTAAACAAAAATTAAAAATTATAGATATTAAGCACTTCCCGATTATATCTTCATTACGAATATTTGTATTTCCCTTGTTAGGATAAATGTAATATATGTATACTATTAGTGGGCCATATTCCAGAACTTCATCTAAAACTCTTTGGAGAATCGTATTTCATGACCTTTGTCGAATTTCATCATAATCGGCTAAGAAATGAACAAGTTTTAGAATATTCCATATTATTGTACTATAAGCTGTACTGATATATTTATTTATTATTTTATTTCACTGGCGCTACATCCCATAGAGGGATTTGGCCGCTTCATGATGAAGTTTCGTAATCATTTTTTGAACGCATAATAAGTGATTAATTTATTACTTTCGGCTGGTATACCACAATATGCATTACCGTTTTTTTTACTTCCGGCTAGAGTAACATAATCTGCATTATCGATTTTGTACTTTCGGCTTCGGCTAACTTTAACAGTATACACTTGCAGACAAAACTATTTTACTCTGAAAATGATTCCAATCGTTCGAGTTTAGCTTCCAAAATGCAAAGTCTTTACTTTAGTACAGGATTTTCTTCCATATGACAGTTTTGACGTTGTTAACATGTTTATCGATATAGCTAAGTACATTTTTTAATACTTGATTCGTTCCGATCAACTGAATAATATATTCATTTTAAAGTTAATGACCCCCGCGTTTTTGGATTTAAAGACACAAAAGCATCATTTAAAAAATAGGAATTTTTTAGCACAAGTATTTTTCGTTTTATTTTGATTAACTTGTCCTTCTCCAGGTTTACTGTTAACGAATATTTCAAACGCTTTTATACTGTTATCAAATTCTTTTCGCCATTGATCTTTGATAAATTGGTTACAAGGTCTTTGTCATGCCATCACACATGCCAAATTTCATCATATTTGGTTAAGAAATATCCAAGTTACGGCCAAGATATCGGCTATATGTCTTGATTTTTTATGGCGATTTTTTGGTCTAAAACTATCAATGATAACCGTACGAAAAGCTGAAAAGTTACCAACAATCAGTTATTCAAACCGAAAATGTCTTTGCCAATCGGGGCGCAACTTGTGGCATTGGGCGGATTTTTGGTTCACATACAACGTAACGAAAAACAACTTCATGAGACACTCGTTAGGCGCTCATAATTTAGAGTAACTCGTACCTAACTAAAGATAAAGTTAGTGTAATGTAGTCACTTGACTGATATTTCAAAAAATTCTGGTATTTTTTTTTTTGTTTTTGTTCAATAAAACGAAGCTAAAATAAGTTTTTCAATCTTTCGAGTCGAGGGATTTCCCGGGAAATTGTAATTTCCCAATTCCGAATCCCGAATATGAATGAAAATATGAAATGAACAAATCTGTCAAAAAAATTGCACTAGAGCAAGAAAAACAAACTTTGTATTTATATTTTTATTTCAGAAATAGCAATAAACAACTCACTCAAGTTTTTTGAAAAGCAGATAACCAACTTAACAAAAAAAAAGGACTTCTTGTTTTAAAACAAATAAATACTTCCGCTGGACTTTTTAAACCACAAAAACCGAAATTGAACTAGTATTTTGAATTTAAAAACTGACTGAATCATTTGTCTCTAAAAACTAACTCGAATTTGGCAAACACGTCTGTATTCGATTAAAATTGAAGCTAGACACCCCATTGTTGTTAAAAAAAATTGAAACGTTACACCAATCAATGAAAAAAAATTCATTCTTGGTTGGGACTTGGTTGCGCTTCATTAAAGAAAAAAAAATAATTAAACGGGTTTACGCATCTGGCCTAGGCATCGAACTTAATTTAGGATTAATAGATGAAAAAAATAAAATTAAATTAAAAGGGGCAATCACTCATGAATTTCTTTTAAATAAGATAAATATCTTCTTCGCCGCATTACAAGCAAACCCAAAAACATTTCGATAAATTCGGGCATTTATCCGTTCACATCAAGATGATTTAATTTTTATTATTTTTGCAATAGTGTATATACAAAAATTCAACCACCAAAAGTACTAAAAGTAGTGTTACAAAAGAAGAAGAAATTTAAATTTAGGGTTAGACCAATAATGAAAAATAATAAAGATTTTGAAATTTTTATATCACTTAGAAGTTTTGTACATTAATTAAGAGCGAGGTTTAAGGAATACAAAAAAAATTGTAATCAGTTATACGGCCATGTCTCAACAAAATATTCTTAAAATTAATGTGTCTATCTTTGACGTAAGGAATTGAAATGATTTCAAAAAGAGATGACCGCCATTTAGTTCCTTTTACAAATTTTTTCAATTCCCTACGTCAAAGCTAACATTTGTATTTTTTTGCTTACAGATGATGCTTACTGCTCTTTTGCTGTGAACCGCTTAAAAGACTTTTTCATAAGAACGTCATTTTGGAATCGGCAATGTCTTCAGACAAGGCCGTATAACTTCAGACAAGGCCGTATAAACCTCACTCTTAATTAATGCACAAAACTTCAAATAAATTAGTCAAGTGATTTTTTATATAAAAACTTTATTATTTTTTCAACTTTACTATGGTCTAACCCCTTAATTTAAATTTCTTGTGTTTTTTCTTTTAAATTCGTGTACTTTTGGTGCTTGACTTTTTGTATGGATATACACTGGCTGAATGACCGAATTTATCGGAATACATGGCTTTGGGTTTGCTTGTAATGGAGTAACGGGAGGAGGATCCTATTTCCACCCAGTAGACAATTTTTGTAATATACGATGCTATCATATATTTATATCACTTTATGCTATAAGCCTTTCTTCAAAATCAGTTAAAATATTATTTGCATCGGAAGCGGAATTTAGATGGAGCCATTGTTTTGAATAAAATTTAGTTACTAATTAGATCGGAAAAGTGATTTTGATGCAAGTTTTGCATCAAATAAAATGGTGGCACTATTAGTATCGAATACAATGGCTACCAGAACCATTTATTAAGGTGCAGTTACATTAAATTAAGTTACTTTGTGTGTCGTAAATGCTTTAATTGAAAATAAAAATTTTGATATATAGTTTCGAAAGAAATTGTATTTCTTCTAATTAAATACACATAAATTTGAAGTAATAGAGACTACTAAATGTCGATAATACCTAGAAAATCTTCGAAAAAGGCACCACAGTTTGCGTTTAGTCGGACACTAGGTCACACTTTTACTATACAGCCTAAAAATTGTCGCAAAAGAGTTTTTGCAGTTTTTTTAAATAATCAAATATTGTCTCTCTCCCTAAGGAAACTGCAGCGTACGAGAAAGTAATTAATAATGGCATGATCTGACGGATCAGTTTTTTGAATTATAAAATTAATGAATTGTTGAACAACGACCTTTTTTGGTGAAATATTGTATAGGTATATGAATATTTAAGTAACATTTAATTTATCGAAATGTTCATCAAATTTATAGAATATGAATTTATAGCAACACAGATGTCTCAGTGGTAGATTTAAATGAGCTGTTTCTGTTTTTTGTTCAGTCATAATCATTTAAAAAAAATTGTAGAACAATCCTGTTTAAAAATAATAAAAATAATAAAAATTCGTAATTTAAATATATTCCACAAAATATATTTTCTGTTCTCTTTTACTTTGGAAATTTATAAGTTCGAATTTTTATTAACCACTCTGTGGTAAAGATTTAAAAGGGAATAACTTGAGTTATATATACTCTCTTACGAATTATTTCTATTTCGAAATCTCCGTATTCGACTTCATATCATATCAAGTTTTTGTAATATTCCGGCAATTACAAACAACCGCAATAAGCGTTTACAAAAACCTGAATTCTACAAACTCATACGATTTTGAGTAGCTCCTAATTTGAAATACGTAGAGAAGATAGGCAATTACAAAAGGTAGCTTTTGCTCCAACAAATAAGAACTGCCTTCGTCTTCTATATAAGTATATAAAAATGGTGTAAAAAATGTATGTGCGCACATCAGTTGAGAATGGCTGAACCGATTTGGCTCAATCTTTTTCTATTGTGTTTGAAATTGCCAGGAGATGGTTCTTACGAAAGAAAATTTTGGGAAAAGCCTTCGGTAAAGTCGGAAAATTCAGAAAATCGAAAAATTATGTTTTTGTACGGGATTTGGCGCGTATCCAAACCAGATGGTCTTTTAGAAGAGAAAAATTGGAAAATCTGAGTGGAAACTTTCGGAAAAAACCCGAAGAAAATTGAATTTTTTTTTTCATTGAAATTTTGAATATTTTGTATGTTTTGATAACCGATTAGGCTTAATCTTTTTTAATTGTATTTGAAATTGCCAGGAGATGGTTCTTACAAAAGAAAATTTTTGGAAAATCCTTTGGAAAAGTCGGAAAATTCGGCAAATCAAAGAATTATGTTTTTGTACGAGATTTGGCGCGCAACCAGACCAGATTGTCTTTTAGAAGAGAAAAATTGGGAAAACGAAGTGGAAAACTCGGAAACTTCCGGAAAAACCCGAAGAAAATTGAATTTTTTTTCAATGAATTTTTGAATTTTTTGTATGTTTTGATGACGGATTAGGCTCAATTAGGCTCAATCTTTTTCTATTGTGTTTGAAATTGCCAGGAGATGGTTCTTACGAAACAAAATTTTGGGAAAAGCCTTCGGAAAAGTCGGAAAATCGAAAAATTATGCTTTTGTATGGGATTTGGCGTGTATCCAAAACCAGATGGTCTTTTAGAAGAGAAAAATTGGAAAATCTGAGTAGAAAACTCGGAAATTTCCGGAAAAACCCGAAGAAAATTGAATTTTTCTTTTTCAATGAAATTTTGAATGTTTTGTATGTTTTGATGACGGATTAGGCTCAATTAGGCTCAATCTTTTTTTATTGTGTTTGAAATTGCCAGGAGATGGTTCTTACAAAAGAAAATTTTTGGAAAATCCTTTGGAAAAGTCGGAAAATTCGGCAAATCAAAAAATTATGTTTTTGTACGAGATTTGGCGCATGACGTGACACAAGACGTTTTGGTGGAGCGATGATTCTGTTGGCCGGCGATTTTCGTCAAACGTTATCTGTCATTCCGAGATCGACAGCTGCAGATGAACTCAACGCAAGTCTAAAATCGTCGAGTTTGTGGCGCTATGTGAAGAAGTTGCAGTTGACCACGAACATGAGAGTCGCGTTACAGAACGACTCATCAACTACTGATTTTTCTAAACAACTGTTGGCGCTTGGCAATGGTCAAATTCCTGTTGATGTTTCGACCGGATTGATTTCATTTCCCTCCAATTTTTGCATGTTTACGACGTCGAAGGAAGAGCTTATCACGAAAGTGTTTCCGGGCATCCGCCAAAATTATGTGAACCACGATTGGCTCAGCAAACGAGCAATTTTGGCAGCAAAGAACAAGGATGTAGACAGTCTGAATTACTTAATTCAAAACCAAATTGCTGGGGAAACCCATTGTTACAAATCCGTTGACTGTGCGACCAATCAAGACGAGGCAACCAATTATCCGACCGAGTTTTTGAATGCGCTTGATTTGCCAGGAATACCACCGCATAACTTGATGCTCAAGGTTGGATCTGTAATAATCATGCTGCGCAATCTGAACCATCCGAAATTGTGTAACGGAACGCGATTAAATGTGCAGAAACTGATGAACAACGTGATTCAAGCGACGATCATCAAGTGCAAATTCAAAGGAGAAGATGTTCTAATTCCGAGAATTCCTATGATTCCAACTGACACACCGTTCGACTTCAAGCGCATTCAGTTCCCCGTTCGTTTGGCGTTTGCTATGACGATTAACAAATCGCAAGGTCAATCGTTGGAAGTGTGCGGAATAAATCTAGAATTTCCGTGTTTTTCTCATGGTCAGTTGTACGTCGCGTGTTCGAGAGTTGGCAAACCATCATAGTTGTTCATTTATGCGCCGGAGAACAGAACGAGAAATATTGTTTACCACAATGCATTGTATTGATTTGCGTCTGTCTTCGATTTAATTCCACTCGAATAAAATACATTGAATTCTTTTGAATAAAGAATTCAAAATTTTTTTTTTTTCTCTTTCTATCATCAAAATCAATTTTCGTGAAGGACAAAAGTATTTGCTGGAAACGAAGTAATTTGGGGCGGGACGAAGTTCGCCGGTTCAGCTAGTTATTTATAATTATTAAAAAAATTTAATTCTTTAATTATTTAAATTATTAACTTCATAAAATCCTTTAAATTATTTATTTTTTCAATCCTTAGAATTCTATAAATTATTTTTAAATATTTTACATTCTAAACATTTTTAAGATTCTTTAGATTTTTTCATTTCTATAAATTCTATAAATCTTTCAATTTTTTGAGTTTTTAAAATCATCAACATTTATTTTTGCATCACTAAATTTGTTTAATTCTTTAAAACTTCAAACACCTTTCTAAATTTTATAAATTCTTTAAATACTTATTTTAAAATTCTTTGAAATTTAGCAACTTATTGGTTGTTTAAATTTTCAAAATTCGTTCAAATTTAATTTTTTTGAATTCTTTAAATTCTGTAAACTTTTAACAATCTTCAATTCCTTTGAATTTGCTGAGTTCTTTATACCCTTTAAATTCATTAAATTGGTTCATTTATTTAAAGTTTTAAATTTTCTAAATTTTTAAATTTTTTATCTGAAAACTCTTAAGTTTCTTTACATTCTTCAATTTTATACTTTTCAAAATTATTTGTAAAAAGAAAATTCGAGGAAAATACAAAATTTAAAGATAAGAATTTAATGAATTTACAGAAATTAAAAATATAAAGAAACTTTAAAAGTTTAAAGAATTTAAACAGAAGCATTGATGTATTCATATTCCTTAAATTTTTTAAATTCAAGCTTTTTAGTGTCTTAAGTCCTTTAAATTGTTTAAATCTTGTAAATTCTTTCAAGTTTTTAAATTCTTAACTATTAAATAAATAAATTTTTAAATTTTGTACAATCTTTAAACTGATTATATTGCATAATTTATTTTTTATTTTTTTTATTCTTTAAATTTTTTAAATTTTTTCATTTCATTAAATCCTTCCGATTCCTTTAAAGTCTTTAAATTGCTTAAATCAATTTAATTTATTTAAAATCTTTATATTTTGTTGTAGTCTAATTTCCTTAAATTGTTTAATTCATTAAATTTTTTTAAATTCTGTAAATTTTTTGAATTTGAAGAATTTAAAGGATTCCAAATATTCAATAAATTGTTCCATTTTCTATTTTTTTTAATACTTTATTTCTTAAAATTATTGAAATTCTTATACATACTCGGAAAATTTTTAAGATTACATTTTTTAACTTCTTAAATTTTTATATAAAATTTCTCTAATTCAATAAATATTTCAGTTATCTAAATCAATAAATAAACTCTATAAATTGTTTCTTTTCTTTAAATTGTTTCAATTATTAAGTTTTTTAGTTCCTTTAACGTTAAAATTATTTAAATTTTTTACATTTTTAAAATTTTTCGAATTTATTGAAGTTCTTTAAATCGTTTTAAATTTAGTCGTTTAATTTAAAAATTCTTAAATATTTCAATATTTTTAAATTCTTCTCTTCCAATTTTTTTAATTCTTTATTTTCTAAAAATTCTTATGATTATTTAAATAATTAAAGTTTCCTTACATTAAATGTTTAAGTACCTTAAAATTTCATTCAAATTAATTAAGTCTATAAATTGTTTAATTATTCTAAATTGTCTAATTGTTTAAAATCTTAATTATTTTATATTCTTTAGAATTTTTAGACTTTCCCCTTCTAAAATTCTTAGATTCTTTAATAGGGAACTATATTCTAATTTTTTAAATTCTTTAAATCCTTTCAATTTCTAAAACTTTTTAAATCCTTTAAAATTTTTAAATTTTTTATACTATTAAAATTTTTAAGATTCTTCAATTCTTTCAATTTTCTACATTCTTTAATTTCTTCAAATTCTTGGTATTTTTTAATTCTGTAGATTTTTAAAATGTTTCAGATTGATAAAGAGTTTGCTTAACATAAGGATACACTTAGACCCGAATATATAGTCATACCTACTGCTATGATTATAGCAATGATTTTCTAAAGCCATGTTAAAAATTCGATATAAATTTCGAATTTATTTTATTGTTTTCGATATTTTTTAACAATGTTTATAGTGATGGATTTTGATCACTAAAAAGTGTATTGGTTTCAGCCAAAATAAATTTGGTATTTTTTTGGTTAACGGCTGATCAAAGCAACAGCAAAAATTAACCAAATTCGACTCTTGTGCCAGGTATTAAAACTAAAAATTTGGTTGTATAACCACTAATTTTTTTTTTGGGGTTAGCTAAATCGTTCCCACATAGATACAAAGTATTTACATATTTCTGCCAATACTGTGGTTCGATCATTGACATCTCTCAAGTTTTCCATTATTTTTAATGAAACAATTAGAGTTATAGAAATAATTTTTGGATATATCTTATTATACGATACAAGTTGCATCCTTGATGATGAATGATATACTTTTCTTAATACCTTTGTAAACCACGTATAAATAGCTGGCATTTAAACTAATATTGAATTGATGCCGAAACACGGAATATTATATGACGAGTTTTCATTATTTTGTTTTCTTTTCGCACGAAAAAGATATTTTTGCGCATGCGCATTTATTTTCGTTACAAGCTTTGCCAAATATCGTAGTAATTTGAATCAAATTTATTTTCAATGTCTATCTTATATCAAAATAAGACTTAAATTATGAACGGTAACTGCGTAAGCGCATTATTTAATTGCAGCTTTACATCGCATAAGGTAGTAATGGTATAAAAGGGGAGTTTCTCTTTGGAATTCAATTCCATTGGAAATTAAGAGTTTAGGATCGGTCAAATTATTTAAGTCAAAGTTTTTGGAGTGGCGTGATTGATGGGCAATACGTAGTTTTCTAAATTTATTTTTAATATTATTGTTATTGTTATTATTGTTAATTTTTAATATTATTTCACCTCTTGCTGTACATTTTATTGTAAATGAGCTATTGCTCAAAATAGAATGTGTATGCATGAGATGGAAATTGTTTGAAAAAATTTAAAAGGTTTTTCTGCCTAATGGAAGCAGCTTCATCATTTTATTTTTGTTCTTTTGTTCCGTTTACTCTGTTTCCATCTGTGCTTTTCCTTTTAATACTAAATTATTGTTAAAGTACAATAAATACAATAAAACATACTTTTGGTGCATGTCTTACATCAGAATAAGATGTAAGGTAAAATCGCATACGCCTCGGTGCAAAACTTGCGTCCAATTTCGTCGCAAGATACCCGGTTTCTCAAATAACGAGCTAACCTTCAGTTAAATTATAGTTCTCTTTCTTCTTTTATGAAATTGGAATTGGTTTCATAATACAAATTCTATGCTAGCTGATTATATCTTCTTTTGAATGAACATTGTAACGGAGGAATTAGATATTTCACTTAAGCTTCCACTGACTTTCAATTATGAAATAAATCATCGGAGTTTCATAAAAGAAGAACGAGAGAAAATATTATTTAGTTGCATTTGTATCTCTTTATTTTGAGAAATCTAGCATTAAAAAATTAATCTGTGTTATCTGTGTTTTACCAATATCAATAAACATAACAGTAACAATAAATTGTTGTTAATTATCAGCAAAAATCAAAGACAAGAAATTGCTAAACTATAGATCTAATTGGTACATTCGTATTAGATAGAGTACGAAATTCTTCCTGTTTTGAGTCAATCACAGAATTAAGAATACCTATTGATGAAGAAAATTTGAATTAAATGGTTTAAAATATATTTTATTTCATAAAATTGCCTATATTTTTCAGAATTTGGTAAAATTATTTTATTGCTTCCTATGTAAAACACGTTAGTAATAGGTTTAACCCTATTTGTCTTCCTTTAAACTCCGCCCGTAAGTGCTCCTAATCCAAGACTCATTCAAAACTTTTTTTTTTGTGCACTTATGTGGCTTCCAGTTGCAACACAGCTCAATTTGAGATCATGATTGATTTTTTTTCTATGTTTAATGGAATATACGACTATATTGTATTTTATAAATTTCAAGATGGGGAAAATGATCAGTTTCATATCTGATGTGTGCAAGTGGAAGATAACAGTTTTTACTTTGTTGTCAAAAAAATCAAGAATTTTACAAATTATGTTTCTTGAAAACTTCAGCAATTTTATCGATTTCTGAGAAAATGACCTTTTGATTTTCCATCATTTTATATGTCAATTATTTTGGTATTTATGTACAAACAGATTTATTTTTTTTAAATTAAACGTACAAATCATATACAAGTATGAAACTAATAAATAATGAAAAATATATTGCCGTAAGGTTTAAACATCATAAAATGAATTATATTTATGTCCGTATCTGTCGTGGAAGTATTTTTGTTCCCGTTCATATACATAGATCGAAATTGGCACAAAATAATCACTAGGATTATTTCAAATTATTTATATACTAAAATAAATATGAAACGTATGTTTGTTCATAAAAATATATTGGCTAAAATTATGTTTATACGCCCTGAAGTCAGTACACCAATATGCCAATATTTTACAGTATGTACATTGTGTATACATACATTTATATTTAATTCACCTTTTTGAAAACGTAAAATGATAATGTAATTTTTTTTTAGTGAAGCACAGCACCTGAGCTGCTAGAGCTATACCCAATCTAATCAACTAAAATGCATATTTCTCGTTTTAATAATAATAATAAAATGTAAATGCCCGGTATCAAAAGGCATAATATGCTCTTACCTGCCGAACCAATTCAAAAAATATCGGGTAGGTTAAAAGGATAATCATTATTTTCTACATTCCTGTATTTTTTAGGATACATACATAGTACGTACCTACCTACTCAAAATCGAGAGCATAAACGTTAAATGGATGTAATGATTCTTGTTTTATTTGACATTTGATTTAGTAACGGCAAAGTAACAACAAAATTATTATTATATGTTTGGGCCGAACTGATTGGGTGATAATCTCGTCTAACATTTATTTATTTTGTATGAATGGTTTTGGTATGCATACAAGAATGATTTACAACTTTTTTATGGACTAATTTTTTTATATTACATTATTACTCCATTGATTGTTTTTCGATTAAAGGGATATTTTAGGTTATTTTATGATCTACTCATAATAATGTATGTGACTTGAATCAATAACAATAAAAAACAATTTTTAGTGTCTGTATTTCCTATCATGGTAAGTGATAACCTGGTGGACGATTAATACTTTTGCGTGTGTAAACATTGATTTTTTTTTTTATAATAAACACGTTGTGGGTTGGACGAGCTTATATAATAAATTATTGTAGATAGATCTGAATCGAATTTCAAAAACATTTTATGTTACAATAATCCGAAAATGTAAAATAAAATACCATATTACTTATGTTTGGTTCCATAGTTGATACTTCGTTTAATGTATGAGCTAAAACATTTTGTTACATCTAAATTGGTTTTCTTTGACGTATAGGTGTAACAATAATAAACCAACAACCGGATGCGTGTCTTGCTTATATCTATTGAATTTTTACTTGAATTTAGCCAAATTTATCGAAGGGGCAAATAAATAACTTATTCCATTATCCACGAGCGAACATCATTCATCCTATAAAAATCAAAACATTGTGTGCTCATTGAATACTCAATTTAACTAATAAAACTACAAATGTGTACGTTCTTCCCAGAACAGACGGCAGAATTTAAATCAATCTTCATTTATAATCTTACAAATTAAACAAAAAAGGAAAAGTGTTCATAATACTGAGCTATCGAAAAAATCGTGTTTCTATTACTGACATTTTTGGTTGTTTACACTGATATAATTTTGTATGTAAGTTAACTTACTAAACACCTGCTTATGTATATGGTGAAAAATACATGAAATCACAAATTCACTATAAGTCATATTTGAATTTTATGATTTTTATGCTTTGAATGTGTAGCACTAATTAAACAAAACATTTATGGAAAATAATTTGCGGACTTTGCATCATCTGTTTGAAGCCTCTGCCATCGAAGTTGACTGAAGTTGAATAATTTTTTAAAAAGCCTTTTTTTATTATGTTTGCCACGTGAAGGCCTTTAAAATTAAACCTCGAAATTCTTTCGAATTAGGTGCGTTTTCCTTAAACTATTCCGATTTTCAGCGAATTTTCGAAGGGTGCCCATAACCGGTTCCGATTTTTTTTTTTTTGCCAAAAAAGATGACTTCACAAAATTGGTCGTAAAATTTTTCTAGTTGATGGAATCAATGTTTAGCAAACAATTAGCTTAGCTTTCCATTAATATTCATATCTCCGCATAATATGGACTCAAACGAAAATTATGAGTCAAAAACAGAGACTCTCCCTTATTTATTTTCGAAATAGGTATATTCGCCAACGACAATGAAGTTCCCATTGGTTAATAATTTTATGATTTCAGATTTTTTTTTCTACATTACTACATACACCCTGCGCCATTGAAATGTTCGATTTCGATTATTTACTATTTCATGCAATTCTCTCATATATTTTACCTCATTCGCTATTTTTTTTTTTTGTTTTTTTATTTTTCAGCATATTTCACGCCTTATTAGGTATTTAAAACCAAACTAAGGATGAAATATTCGTTCGGTTTCAATTAAGTAGTCAAAGAGTTAATTTTACAAAGTGTCGCTATAAATTAAATGCTAACGAAAAAGCCAAAATTTTGCAAGCAAAGGCAAAAAGTACACACATTCACAAATTGCAAGAGTAATTTAGTGTAGCCAAACAGCAATTAGAAAGTTTTTAAGGCACTATTCCGAAAATCAAACGATAATTTAGCTCTGATGCAAAGAGGAGAACTTCTGTTTCAACAAATCGAATTTCAGATATTTAGATCTTAAGCAAAGGTTTGCTACGGCTTTGGAGCTGAGAAGTTAGCTTCTAATAGCAACAACCGACACTATTTCAGTTCATACTATTAAAAGGAACTTGGCTTATATGATTGTCGACCTGCGAGAAAATCATTACTGACAGCAAAAATAGCAGCTGCAAGCCTCAAATTCGCAATAGAATGAAAAAAACTGAATGCCCAGGGACTGGCGTTGGTTCATATTCTCGGATAAATCCAAATTCAATATCTTTGGACCCGATGTAAGGGACAAGGGTTCGGCGACGAAAAGGCAAACGGTATTTAACAGAATGTATTTCGCCGACAGTGAAAAATTCACCATATGTAATGGCCTGGAGAGCCATAACAGCCTTTGGAGTTTGATCACTATGTCTTCTGGATAGTTCAGAAAACGGAGGAAAATATAAAAAAATTATCGAAACCTGAATCGTGACTATTGAGGACTCGACTCAATACATCGGTATTCTACTCTTCCAGGACGATTACTCTCCGTGAGTTATTGATGTTATTTGTGAAGTAAGAATGCTTAATTTTAATGTCTATTTTGTTTAGGTAGCCGAATTTAAAAATAGCTTGGTGATTGAGTCGTTACCCTGGAGAGGAAATAGTCCTGACCTCAATATTGTTGAAAATATTTGGTCCTTCATGGGAAAGGAGATTACAAATTATAAGCTGAAAAGTGCCAAAGAGCGGAAAAAACTTATAGAAAAAGTCTGGTTTGAAGAAATAACAATATATTATTTAATCAAACTTTAGAATTCAATGCTGATCGGGTTTAAAGCCATCATAAAAGCCAAGGGCTGGGTTATTAATCATTGATTTTAAAAAGTTCAATTTCTCTCAAAATATTTTGGTTGTGATGAATTATTTTATTTCTGTTAATTCTTATTTTGAATAAAAATTACCATTGTCAACAAAAAACTATTTTTCAATTGAAAAACTTTGTTAAAAACACTGTAAAGACCTACCAAATTGTTACAAGGTAGGGCGGTAATATTCCTTATCCGACGTTATGTAGGTCTAAAATGTCGGATTACCGTTCTTTTTATTTGAATATATTCGGAATAGTGTAAACATTGTTTTGATAATCAGAATCTATCATTTTTGCTATCTAATTTTGAAGCAAACGGTGGTATTTCCACTAATAACCACCTTAAACTAATATAAATTTTAGAACGTATCTATAATTAAACATGTATGTATGTCAGTGTTTAAATTCATTTTTTCGTTCCCTTCTTTTATCGTTTATTTCCCTCTTTGTGAAAGAAAACAAAAAATATTTTTGTTGTTTCTTTCCCCGAAAACGAAATCGAAAAACGTAAAATATATCTCCTCTCATATAAAACGCAAAGGATAGGAGAAAAGAGATATTTTGTTTTGTTGAATTTCGTTCCAAATAGTGATGTTCGAACTGAGTCGAACCGAATACTTTTAACCTGATACTCAAAAGGTTCGAAGTATCAATTGAGTAATTTTAAAAGTATCAGGTTAAAAGTATCAACTAATACATTTGATGCTCGAATGAAATACAACCAAACATTTGGTATGGTTTATTTCCTCATATATTTTGTTTTGCGAGAAAGAGTGAATTGTATGTCGAGTAAAAATATTTTGGGATGTTTTCTGCTGAAAAATAGAGATAAATAGCTATGTATACATCAACATAAAATGTATACCTATTAATATATTCATCTCTCAATTTTAATATGTGTATTCATACCTAAATGCTTCTCATTCTCACAAATAATTTAATCAATGCACCAAAAGAGATCAAACATAATATGAGTTTATATTTTCCTTTCACAATGAGCTGATACTTATACCGAATTGATACTTTTGATCGAATACCGAATAGATACTTTGTACCGAATTGATACTTTGTATCGAATTGATACTTTTACTTAAGGTCATTTTACACGATGCGATTTGCATACAATATTTGTTGTACAATATTTTGCTGCATGGGAATCGTGTAGTGTAAACGTCCGAAAATCAAATTGCATGTAAATTGTGTTGAAATTGCAGCCAACCGCATTTTCATAAAATGTGTGTACAACATTTTTGACAGCTAGCTTAAAATTGCGTCTTGTTGATGTTGTATTTGTGATTTTACGCTTTTTCATAATATTTTCAAATACGAGGGAGTTATTTTTGAAAACAAATTTAAACATTTTAGGACCATCTAATCTTAATTCATTAAAAACGAGACTTTGAACCTCCTTTTCTCCAAAATCTCGTCTTTGCAGCCAGTTCCTTCCCTATATCGTCCTATTTTTAATTTTATATCGCTTTAATTTTCTGTTTTTAATAATTGCAATCGTAATTGCGCATAACCCGATAAACATTAAATTTGTTTGGTTTTTCATTCTGAATAAGTAGAAAATTAAACCACTATTCTAATTTTTTTGGGAAGCTCATTCAATTTTTAGTTGTACGGTGTAGACAACGAAAAATTCAGATCTCATCAAAATTGCGGGGAAAATTGTATACGATTTATTTCCCCTATTGTACAATAAATATTGTATGCAAATCGCATCGTGTAAAATGACCTTTATCCTTTTAAGCTATTTTCAAGATACCTTAGATAATTTTTACGATATAATTTTTGATAAATTTTAACCAAATCTTCTCGATTCGTATTTATTTAAATTGTTTATTGGAATTAAATCCTTATTTTTGAAATACAAATTTATTTACTGAAACAAAATTTATCTGACAAATAAATAAATCTTATGAAAATTAATTTAATTTCATTAAATGATTTAAACAAATAGGACTAGAGAATTTCGGTTAAATTTATAAAAAATTGCATTATAAAAATTATCTGAAAGTACATACCAAGCAAATAACTCGAAAGAAACAATTTATACAAAAGTATCAATTCGATCCCAAGTATCAATTCGGTGCAAAGTATCAATTCGATCAAAAGTAGCAATTCGGTACAAGTATCAACTCAATTGGAAGTATCAATTCAGAATTTGGTTTTAACAGAGTAAAAGTAAAACCATACATGCGAATACCAATTTGAAAGCAAGTCGTAATCTTATATGTTTGTCCTTTTTTGTTGCATTGCTGATATTGGTTAGTGAGAATGAGAAGTATGTAGGGATATAATAAACACGTTTTATTATTTAAAATTGAAAATTAATGTACATACAATAGTATTTTGCATATTATGTAAAATAAAATAATTACATATGTTGATCTATCCATAATTTTTCTGCCTTATTATTAAGATTTTAAGAATAATTTATTATATTATAATTCTGATTTAATTTGTCACATTAAACAAATAATTTTACTCGTTAAAATTAGGTTAAGTAAAAAAATCGGAAAAGTATCAGGTTCGAAAGTATCAGGTTAAAAGTATCAGGTTCTTGACTCAAAAGTATCAATTGATACTGATACCGAACATGGATGAGTTTGTTGTGTTCCTAAAATAATTGTACCGTTACTAAATTAGTCTTGTTTATACTACAATAATAAATACATTTTAACTTAGCCTTCATCTGTAATTCATTAATATTATTAGAGTTTATTAGTTTTTCGTATTATGCTCACTTTAAAATTTAAATTTTTGAATTTTATCAAGGAGGAAAGCAAAGGTAAAATAATTATTCATTATGCTAGATTTACAAAGACACACGATACTACTATTTAATGAAGTATTGGCGGTCGGTTGAGGCCCCGGCGCAGAAGAAAAAAATAGGCCTCTCAAAAAAATACAGAGAAGCAGGAAAATAAAAATACATATGTTAACTATATTTTTAAATAAATAATAGCTATTGATAATTTTCACGGCATAGATGTCGCGTCGGGGGAGTGCTATGAAACGAGTTTGACGTTTCGTGAAGTATGTGAAATTGTATGGTATGTAACAATTTGATTTTAAAATTAAATATTTAATTGATTTAATGCAACAAATATTTTTTTTTTCAGTGTTTATGATAACATTAGAACATAAATTACGGTTCTAGATATTTTTTATCTATTAATATGTTGTAGGTTAATTGCTTTAAGCTTGTATTTATAATAATGCTCTCCGATTCAGAAAATTACATTCAAATTAAAATAAATTTTAGTGACCTTTTAGATTATTGTGGATCGAGAGATAAGCGAATTTTTGTTGAGGGGGAGAAAGTTTTGAACGCCAATCATATAATACATGTGGCGTGGGCATAGATCATAAAACCAACAATAAAATATTTGCTTCGGTAGTTAACACCAGTTCACTGAAAGGAAAACCACATCACATTGAAATATATATGCACGAAGATTTTCAAAATTGGGCGAACAATTGTAGCTGTATTGCCGGGCAAGGAAGCCATTGCAAACATTTATTTGCAGTCCTGTTACATATATACAGGTAATTCTCTTGTTTGTTGTATTTAATTTGCGTTGTGGAACATACATTTTTCCTTTTCAGAACAGAACAACTACCAGTTCTAACAACCACCGACTATGAGCAGTATTGGGGAATAACCGCCGCTAAACACAAGTATACTGAATTATACACCCCAAAAACAATTAAAGAATTTTGTTGTGCAAAAAATAAAAAAATAATGGTATATTCTACTAATGAAGAAATTGCACAAACAAATTTTGGACTAATTTCATCAGTCGGTGCGTTAAAAATCCATCATGAACAGACTCGTCAAACCCGTAAAACTAAAGTCAGAGACACAAATAACAACAAATTATTAGATATTGTAAACTTTAAACACCTCGAACAAATTTACGAGAATGGATTTTCAATTGATTTGGTAAATCCGGATGGCTTACTTTGCACCGTTGAAAATTTCGGATTTTATATTCACAATGTATGTCTTTCAAAAGAGGAAGCACTAGTTTTAGCTAAAAGCACTTTAACACAATCAAATTCGGATTTGTGGAAAAAAGAAAGGGCTAAACGGATTACCGGGAGTATATGTTATGCTCTGTATACATACGCATCAAACAAGAGCGCAAATTGGAAAAGGAAATTGGATACATTGTATTCTTCTTCAAAATCGCATTTAAAAAATTGTATTTTTGGGAAATTGAATGAGCCTAAAGCTCTTCAAAAATATCTACTAACGTATGGTGAACAAAATACCCCAATCGGGCTAATAGTTCATCCCGCTGTGCCTTGGCTTGGCTTCTCGCCTGACGGGTTTATTGCAACATCAAACATTTTAATAGAAATTAAATGTCCGGTAGTAAAAACGGATATCCCAATGCGAGAAGTGTTAAAAAAATCGAAATTTTTAAATGAAGTAAATGGGAATTTTGCTTTAAAAGAAAAACATGCATATTACGGGCAAATTCAACTCGGTTTGTTTTTGTTAAATCTAGAAATTTGCCATTTAGTTATTTTTCATGCTGTGATTGAAGAAATATTTGTGATACACGTAACTAAACATTCTCAATTTTTAGATATAATGTTACCTATTTTAAAAACTATTTACTTTAGCCAATGTTTACCTTATTTTCATGATAAAAATAATGTAAACCTTTAGTTTTAAGAAAAAATCTAAGTACTTATCAAACAAGACTGAAATTCTGAGTACCTAATTTGTTTCATTAACAAAATTTATAAATTTAAAGCTTTAATAATAAGCACCTGAAGTGCATTTTATTTATTATATAAGTACATATATACATTTTATTTATTATATAATATTGTATTTATAAGTTTTTAAATACATAAGACTGAATTCCATCGATTTATTAATTATTTTAAGTGTTTTATTTTAAAAAAATGAGAATTGTAAAATGTTGGTAAAGGTTTTTTTTAGCCCAAAATTAAAATTTGTTTTCAGCTAAAATCGGATTTGACATATTAACTACACCAGATATTATTTTTACAATTTCGTCTAAATAATAAACCAAAGTGCTATCTACTGGTTGCCGTAAAATGTCAAAAACTTTCATTTTTCCAATTGCCCTTTCAACGTGCACCCTCGCCCTGGCTATGTTCACATTTTCGTCACATTCCGTTGAAGAAAATTGCTTTTTTTGACGGAGAAATGCTGGTCGTATAAGTGTAATCCCTTTCTCGTAAGTTTCATCAGCGATTGCAAAGCCTTTGTCGACCATCACAGCGTCCTTTTCAAATAAATCCAATATTTTCTCCTTATTCACTACAAATTAGTCTGAGGATCTGCCACCATATCCTTTACTAATAAAGGTTATAAGGCCAGCAGGAGATACTGAGGTTAAATATTTAGCCGTATGTTTACCTTTATATTGGGAATAAGATAAAATTTTGCAATTCAAACATGCTGGAATTTGGATTTGAATTTCAGTGCAATCTAACACTGAACGGACATTTGTAAAGTGCGGCCTAAAATCTTTTGGTAGATTGTTTTCTGTTTCTTCTTTGGAAGGCCAATAAATTGATGGCCTTAAAGCACATTCCAAGAGAAGAATGGTGTCGAAAAAATATCTGGAACACGTTGAAGGTGATATTTTAAAAATGAAGCTCAACACGTTAAAATTTAGGTTGGTTTTCAATTTTATGAAAGTTAATAAAATCCTGTTGGTTAGGTCAAGCTCGAAAAACCTAGGTTCGTTAAAATTTTCAATATTTCTGCAACATTGCTCTATAATATCGAGTAATTCGAAGTTGTGTATGCCTGTCCAAGCAACAAGCTGTAAATCATTTTTTATGTTATCGAAAAAATCGTAACTTCCCTCGTCAAACCTTACTTGTGTTGATTTGTGCAAGAGATGAGCACCAGATAACGTGTCAGTCTCGTCATGCGACGAGCTATTTTTTAATGCATTGTTGACACATTGTTGCATTTCTCGATTCACAGCGAATCTACGATACATACACCCAGAGAACTAAACGTTTGCGACAACCGAATCAATTGCCCTACCGAATTATTCGGTCCGGTATACATTTGAATTAAACTTTACGACAACCTCTTTTTATTGTTTATCAGAACTGAAAAAGAAGTTGTAACTGACCCTTTTTAGTTAGCCTAAAGGAATTAGCTTGCATCAAGAACGAAATATTCTGTATTACAACCGACCATTGGTTGAGCTTATCGATTATTCGGTTGAGTTAATCGATTATTGGTTTAGGAATATTACAAATTATAGTTGTCGTGACCACTGATCGGTTATAATAACAGACTTGGTTATTAAAGCAACTTTCTTTGCACGGTTAGTGCAATCCTATTTCGGTTACTACATAATCAAAAGTAGTTGACACAACCGAATTCATTTGTTTTCTCCAACCGAATAGGATTGTTGCCAGGTTATTTAACCAAATTAGTTTTATTAAGAAAAAAGTAGAAATATCCTCCCTCCACCCTTTACTTTACCCCAGAGTCAATATAAATGTATCGACTCTCAAAAATGAGAACCCTCCTTTACTTGAGTTCAATTATATTGGTAGTTCGGTTTCGTACTCAAAAGTACTACCTACTCATCAAGGAGCTACGACCAAACTACAAAAATACAATTCTCGCTTAATACCTTAAGTAGCAAGCAGAACATACTGACTTAGCGAATTATATTCGCGTGTGTATTTATGCCAACATGAATGATTAAGAAGCTAAAAAATTCGTTTATCATGATTGCGGTAGAGTTTGCCACAAACGCAATTCGTTTGGTCTAATCGATAAGGTATAGTTGTCCCGACACCAATTCGGTCATCGCAACTAGATTAAGATAAAATTTCATATAAATCGAAAACTACATATAAAAAAATGAGAAACAATAATTGTACATAATATCATAGTTTCATTGAAATTCGTTTAGATTTTTTTACAATTCGACATAAAAAAATTGTTTTTAAAGCCGCATACTTCAAAAAAAATTCAGTAACTTTTATGGTAATTTCGCAACAGAAGAACTTGACGGACATAAAATTTTCTCAACTTTTCGGTAATTTTTTTCCCCTCCATACCAACTTAAAAAAAACATAAATCTTTTTTTCATACGAGAAAAAAAAATTATGTTTTTTAAGTTGGTATGGAGGGGAAAAAAGTTTACAAATTATATGAGAAAATTTTATGTCCGTCAAGTTCTTCTGTTGCGAAATTACCATAAAAGTTACTGAATTTTTTTTGAAGTATGCGGCTTGAAACGCAAGAAAACTATTGCGTTTGTTCGGGGAATCAAAAAATCTAAATTGCTTGTAAATTCCAATAAAAGTTTTCCAGGATACTTTGATTTACACAAATTGTTTGCTATTTTTGTTATATGCAGTTTTCGATCCGCGATTGATTAGCTCTTGCGGATTCTATAATCATCATGATTATTTTTACTTTCATGTGTTAGTATTTCGCGTAAATTATAAAACAATTTATATTATTCATGTGGTGTTCATGTTTGCAAAATAACCACAAATCATTTTGTAATTTTTTCAAATTGTAAATCTACCCTCTCCTCATATAACACCCTCTTCATTTTGTATTAGGAACATTCCAACAACATATCATATTAAACATTTTAGGCAGTAAGTTTGCAATCACGACAACCGATTAAGAGTTAATGAAACTGATACGATTATAATATTTAGTTGTAGCAACGGAATTCCAAAATAAATAATTCCACTTTGATATTTTGGTGCAACGACAGAATGATATTAGTCACAGCATTAGTCAGTTAGTTTTGTTCGCAGTTGTCACAAAAGCCTCGTTTAGTTGGTGTAACAAAATTACGTTTGTGGCAACTGAAACGAGGTTGATACTTTAAAAACTATTAGGCTCATTCGGTTCTGACAACGAATATCTAGGAAATTAGCATCAACGGAGTTGAAGATTTGGAAACGAAGTTGTTGCAACTATCTGTGCATTAGTGGCTACCGTAGTTTGTTTGTACCAATCTCATGTCAATTGGTGCTATCGAAATTATGTTGTAGCAACTACAATTCGTTCATCGCAATGGAAAGTATTTTCTCGCGACCTCATGCCAACGAATCATTTCTCTCAGTGTATCATTTCTTGCTTCATTGCTGTTTTGATTTGTTCCGATTTGTATTGTGGATTTGGGTAGATTCATCGAGGGAACTACTCCAAATTTAAGGCGTTTTTTTACACCGTAAATCTTTTCTGCGAAGACAGTTCATTTATTATTAATCATTATCTGTTTGTAACGCAATGTTGTTTACTTACGTGGGAAAAAATCGCCTTTAGAAAAATGAAAACTGCATACGAACATATTTTCTGTTACCCGTTTTCCGATTTTCAATATATGTCCCCATTTTTTTCTTAGGTTTCGGTCCTTTGAAAAATGGTGTAAAGCTGCACCATCGCCTCTTTTCTGCGAGCAACCATACACGGAACAAATGTGTTTGTAAATTTTCATGATGTGAAAATCTGCTGCTCAAAAAAGTCGAATATAATGATTTAAAAAGTTAATTTAATTTTCAAAATAGAGTTTTTTACTTAATATACCTTTATTGTTTAATATAACACAAAATTATGTCGCTATTTAGCACTTTAATAATAATTATGCGAGATAAACCACTTAATGAGATGGACAGTTAACAAAAACACAAGTGAAATCAAACGTCAAAACAATTGTATAGCACTAAAGTTAGTTCGTTGTAGATGGCGACCCTTTCGCTGAAAATCGTCAATTTAAGCAATCCGGGTGTTGATTCTCTAAAACAGCGTTTCCCAAACCATGTTCCGCGGAACACTGATGTTCCGTGGACAATAAACAGGTGTTCCGTAAAAATTTTTAAATATACTATAAATTCGAAAGTAGATGATAAAATCTCCAAAGTAATTTTAAAACTTTTGCATGATTTACAGTCAAGCATTTTACAATATTTTTCAAAGTCCACTGAGGATAACTCTTGTATTAGGAACCCATTTGTAATAACAGATAATCCAGTAGATTTCAGCGCAAGTGATTATCAAAACCTAATTGATTTAATTGCTGACTCTGGCTTAAAACAAAAATATAATGAACTTCCACTAAATGAGTTTGTGTTAAATTTAACAGAAGAGCATTCCAACTTGTCAAAACTTGATATTAAAAGAATTAGTAGCTCAAAGAACAAAAAACAGCAGAGTCATTAAGAACCTAATTTATTCTATTATTTTCATGTTTTTTTTATATCTACAATTGAATCGTTTAGTCTTGAAAAGGCTCATGATCATTTTTTAAAATTATTCAGGAAATAAATAAAACTTTATTTGTCAGCAAAAATAAGTTTAGGAGGGAATTTGAGTTTGTTGATGAAAATGTGAGTCGCTATGAAATTTTAAGCTGAATTTTGGGGTTATTTTTCAATTATTTCAGCTGGTATGCTCATTTTAAAGCATGGATATGCTTCGCGATGAGCCCTTTCAATAATAAATACAAAAAATATATTTCAATTTCATTTATTAAAATTCATTAGGATCAAAACAAATTAGAAACCTTAAAAAAGTAAAAGTATATATTTTAGAGACTTCAGTAGTCACTGTCCTCACTATTATATTCCATTCCAGTTGACCATTGCATAATTTCGTCGTAAAAATACACACACTGACCAGGCACTTTAAAACTTTTTGTAGGTCACATATTTTGTTAATATTTATTACATTTACAGTATCAAACGCTCTTTGAGAAGGTAATCTTACCTTCTTCATAAATTCGGTAGTATTAAACCGTAGAAGTTTAAACGTGAAACTTTCCAAACTATCAATAAATTTCCGGGCTTCCAAATTTCCGTCGCTGGTCATTTCAAAATATGACAATTCAGAAACTTTAAATTTGATTGTTTTGCTTTTCTGCCTTTTGATTGAACAGCAATTACCTGCTTTCTGAAAAAAGTAGGCCACCAATTCTTAAAGTTTAATATTTTATCGTTATTTGATAAAATATTTGTATTGATTTTTTGTAGTGTACTTGATCGGTTGATCAGGGCCCCATATTCCTCTGGCGAATAAATTCTGTCAATTTTCATTAAATTTCTCTTGATTACTTCAAACACCCGATCACAAGGTAGAAAATTATGGCCTGGATCGCGGAAATACTGATAGATTTTGGTCAGGATTTTTTCAATACAAAAAGCCATTAGAAATCGTAATACCATGACCAGGACATGCATCAAAAAACATATGGAGTTCAGTAGTCTCATGTGGTAAATATTTTTCTACGAAATCACTGATCAAAGAGCATATTTCATTTGCCCTTTTTTGCTATTCCTTCGTGATAATATTATATTAAGATAAGATATTCATCCAAAGCTACCGATAGTAAAAAATTTCATGGGGGTATGTCCTGGACATGTGCCCTTTCTAGAATAAATGATTTTTTTTTTGCAAGGTAGGTGCCGTTCCATTAACCATATGGTAATGTCGTCTTGTCATAAAACGTATATACATATCTGTGATACAAAACGTCATAACACTAATTTGACAAAAAGTGGACATGAGCCCTTTCAATAAAACGATTCAATTAGATTTAATAAAAATATCCTTTTTATACAATATTATTTATAACTCTTCCATGTATGCAGGTATAAAATTTTAAAAATACAAGCTAATTTCCTATATAAAAAACGAAAGTGTTCCTCCAGAAATTTTATTTATGCCAAGTGATCCTCGATCCGAAAAGTTTGGGAAACGCTGCTCTAAAAAATAAGATAATGTGTAAGCCTGATAAACCAATTTAAGAGGTATGATCAAGCGCGTGTATTGCTATCTCTTTCACTAAAAAATTTCGTCATTCGGTGATTTTTGCTATATGTTTTTTTTATAAACACTATAGTTCATAGCAAATAAAAACAAATCGAATTGTTTTGCGGTGAGAATACAACTTTCACAAAATATGCCATGGGAAATTTTACGAAAGAGCGATTATTACAGCAATAGTATTTAGATTGCCATGCAAAATACGTACCACAACACGTTATTATAGCGGTAGTTTTACGATTTTCACCATAGCAACGCGATAGTTTTACAATTTTCACCATAGCAACGCGATAATTTTACAAATTTTACCATAGCAACAAGAAAATCCTAAACAATTATCTCTAAATTTGTAATTGTATTTCAATTTTTTTTATTATGATTGAATTTTTTATACACACATCAAAGGAAAAGCCATGCAAACAAAAGCTTGTCAAATAATTTGCACACAACATGACACAAATGGGTGAATTGTGATTCAATCGCTGACTGGAAAGTTGTATTCTCATTCGTAATACAACTAGTGCTCAATTATTATCGATAATTTTTTACGAGTTAAAACCGCGCTGAAAATTCAACGAGTGCGCAGCACGAGTTGAATTATCTGCGTCGGTTTTAACGAGTAAACAATTATAGATCATTAATTGCAGCACGTGTTGTATTTAGTACGAGAATACAACTTTCCCGTCAGCGATTGAATCACAATTCATCCATTTGTGTCATGTTGTATGCAAATTATTTGACAAGCTTTTGTTTGCATGGCTTTTCCTTTGATGTGTGTATAAAAAATTCAATCATAATAAAAAAAATTGAAATACAATTAAAAATTTAGAGATAATTGTTTAGAATTTTCTTGTTGCTATGGTAAAATTTGTAAAATTATCGCGTTGCTATGGTGAAAATTGTAAAACTATCGCGTTGCTATGGTGAAAATCGTAAAACTACCGCTATAATAACGTGTTGTGGTACGTATTTTGCATGGCAATCTAAATACTATTGCTGTAATAATCGCTTTTTCGTAAAATTTCTCATGGCATATTTTGTGAAAGTTGTATTCTCTTACTAAATACAACACGTGCAGCAATTAATGATCTATAATTTTTTACTCGTTAAAACCGACGCAGATAATTCAACTCGTGCTGCGAACTCGTTCAATTTTAAGCGCGGTTTTAACTCGTAAAAAATTATCGATAATAATTGAGCACTAGTTGTATTACGAATGATAGTTTTTGTGAAAATTTTGTGAAAACAACGAAGCCTGTGGCACTATTCTGGTTTTCCCCCGGAATTGCGAATTGGGAATTGATTTATTGTCAGTTTTTAATGTATTTTGATTTTCTTTTTTTCAAAGCATACTGAGCGATTGGTATTTTATTCATGTTTTGGGAAAAATAATTCTCAGCCAAATTTTTAGGGAAAAATAAACTACAAAATTGCTATGAAATGGGACTATTTTTCCCAAAAATTTAGTATGCTTTGGAAAAAAGAAAACCAAAATACATTAAAAACTGACAATAAATCAATTCCCAATTCACAATTCCCCGGGAAAATCAGAATAGTGCCACAGGTGATTTTATCGCACCGAATGACAACATATGCGCAAGAAAAGACGAATAGATTGAATGCTAGACAACTTCATTGTGATTTTTTGTGTTAAGGAACACAAATAAACGTCAAAACGTTGTTCATATCTTTTTGTATGAAGTGGCACAGATGCAATTTTATTTGTATAATAACAGACATATATTAAATATTTTTTAATAAAAATTTAATTGAAATGTATTCATTTTATGTCATTTTAAGCTAAGCAAGTAAATTTTTTTGTGAAAAGCGTGTGAAAAATTAAAACATAAAAAGAAGGCAAATTCGTATTCTTTAGGTTTAATCTTGTGCCGTTTGAGATTTTTCTATGGTTATTTTTATTAAAATTAAGTTATTTTCAAACATTTTAAGTTACCTTCATATAAACTGCTGTTTGTTTTCCTTAACACTCAAAAAAATTTGACATATTTTGGTTGACAAATTATCGATCTATTTGAAACAGCTGTCAATCATACCTTTCAGTTGGTTTATCATGATGTGTAAGCGTCAAAACTTTTAAAAATCAACTCAAATAGTAAAAGAATAATTGCAAACTCATAAAAGTAAGCTTTGCTTTACGTTTACAAGTTTTCCGGTTAACACGTGCATCCTGATTCTCTAAAAAATAAGATATTGGCTAGGTTAGATTTAGGTGGCGGTCCACTAGGACCAGGCATAGACACAATGTCCGTAGCCATACCACAATTTAAAAATGTTGCCTCCAACTCATTGAAACCATTTTGAGCTTAATGAAGATAATGGCTAAAAGTGTAAACTTGCAAAAACCGAAGCCTAGTTTAATGAATTCTCAATTTTTCTATTTGATTTCTACTTAAAATAAAATTGAAAAATTGCAAAGCAATAAAAACAAGCTTTGCTTCTTACGAGTTTACACGTTTACCCATTATTTTATTTATTAGAGAATCAGTACCCCGGGCACAGTTAAGAAATGCCTTATTTTGTGTAACGAGTGGGATATTTGCGAAACGATTGAAGCGAGTTGCGCAAAATCATACAAGTAGCAAAAAATGATATTTCCAAATATATTAGAACATAGAAAGACAAAGGAGATTTTTTTCTAATTTCATTTTAAACAGTAAATTATTGAATTTTGAGAAAAGAAAGTCTTTGGATGGTTAAATTCCTAATTAATTTTAAAATATTTTGAAAATCAAATAGGCACAAAATGGTTTTGGAATGAATATTTCCTCACTAGCAAGCTTTGAAATAATCTTAATTTCCTAACTAGTTATGAAAAATATGCCGTTTCACAACCTACTACAATTTTGAAAAGTCGTATTTTTGTAACAAAATTGGAAAATAGTATATTGCATCATTAGGATTAGAAGTAATACTTTGTATAACGAGCAATCATATTTGCATGCGAGGTAAAGCGCTGCGTCATCGTTCAGTGGCGTTCTGCGTGTTCTGCTTCGGATTTTCATCACCAAAAATGATTAAATTTACAGTACAAAATACTTTTTTAATAATCATGTCGATTAAGAATCCTCGGGAGCGAATCAATTGCGGATCGAAAACTGCATATAAAAAATAGGAAACAATTGCTGTAAATCAAAGTAACAATCCTGCAAAACTTCTACTGATTTACATGGAATTTTGTTTTTTTGATTCCCCGCACAAATGCTATGGTTTTGCAGCGTTTCTAAAACAAATTTTTTTTTGACGAATTGTAAAAAATCCAAAGGAATTTCAATGAAACTATGATATAAAATTATTGTTTCTCATTTTATTATGTAGTTTTCGATCCGCCATTGATTCGCTCCCGCGGATTCTATAATTGACCTAAATATTAATGAAAAAAAACTTTTATATGCATATAATAATGAAGTTTTTAGAAATACAATAAAAAGCGAAGTTTAGTTGTCTGTATTAAATCAATAAGATTCTTTCGGCTTTTTATAGACACAATATATTAATAATAATGGCATTCACAACATTTTCGATTTGTCAATCAGAAAAATGAAGAGGCCAGTCATTTATAATATATCTACCAAAAAAAGTAGAAATATCAAAATCCCCCCCGAAAAATTATTAATATATTGTGTCTATAAAAAGCCGAAAGAATCTTATTGATTTAATACAGACAACTAAACTTCTCTTTCTATTATTCGTGTTGGCATAAAACACACAGAAATGAAAAGTTTTCCTTGTGTTTTTTGATTTGGTGAATTTATTTATAATTCGCTAAGTCAACTACACTCTTGCTTCATACTTAAAGTATGGAGTTGGAATTGTATTTTTGTAGTTTGGTCGTAGCTACCTGATGAGTAGATCGAACTTTTTGTTTTCAGATTATCAGTACGAAACCAAACTACCCACGAAAACGCAAGGAAAGGTTTTCTTTTTTAGAGTCAAAATACATTTTGTATTAACTCTGGGGTTAAAGTACGGGGGGGATTTTGATATTTCTACTTTTTTTGGTAGATATATTATAAATGACTGGCCTCTTCATTTTTCTGATTGACAAGTCGAAAATGTTGTGAATGCCATTATTATTAATATATTGTGTCTATAAAAAGCCGAAAGAATCTTATTAATAAAAAGCAAAAATTATTCAGGCGTTCGGCGACCGATTAGAACATTACTAGAAAATGGCGCTGTTATCTTTTTATATTTATATTATATTATTAACCCATTTTTTCTTTTCTTTTACACACAATGTAAACTCGAAAATTTCTTTAGATACTCGTACTTAGACATTCAACAAACCAGAATGTTGGAGTTTTGCGGGGCCCTCCAGAATTCGGGGGCCCGGGCGCGCGCCCGGTGCTCTCGCCGTTAAATCCGCCACTGCGGGTATTTCACTCTAAAAGCTGCAGTTTCTATATTTATACCATTCAATATTATTTTCATTTCAAAACAGGCTTTGACTTTTGAGTCAGACAGACGTCTTTTTTATATTTTTATTCAAAATTTATTAAATTTTTTTTTCCTGATATTATATATATCGAAATCGCTTAAAAATTTCGCTAACTATGCTGAAATGCCTAACCTGCGGGACTGTTGATGCAGATTGCAGAAAATTCCACGACGGATTTCCAGAAACATTCAAAAATTGTTTAGTCACCTTTACAAGGAAGGTCGTACTACCAGTGGACCAATTGGACCAATATGCTGCGATCTTTCTTTATATGCCGAAAATGTATTGCTTTGTGGACCCTTACTTATTTCTTGAACATTGACACTTTATTGTGAATGAGCTTATGCTCAAAATAAAGTGTCGGAAAATTTATATTGTAAATAAATAAATAAATATGTTACATTATCATTTAGAGACAATATTTGAGCGGTAATTTCAGACAATAGGCGTTTTCAGTTCCGCCAACATGTTGTTGCTACTAATCGGTATCACAATATTATGATATATGCTACCATCATGATGCGGACTTGAATCCAACTGATAGGTTACTTGTCAAAATCATAATAAATGTCGATTAGTGTGCACGCAAAAAGAACAAAATGAGCTTAAATCGTGATTTATTATTTACTTTTTTAAAATATGGTGAATCGGACAGTATTAATATGAATTCGTTTTTGTGGGTGGCTGAAAATGCAATAAATACCGTAAAAATCGATCAAATTAGAGGTGATACACCCTTGAGAGTTCGAAACTATTTAAATTTATTACTCTCAACTTCAAATTTGCGAACGACTACGAGAAAAACACAACTAATTTACTGATGGCTAAATGTATCATAGAAATAAAATGATGGCAAAAATGACATTTACCCTATCAGTATTGCCATATACTCTTTGATCTATCGAGTGTGTTCAGACCTCAACATGTTGGCTTTACTCAACATGTTGCCAACAGTTGGTGGATCTGAAAGCGCCCATTGCTTTTAGAAATCTATTTGCGATATCTCTTTACTAATGTTATACCAAAAACGATGCATATAGAGGGACAAACAAAGCATCAGTAAAAAAAAATTGATAACATAAAAGCTTATAAAGTTATTTATTCTGATACCCACTATTGTGCTACTACCTACATATATATGTATATAAGTCTGTGGTCAAAAGCCATAAGGGCACAAGTTGACTTGTGCCCTTATGGCGGCCAATAGCTTATATTGTAGTAAATTTTTTCTCTACAACATAATTTTTTTTTAGTTTTATATGATGAAAACTCAATGAGATATTAATACTGTTGAAACGGCATAACATTTTATTTAAAAATTGTATAACAGGCAAAAGGGCACAAGTCATTAGAACCTAAGTAACTGTTATTTTATTAATCTTATGAAAATTCCCTTATCGTCATATAGAAAGCCCGAAAAATTCTATACAAATTAAATCTAACAGTCTTCATAAGAATTTGTTAGTTTCGACAGGGTGAATTGATTACTAAAAAATTGCTCTCCTGAAAACTAAAAAAATCGACTTATGCCCTTATGGCTTTTGACCACAGAAGTATACACACACACGCAGTATGTTCTCTTCGCTTCTCTAAATACAAACATTCTACTACACTCATCACATCATCTCCGACAATTGTGGATGATGGTGATGTTGCAATATTTCCTTCACTAAAAAAGCGAACATTAAGTAGGCCTTCCAATTCGTCATCGACACAATCCACGTCGCCAGTAGATTTTTAGTTCCATTAAAACAACTGGTAAACAATGATACAACAAATAAGGTTACAGTAAATATACCAATTAATGGGAAACCAGATTACGTTGATTAATTATTTGCAAACTACTTTAGGTGGAAACTAACAGTAAAATAAACTGCTACTATGCTTTTGAAAAAAGTATCGGATGTATGCAACATAAACATTTTAAAGAAATTAATTTAGAGGCCTCAAATAAAGTTATACCATTGTTTGCTGCTACGAGTAAAATTAAAATAAATAATGAACACATTCCGTTTGCTCCTCTCCTACTTTTTTAACGTACATAATAGGAGGATATTGACGAGTTGATCATATTAATCGCTTTGACACCAGAAGAAAGAACATTTTTGATACCACCAAAAGGTAAAACGCCACAAAAAGTGTATTCGTCAGCTACATATTATATTCTCAACAAAATGCCATAATGTAAAAAGCATGTACTGTTTTTACATGCGTTCACCAGTCGATAAATTATCATGTTACAATACAGGCAAAATTAAATTCGCTAAAAAATTTGAAGATCAAGAAAACTTGGTGGATGCTACTGAATTATTTAAGATACCAAATCAAGATTCACATGCTATTTATGTACTATAATACTACTAAATTTAAGGTTGAATTAAATCTAGTCCGATACCAATATTTCACAAAAACAATATAGTAAACTATGCTCATATACAATTGGCCAATTTACTGTGCACAGCAGATGAAGCGATAGAACATCTGAAAAAAGTTTATTTACAAGTGCAATCATGGCTAAGTAATTATTTATCCCCAATTGAATAGGGGTGAAAGTTTAAAAGTTTCTTAACCCTTAAGGGACACACTATCAAAAAGTTACGTAAGAGACACACTGGGTGATTTTTCCCAGCGATACTTTGAAAGCTTATATCTCGTGATCAAATTGATCAAATTCAACCAATTTTTTTTTAATTGATAGAAAATTTTCTCAAGAACATAAAAACATAATTTTGTAGCGATAAAATAAATATGTATGTGCAAAAATATTTATAAAAAACTAAAGGAACTTTTTTTAAAAATCGTCTTTTTTTCAAATGCTTATATTTTTATCAAAAATTAATATTTTGATACTCTGTAGGCGACCGATGGAAAGCTAAAGAGTTGAACCTGTTACGGCCATTCAAATAAATTTAGTTTAAGAATTAAAATTATATACGATCGTTAAAGAATGATCTTATATGACAGCCTTTAACTAAACAAGTATATGAGATGGATATTGATTATTGAATTTGAATTTTTTTTTTAGTAAATAGGTCATTGAACTTTTATTTATTTGTTTTATGTACTCGGCCTATTTACTTCTTTTTTATTTTTTTTTGATGATGTTGTGTAGTGAGTCATTGTTTTTATAATATAATTGCATTTTGCATTTTTTTTCTATGTATATAATTCCAAAACGATATCGTATGCATCGATAGAGTATGTACTTGCTGTACTTGTATTTCGACATTTATTGGTTTAAAATAAAGATATACAAGTCTATATACATGACAAAATGAGCGATATACATACATATTCCATGGAGTATATAATATAATTCTTTATATAATTCTGATCTTTCTGGAAATTTGCAATTGTACATAGATAAATTTTTTTTTGAGATGATTGTTGAGATTACCGCCGATGAAGCCTGTGCTTAAGTTTGGTGACAAAAATTAATTTAAAAAAAAATAAATAAAACGGTGTTAGTGGTATATATTTATTAAAGTAGAATTATAATTATTTTTCTGAAAAAATTACTTATCATTATGTTTGTTTAAGTGATGGGATCAAATAAATTCTGTCAAACCTATTAGTGATTCCGAATAGTTATTAGTGAATTATATTTTGTAAACGGTAAGCTGATAGTTCAGTAAACATATTTTTTACTTTATTTATGAGGAATATTTTTTGATTTTCTCATATAGATAAACAAATAAAAAAAAAACATAAAATCATAATAGGTGAAATTTATATCTCGTGCGATAGGACCGCTGCATTAGCGGGTAAGTCTTTCACATAACCTCCAACTTTTATACCGCTTTGCCGGTACTAAAGAGAATATTTTCGTTTATAGTCTTAGGGGAGCCCCATATAGTAGATTGGCGGATAAATTGCACGGCGTCATCGATTACAAATTCCGTAGTGATCAATAGGAATCAAAATCCTACCTTAGTGAATCTGAATTATAGTGGTCAGTTAGAATTAAAAGTTAAGTGGTCAATAAGAATATTTTTTTTTTTTTTTTTTTTCATTTTATTTTATTACGACTGAGACTGCGCTCATCTAGCAATTTTTCTTTCAAATATAAATTTTTATATATCTAGTAAAATTCACGTTTGTTGGGGTGTAACCCACTGGTTAGCCCCATAATCAGTTAAACCTATTTACTAATTTTAGTTTGGTAAGTTCACTAGGTCAAGTGGCCTCGTTCTTTGGAGTCTTCTTTCAACGACAGGGTTATCTATCATATGGCGAATATAGGGGTTTCCATGTTCATGGAGCCTTATTTCGTGTTTTGCGGCATGCATTTTTATTTCCTCTTTGATGTATTCCATCCGTAGGTCCCTGTGAAGGTCTTCATTTCTTGCGTACCACGGAGCATTGACGATGCTACAAAGAACCTTATTTTGAAACGTCTGTATCATTTTGGCGTTTGTTTGCTTGGTACATCCCCAGAGTTGTATACCGTAGGTCCATATCGGCTTCAAAATTTGCCGATATAGCAGCAGCTTATTGTGAATTGTAAGCTCAGAGCCTCTACCTATGAGCCAATACATTTTTCTGAACTTTATGTTAAGTTCTTCTTTTTTCTTTTTGACATGATCTCTCCACTTAAGCTTGGCATCGAGGGTCATGCCAAGGTATTTAGCTGTATTTGCATATGGCACGAGTCGCGAGTTAATTTCTATAGGTAGGTGGTAAGCCTTTTGATAAGTAAAGTTAATATGCGTGGATTTTGTCTCATTAAGTTTGATTCGCCAACGCTTTGTCCAGTTACAAACCGCATTGGTCATCCTCTGGAGTTTGCTCGTTGCATCAGCGACATTATTTCCAACTGCCATAATTGCTGTGTCATCTGCAAAGGTGGCTATGGTTCCTTCATTTGTGGTTGGTATGTCCCTTGTATATAGTAAATACAGGATTGGTCCTAAGACACTCCCCTGCGGGACACCGGCAGAGATTTTCTTTAGCTCAGAGTATTCATCCTCATATTTCACTCGAAAGTGTCTATTGGATAAATAAGATCTTAGTATGGCATAGAATTGTCTCGGTAGATCTCTATGCAGCTTGTATTCCAGACTACTGTGCCAGACTTTATTGAATGCTTGCGCGACGTCCAGGAATATGCTTGAGCATACTTTTTTACGTTCTAACGTTCTTTCAATTATGTTGGTGATTCTATGGACCTGTTCAATTGTAGAATGCTTTTCTCTGAATCCAAATTGATGTGGAGGAATTAGTTGTCGGTCCTCAATTATTGGTTTAAGTCTCTTTAGTAATAATTTTTCAAAGAGTTTTGACATGATTGGCAGCAGAGAAATTGGCCTGTATGATTTTTTATCGTTAGGTGGTTTATCAGGTTTTGGTATCATGATTACTTCTGCTACTTTCCATTGATTCGGAACATATTTTAACCGAAAGCTCGCATTGATTATGTGTAGTAACTTACGAAATCCTTTGTTAGGTAGAGCTTTGATAATTTGGCAAGTAATCAAATCATACCCTGGGGCTTTTTTAACATTCATGTTACTTTTCACTTCTTCTTTTAATTCTTTGAGAGTTACTGGCCGTATTTCAAACTCATCCAGCTTGTGAATAGATATTATATTTTCATTGGCAGTTTGTCTTGGTAGCGGTTGGAAGGTTTCCTGGAGATACTCCGCAAATAGATCAGCCTTCTCTAAGAATCAGCTGATCTATCAGCTTCAATAAGAATATAAAAAAAAAATTAATTAATTAAGAATAATTATTGTGTTAATTTCAAAATTATATAGAAAAAAAAAGTGAATACGTATACATATACATATATGGTATATATGTTTTTTTTTGCATAGAGATAAAAGAAGTTTTAACAAACGGAAAGATTTTAAGTGAATGGTACAGTGTGTAAGGAGCATAAATAGAAATTTGATTTTTCAGCTTCCATGTATTGCGGAGAGTACTCTTGGCGACTTATGGTAAGTTTTTTTTTGATTATTATATTTATTGCTGATTCTGTGTGCTCCCAGCATTATTGTGTGCTAATTTACTTTTCGGGTGAATTGTTACATTTACAAATTTTTTTTATATTTGTGCGATACGTAATATGTATAGGTGGGTACAGCTTTTAGTTTTTTTATGCATTTCCAAAAATTGTCTAATGATACGAATTTTAATTTTGGCTTGAAATAAATTATTTAAAATGAAGCATTAAATTTTTTCAATGGTGATGATGTTGAATTGGAGAAGTTCAGATGAGTGTAATGCTGTATGTTTTGTTGTTTGGTTTTTGTTTTCAACACGTAAAGATTTGTGCAATCTAGAAGTTTAATTGGCGGCAAAGAACCTCCCATGCGGCTGAAGTATATCCGAACAATAAAGAAACGTGTTAGCCGCCAAAAGGTCGGTTACACCTTAAGATGGTACTATGGGGTTTTCCATCCATTGCAAAAACTTTATTTTTTTTGCAAATCGAAAATAGCAGTTTTTTAAAAACAGCAAAATTGAGGTAAAATCTAAAAATTGACTATTTTGCGTGAAAAAAAAACGGTTTTGAAATTAATAATCGCTATCCCCCTTATGCCAGATACAGTGCGCTTATAGAAGCCGAGTAGTGAGCGTCGTAAAAACAGGTACGGGTAAAAATTACCCAGTGTGTCTCTAACGTCAGAAAAACATGTTCATTTCAAAAATCCTTTTTTGTTAAATATTCGTGTGTTTGTGTTAAACATATAAGAGTATAATTTTTATCTGTTTCAATTAAAATATGTATATACAGAGAAACCTAACTATAACACATATCGAAGGGCCCAAAAAAGGTGTCCATTGAAGTGAGGTGTCCCTTGATCTGAGGATTTGTAATTGGGTTTCTATTTCGTATCCGATTTTAATGAAATTCAGCATTCCCAATGTGAATGGGATTCTTAAATGATTTTTAGATAAAGTTCTGGAATATGTCCAATTACGATGGAACTTGGCCATTTCTTATCCGATCTTGACGAAATTCAGCATGTACGATGAAAATGGAATTCCAAAATGATTTTCAGGTGAAGTTCTAGAATATGACCAATTAGGATAGAACTTTGCTATTTCTTATCCGATCTTGATGAAATTCCGCATGTACGATAGGAATGGGATTCTAAAAAGATTTTTTAAGCTGATTTTGATCAAATTCAGCATGTATGATGGATGAGGGATTTTAAAACGAGTTTTAGACGAAGTTCTGGAATATGGCCAATTAGGAAGGAACTTGGCAATTTCTTAACCGATTTTGATGAAATTCAGGAAGTAGGATGAAAATAGGCTTCTAAAATTATTTTTAAATGAAGTTTTTGGATATGGCAGACTAGGAAGGAACTTAATATGATTTTATGTATTTGATGACCTGTTCTATAAATAATTTTAGAACCCCAATTCTATAGTACATGCTGAATTTCATCAAAATTGAATTAAAAATGAGCAAGTTCCTTCCTAATTGGCCAAATTCCAGAACTTCATCTAAAAATCATTTGAGAATCCCCTTTCATTTTAAGAAATGGCCCAGTTCTTTCCTAATTGGTCATATTCCAGAACTTCGTCTAAAAATCATTTGAGAATCCCAGTTCCATCGTACATGCTGAATTACATCAAAATCGGATTAAAAAAGGCCAAGGGCCTTTCAAATTGATCATATTCCAGCACTTCGTCTAAAACTGGTTTGAGAATTCCATTTCCATCGTACATGCTGAATTTCATTAAGATCGGATAAGAAATGGCCAAGTTCCTTCCTAATTGGCCAAATTCCAGAACTTTACCTAAAAATCATTTGAGAATCCCATTTCCATCGAACGTGCTGAATTTCTTCAAGATCGGATATGAAATGGCCAAGTTCCTTCCTAATAGGCCATATTCCAGAACTTCGGCTGAAAATCATTTGAGAGTCCCATTTACGTCGTGCATGCTGAATTTCATCAAGATCGGATAAGAAATTGCCAAGTTCCATCCTAATTGACCATATTCCAGAACTTCATCTAAAAATAATTTGAGAATCCCATTTCCATCGTACATGCTGAAATTCTTCAAAATCGGATGAGAAATAGCCCAGTTCTTTCCTTTTTGGCCATATTCCAGAACTTCATCTAAAACTCGTTTGATAAACCCATTTCCATCGCACATGCTAAATTTTATCAAAATCGGATAAGAAATGGCCAAGTTCCATCCTAATTGGCCGTATTCCAGAATTTTATCTAAAAACCATTTGAGAATTTCATCAAAATCGGATAAGAAATGGCCAAGTTTCTTCCTAACTGGCCATATTCCAGAACTTAATGCAAAAGAATCCCATTCCCATTAGGAATGCTGATTTTTACTAAAATCGGATAAGAAATAAAATCCCAACCACAAATCCTCAGTTCAAGGGACACCTCACTTCAATGGACACCTTTTTTGGTCCGGTCGATGTCCATTGTAGTGAGGTTTCTCTGTATATACATATTTTAGTTCAAATATACTAAAATTATATAAGTTTAACACAAACACACAATATTTACCAAAAAGAGTTTTTTAAATAAGACGTTTTTCTAACGTAAGAGACACACTGGGTGATTTTTACCCATACCTGTTTTTATGACGTTCATTGCTCAGCTTCTATAAACGCACTGTAATTGGCCTTAGGGGGGGTATTAGTAGACATTGCAAACTTCCCTAATCCACTGGCCCGATGGTCCAAGGACTACGCGTTTTAAAATGGCGCGCGTTAAAAAAAAAGACCTGGGTTAATTTAAACCAGTGTGTCTCTTAAGGGTTAATACCCAACCCCAAAAAAGTTATTTTTCAAACGAGTATTATAGTGGTGATTGCTCAAAAATGGTTAGATTTCAAGTTATTTTCATTAGCCTTAACCAAAATGAATGCTTCATACTTAAACGATTGATACAAAGTTAGAATTCCATTTTTACAAAATAAATCAGAAGTATTAATTTATTATAGACTTCCCATAATCTTCCCAAAAATGAAGCTTTATTTTGTAACTTAATTAATTGATCAATATGATACTGTGGAGCACACTCCTACATTTGATACGGAATTTAAATGTGATTAAATACAAGAGTAGTACAAAACTAGTTTATATTGACGGGTAGCAAATATTTAATACGGTTCAATACTGCGATAAATGGAATCAAACATGATTTAATAGAAAATTTTAAGTCTGCATTCAATATTATTTCAAAGTATTTAATTTGACAAACTTCATTAATACTAAGGTTATAAATTTTTATCTGATTACGGATCCGGTATAAATAGGAATGCAGTCACTTTGCATATCACATAAAGATGAGTAGATGACAGCCGAGTGACCCGCAATTAATTGTAGATGACCTACAAGATTCAATTCGAAATTGTCAATGATATAAAGCAAAAATAAAACAGGTCCTAAGTTCGATCACACCGTCATTAACAAAAAAATGTCATTAAGTTCATCAGTTGAATCAACATGTTATTGCCTATAGTTCAAATAAGGTTTAATTACATTTAATTGTAGATCTCGGAATCCTAAATTTTCAAGTTTATAAATTAATATGGAACGATCAATACAATCAAACGCTTTACCTACATCAATGAATAATCCGGCAGAGAAATGAGAATTATTTAATGATGAATTAATGTTAGATACCAAGTGAAACATCGCTGCTTGGGTTTCGGCAAATTGGGTTATTTTTGAACATACAACTTTTCAGTAATTTTGGCAAAAATCAGAATAATAGAAATATGTATTTTTCTAACTTCTGGATCTTAATATTTCTTCTAGTCTTCGGGTTTAGCAGCCAATGAAACTATTTCTTAATTTTAAGACGACGTTTTAATAAATTTATTATCTTCCTCAGGTTATACATGGTTTTAACCATACATAAACCATTTAAATAAAATATATAGGAATTACCATGCCATACACTAACCTACCGTTAAATATATCTATAAATTTGAGGGGTATTTCCTTTCATATCCCAAACTTGTAAACACAAAATAAAATGTTTCATAAACGACAAATTGATTCAAATTGGACGACTACAATCAAAATATGTTTACTAAACAGTCTTTTCGAACTTGGAATTCCAAGTATTTACAAACGATTTATATTTTGGAAATTTAGATATAAAATCAATGATGCCAGAATAAATTTGATTAACCCATTTGATCCCACTGTACCTGTATGAGTACAGAAAAATCACTAACTTTACGACGCCACTACTGCGGTATTTAATGTCAAATTTTGATTTGTATTTTACCGTTATATATTGTTTTTACTTTGTTTATCATATTTAAAAGAAAAATCCATTTCGAGAAATGATTTTGAGTGTTATAAAATTTTTGAAGTACAAATATTTTACAAAATTTGTTATTGGTGTGGGATCAAATGGGTTAAGATCGTCCGTATCATTCGTTTTGTTGACAAGAATTTCATGATTACCAATGATGTGAGTCATTTCCAAAAATAAACGATTTTTGATGTTGTTCCCAAAATTTTTACTTGATCAAATTTAGATATAATGCCAGATGAATGCTGGCATAATGTGGTAGCTTGAGAATTTCTGATAGTTGATTTGACATCCGATTTATGTTGTGAAATTCGATTTTTTAATAGTTGTTTCGTAGTACCGATGTATTTCAAATGGCAATGGTTACATGGAAGTAATATGGTATCATCTGATATCTTAAATTTGACTAAAAATGTTGCGAATAGAGTTGGCCGCTGAAAATGTAATTTTACAATTTGTATTGAATACAGTGATGTTACACTTCTAAAATTGAAATCCCTACAGACAAAGAGAAATTTCCCTACTTTTCCCTACGTCCCACTTACAAATTCCCTACGGTTTTCCCTACACATTTTCTTACTAAATATATAAATTCCAAGATTCAAACCGTACTCTGTAGACATTAGTGGCTTTCCAATCGACAACCACAAGGATAAAATGAACAAAATCGTGCGTGAGAGCGATAATTTTTTTACTTTAACACTAAAACAATTAGTAAAAACTTTAAAAATGATTAAATTTCAATGAAATTTATGTAAATGGCTTAATTATTAATACATAGTAAACCATATTAAAACTAAATAAGGGCAATCACTTACTTCGCTCTCAAAATCAAAAATTAAAATCACAAGAAAAAACTAACAAACAAAAAATAACGGCAACATGATCTATTATGTAGTAAATTAACAAGACCGCCCTGTTACCATATCGAAAGTAACGAAAAAATTCTATAATCAAACATTTTTTCAAAATAATTTAAAACATTTTAGAAATTCCCTACAGTTCCATACATTTTGCTTAATTATTAAAAATCTGTCTTTTTTTCCCTACACACGCAATTCAAGCGAGAATTTCCCTACATGTAGGGAATTTTCCCTACGTGTAACATCACTGATTGAATATGCGCAATATGCTGGAAATTTGGCCACTAAGATTTTTAATATAATAAATTGATTTATATATTAAATTTTGATGAACATTAATATCAGTACCACACCACCATGCCTAATATTAGTTTGATTGAACCGGTTGATTAATTTGTTGAAATATTTCGGGTATTTATTATTGGCCAGATTGATTTGTGTTCAAAAATGGTAATTTATTATCCGCTTCTATTTCTATAGTGAATTTTAAACCAAAACGATTACTATTAAATTTTGAATGCACACAATCAATTTTATCATCCGGGACACGCAACAATAAATCATCGACGTATTTTTTAATAAACAAGATTTTAAACTCAATTGAGGTCAAGATGGTGTCAAGTAGCACTTCCATTACGACATCAGCCACTACTGGAGATAAAGGTGAACCCATCGCAACGCCATTTATTTGTTTAAAGTAGCTATTGAACAGGCTAAAATATCCTGATTTTAAATAAAATTCTAGAATATCTAGAAATTTTGGTTTGGGTTTTCTGGTATGTGGCTCTATCATTGACCACCTATGTATTTGAAATTATTTCTACAGAAAAATCAATCTTAATGATGAACAATGAAACACAAGTTGATTATCAACACATACTGATTTGGAATATTTTGTTGTGTAATGAACTCTACTAATTCGTACGAATTTTTACAGCTGTACCTCCGATTACCAATTGAACCTTTCAAAATTTCAGCTAAATATTTATATGTTTTATATGTAGGGCTAAGTGGATGATCCGGTTTATGGATTTTAGGAAGTCCGTACAATTTAGGCACAACTGAAGAGTAGGTCGTAAGCTTGTCTTAGCTTCACGATCAATATAATTGCCTAAAAATAAATTTTTAATTTTGTTGTTGTTTAAATTTTGTAGTGAAGGTGTGGGGTCCCTGTTTAATGTGTTGTATGTATAATCACTAGTTATACAACAAGAGGTTCGAAAATAATCGAATATACAGTTGATAGGACGAGATGTGTTGCTTAGGAAACACAACGATACCGCCATCTCCTTTAACCAATTGCCTGATATGACAATAAGATGCATGGTCGATTTTAAACTAAGTAACTCATCTTCCAGATCATCTAGCTTATTTAATAGCGACTTTATATTTAAGTTCAAATCATAATATTTATTATTCTTAAAAATCAGTAAAGAAATTATAAATTTAAAAAAAAAAGTACAAAACAAGTAAACAAGTAATAATAATAACTAGAAGTACTAGAAGAACTAGTTTAAACTAGAAATTACTAATAAAACGGTCAAAATAATTAAAGGACTTAAATGTCACGATTTTACTTTCTTTGCTCTTTTTAGCAAATTCAGATTTTGTACTAAACCAAACAAATTCAAAACCTTTTGATTTCTCAAATTGTTTAACAGTCTTACGAAGACAAAAATTATAGTTGGTCAGGCGATTATTTATATAAATAATTGATACTTCTTCAGGTTCAATCGATGAGTCAATTGAATTGCTGAGTAGAGGACTAGCATACTTTGCTAAAGCTGATAAGATTTGATTTTTGATATCAGATTTATTTATATTAACAGTAATTGATAAGGACTACAATCCAGATTTACGATTTTTAAAAATCCGTTTCGAAACAATATGGAAATTATCCCAATTTACCTTGATTGATTTATATCTTACAAACACGCCCTTGCAATAAATGACACTTCGTCATCGGTATATATTTTATTATTTTCATCGTCAGTGTAATTTTTGTTATTTTTATTGATGTCAAAATTTACATTTATCTTTGTTGTAAAACACAAAGTTGATATGGAACAAGCCTTCCTAAAATTAAAAGCATGCAACAAACTAAAAATTGACTACTAAGGAAATTAAGGCCTCGGAAGCGACTAATTTCCATTTAAAAATTTTCTGCTTTTAACTATTTCGAAAATTACCCCAAACCCAAAGATAAATCGTAACAGGGTTCAGTGGAGCTGGAACATTTCAAATGTTAACGCTTGAACAACATTGAACAAATGTCTGGCAACTGTGATTTAGTTTTAATGAGGATACATAAGGTCAATATGTGTCATTCGGATAAGGAGGTCTCGGATTCGTCATCGTTTTGGCTAAAGTCTATAACCGTAGCGGTTTATAATGAAGAAATAAACAAAGAAAACAATTGTAAGACGGCTTTCCAAACAATTTATCATATTCGATCTCAGACAGGAGTCGTAATCGCCAGCTTGGAAATACTTCTTTAAACCGCGGATATTTCACTTTGGACTAGAGTGGTGGTCATTGCCTCAATTTTATAACATCGGAACAAAAATTTACTTATAAGTTTATTACCCTTTGGTGCGAAAAAACATTTTTTTTGTTTTTAACATTCGCATATGTTACTTTTCTCACTGAATATATTCGTATTTTCAACGGGTCGAGAAACTATGGAATAATACTTCGCTTGCCAGACTTTAATGAAAATAATATCTACCGAAAACTAGAAACCTACACTAAACTTATTATATTTTAATTTTAAACCTTCCGGTATCCTTGACCATCTTTCTCTCTGTTTAAATATTTCACGTATACATAAATATAAAATTAGCCAAATGTAATACAATCTAATAATCATATTAAAATAGGAATTAAAAAGGAAATAATTTTTGTTTTCATAAATTATTGTTTCGATTTTTATAATTAATTAATTAAATTATCCTTTGACCTTCCAAAAATTATAAATTATTTTGTTGGCAAAAAAAAAAAGAAAACGCAAAAAAAAGAACTTTTGCTGTATTTTGGTTCGTTTTCATGATTTATTTCAAAATGAATATTATAATAAATTAATAAAACTCTTTTGGGATCATAAATAATAAATTCAGAAAAATTTAAACCAAACAAAATCCAAAATTGCTTAAATATTTTAGAAGCTTTTCTTTACAACAACAAAAAAAACAAAAATGTTTTATGTACGTACTCGTACATAAACAAAAAACTAAATTATGTTGATTTTATTTTGGTTTCAACATCACAAACCCTAATCATAGTGATGAGCATTGGTGAGGGATGGTCGTGCTCACACAAAACACAATAACTATAGTTACATACAATTATATCGTATTTTAGAATTATCTAATTTTATATAATAAAACTTTACGGAAATTATTTTTAAATTATTTATGTATATACTAAAGTAAAACTAACAAACGAGGATTATATTTTTTTCAGGAAGTTAATATTTCACGAGTAAAAGCAATATGGCTGGATAATTTTTTTTGATAATTGTCTTATGCTGGGTCCACACTAAGAAGACAAAACAGAAACATTGTTTGAGAAAAAAATGTAAGAAACCACTTCTTCTGAACATAAGATAATGTGGATCCTGTATTCCTGAAATTCAATTGAAAAAAAAAAAAAAGACTGGTGACTTTCTAGAAAATACGTCATTTAAGAACCGGTTAGGTTTTTCGATTGAATTCAAGAATACGAGCCTAGGACAAAGCCGATGTGAAAAACGATCGCTTTACTTATTTGCTATCGTTTTGTTTTGTTTCTGTCCACACTGCACCGCAGTTTCGCCATCGAAATACAGTCGTTGTCAAAATTATTTGTGTCACGCAAAAATTGTTAATGTATTCCGCAAAAGTTAAAACTTGGGCTTAACACTTAATAAAATAACTAAATTTGTTTTTGTATATTTATTGTTAATTATTGATATTTCATTTAGTAAAAAAAAAAATTAAAAATCTTTTTAATTCATTGAAATAAATTTAAAAAACAAATGGACAAAATTATTTGTGCCTCATATTTTTGGGACAAAATTATTTGTGCAGTATGAAAAAAATCAAAATAAAATAGTAAATCAATTAAATTTAAGATTATTTTTGGGTAATTACATAATGACAAAGTCACTAATGTTGTGTATGCAAATGGTCGGTTTTTGTTTAGTCTCTATATGATTTCGCATCTGGTTCAATAATTCGTTCTTAACATTACGTAGAATCTTATACCACTCGGTTTTCTATTCACCTCGCTACAAATTTTTGATCTTGTTAGATCAAGAATATCTTCCACTTTAACTTAAACTCCTGTTGGCGTAAATCGAAACCCTACACTGGCCGAGTTAAATAATTATGTTCAAGAGTTTTGTATAATTTCATGGTAATGATGCTTCTTATGTATGGTAGCATCATTGTGCTGAAGAGCAAATTTGGGACCAACTAATTTATCGTCAACTAGGAATGTTACCTAATTCAATAAACCGAAATTGAACTATGGCCTTGAACAGTTGTAGTTTCTAGGGCTTACACACAAACGGAATATGATCTACCGTCAGGAAACAAAACGTGAACGGCTTCATAAGATAAGCCCATTGCAATATAGAGAACTGGTTTATACCCAAATTAGTGCGTTTTTGTCTTAATTTGATAATATCGGAAATATTTTTATTATTACATAAACATCGAGCATTAATTAGTGTGGATACTGCCTCGGATAGATTCCATTGGGCAACACATAAAAGGTTAGACGCCTCTATAAACAGAACTATTCAAGGAGACTGTTCAATTTCGGTTTAATTTATGAGGCAACATCCCTGGTTGATAGTAAGCCAGTCGGTCCTCAATATTTCCTTCAGCATAGTTTTGTTCCCTTACATAAGAAGAGTCATTACCACGAAATTATACAAAAATCTTGAACATAATTATTTGACTCGGCCAGTGAAGGGTTTCGATTTACGCCTGCAGATGTTTAAGTTAAAGTGGAAGATATTCTTGATCTAACATGACCAAACATTTGTAGCGAGGGGCCTAGAAAACCGAGTGGTATAAGATTCTACGTAATATTAAGAACGAATTATTGAACCAGATGCGAAATCATATAGAGACTAAACAAAAACCGACCATTTGCATACACAACATTAGTGACTTTGTCATTATGTAATTACCCAAAAATAATCTTAAATTTAATTGATTTACTATTTCATTTTGATTTTTTTCATACTGCACAAATAATTTTGTCCCAAAAATATGAGGCACAAATAATTTTGTCCATTTGTTTTTTAATTTTATTTCAATGAATTAAAAAGATTTTTATTTTTTTTTTTTACTAAATGAAATATCAATAATTAACAATAAATATACAAAAACAAATTTAGTTATTTTATTAAGTGTTAAGCCCAAGTTTTAACTTTTGCGGAATACATTAACAATTTTTGCGTGACACAAATAATTTTGACAACGACTGTATTAAGAAATACAATACGACAAAACAAAAAAAAATTGATTTTATCGATATGCGACGTAAATTAAAAAGTGTAAAATCGTGGCAGTAGGAGCCTATTATACAAATTTTCCGATAATGTAAAATGAGATCCATTACGAATTTTCCTTTTTTAAAAGCTTAGTCTTTTAGTGATGTATGTGAAGTTAGCCCAATTTTCATCCCCGAAAAACGCGATGGTAACACTAAATAGTACTATCGTGACACTTTTTACTCTCAGCCCCGAAAATCCTGCTGTCACGAAAGTTTTTGTGAAGTTAGCCCAAAATTCTATCACTATAAATGGTCGTGATACTATATTTATATCCTGGCAGTTACTTAAAGCTTATACACTTATGCTCTCAGCCCCGAAAAATATTGCTATTGTGACATATTTTTAAATTCAAAGAGAAATTTCAACAATCTTTCTGGAACAAAATTCGCTACATAATATCATGTTTAGACAAAGAAAAATAAATTTTTGCTACCCTGTTCTGTAAAATGCAATATAACCGGTATGAACTATACGATAATTGCATGGTTTAATGTATTTGTTGTGAACTTTTTAGAATTTTTGTATGTCGGTGAGCTGTGATATAGTCCGTTGAAGTCAGAAAATATTTGTTGCCCTGCTCAGATGAATACAGCATGAGATAGTGGATGGTTTAATGTATTTGTTGTGTAATTTTTAGAATTTTTGTATGTCGGTGATCTGTGATATAGTCCGTTGAAGTCAGAAAATATTTGTTGCCCTGCTCAGATGAATACAGCATGAGATAGTGGATGGTTTAATGTATTTGTTGTGTAATTTTTAGAATTTTTGTATGTCGGTGATCTGAGATACAGTCCCTTGAAGTAATGCTATATACATCTGATCTAATGCTCCTCTATCTAATGCTATATTGATCTGAGTCGGCCAACAAATATTTTCTGACTTCAAGGGACTATATCTCAACTCACCGACATACAAAAATTCTATAAATTCCACAACAAATACATTAAACCATCCTCTATCTAATGCTATATTCATCTGGGCCGGCCAACAACTATTTTCTGACTTCAAGGGACTGTATCTCAGATCACCGACATACAAAAATTCTATAAATTTCACAACAAATACATTAAACCATCCACTATCTAATGCTGTATTCATCTGAGCCGGCCAACAAATATTTTCTGACTTCAAGGGACTAACACTTATTACCTTTATCCCAAGAAATCTGAGCCACATAGTAAATAAAAAAATTGTTTCTTGGAATAGTGTATTTTGACTATCGCGACAGTAATATTTTTCGTGGATGAGCTAAATAAATTATATGTAAGTAATAATTGACATGGCTTTTCGAAAAATTTTATTTGTGACATGACATGATTAAAATGGTATTAATTTCTACGTTTACTAATTTTCTACTATCAGCCATTTATATTCTTTTTTCCTTTTTCTATTTAACGTTTTTTTACAATTTCAAGTAATTTTTATCTTTTTTGATATTAAAGCTAAATAAAATGTCATGATAGTCATTTTTTTATAGGTATTGCCATCTGCTACTTTTTAAGTTTTCGGGGATAGAATTTTGGGCTAACTTCACAAAGGTCTTTTAGTGAAGATTAAAAAAATCATACATACAAATTAGACGGTGGTGGTTAAAGGAGGTTATTCCTTCATAATTTGGGTTATTAAGCCGGGCCCGCGGCATACCCGGGATACATTTAATAAAGGAATCTACCCAGTTATAGATACTTAAGCAATCGGTAGTAGCACAACACGTTTCTTATAATATATATGGGCTATTTGAATTTAAATTTCATATTTTTTCGTCCCCAATCATTTTTTTAATAAATTCGATTTTTGTCTAGATATTATAGATCATTTTTAAAGAGGATAAGTTTACTTATCTCACAAACTCTTGATCACATACAGAAATTTATAACATTTTTTTTTTAAATTATTTTGGACTTTTATCATCATGAACGTTACTTTACTTATCATAAATGTTACTTTATTTATTGTAGATAAATTGTGAAATTCATAAATATAAATTTAATTTTCCGACGTTTATTCACATTGGTGATATGTCTACCTCCAAATGTTATATTAATCTTTTGTATCTTCAAATTAATAATTTTAAAAATAACGTAATGACTTATTTTTAAGTAACGTTCATGACAAAAAAAATAAAAATAACACAAAAAATTATTAAAAAATATGCAAAACACAAATCTGCTCACGCCAAAAATTATATTTCACCGACATTTTTTTTTTTTGAATGGCAACATTTATATCATTAACGTCTTTGTTTTTTGCCGCCAATATTGCTCGTGCACATACGCTTTCAATTAATTCTTCTTTTGATTCTTTTAAAATACAAAGATCTTGTGGAAATGTAATTAAACCAGTTGTAATATCAATTGGAATTTTTCCATTTGCAATGTCCAATAAATGTTTTGAAAATGTTACAGCTGATTTATGGTTTTGCAAATGAACACGAATATTTGTTGTTAAATTTAATTTTTGAATGATTCTATATAAATTACATGATTATAAACACGCATTTAATTTATCAGCTGGAGTTGATCGTGTTATAACAGGTAGTATCTGTCTATAATCATCTGATAATATTATTGTTGTACCACCGAATAGCTGTTGTTTATTGCACAAACCTTGTAATGATTTTTTATGTGCCATTGTGCATTAGTCCCAGATTTTTATTTTGCATTGTTTTATTTATTTAATTTTTATTTTTTATTTTATTTTATTGCATTATTAGGACAACACACAGTATAAATACTTTTTAAGTGTTATCGCAACAACAATTATATCAAAAATTTACAATAACCAAATTACAATAAAGCATACAGGTTTAATTAAACATAAATGTAAAAAAACACAAACTTAAGATAATAAGGTCGAATAAACATAATATTTAAGGCTAATCAAAATAAAGAATTATTTAAGTAAAATCCGACATTCATCTGACATGCATTCTAAAACATGGGGAGAAAATCCAAGATTTGTACACGGGATATTATTATGAAATAGTCTAGTTGGCCTTGTGAAATAAGCTGGCGCATAAAAATGAATCCTGGAACAAATAACCGAATGTGACATATTATTAACAATTTTAAATAACAGGTATTCATCTAAAAGCATCCGTCTAATTTCAAGAGACTCGAAATCAAATATGCCAAGTCTAACATCGTAACTTAACTTCGCAGTAAACGGAACAAATTTAAAACATAAGAATCTAGGGAATTTTTTTTTTGAATCAGTTCAATTTTTATAGAATATATTTCATAGTAATGATTCCAAATTTGGTACCCATATTCTAAGGAACTGCGCACTAAATGATTAAATAGTATACAGGGTGACATAAATTTACGACCTCTTCTAAAAATAAAATCAAGAATACGAAACGATTTTCTACACAAACTATCAACATGTGTATCAAATTTCAATTTGTCATCAAAAATTATTCCCAGGTCTTTAACCTCACTGTTCCTGTTTAGCAAAACACCATCATTGGTATAGTCAAAATAGTAGCTTTCTATGGTGTAAGATACAATTATGCATTAACTAATAATTAAATATAGGTCGTTGATTAAACACCATTGAAAAACTCGATAAAGGTCATTTTGCAAAATTAACGCATCAGGCAAATTAAGTACCTCACTATAGATCTTTAGGACATCTGCTTAAAGTAAGCAATCGGATTCGATCACATCAATCAAATCTGTAGCGATTCATTTATTCAAATCATTGATTTCAATTCGTTTATCCCTACATTGGTTAGAATTATAATCCATTTCTATTTTTAAAAAATGATTATAGTTGAACAGCTCTTTCCTTTTAGTAGTGACACCGCCAGAACATTTAACTTTCTAAATGTACTGAAACAACTGAAAGTTACCACCACCTATTGTCATCATATAAAACTGATTCATTCAGCAACTACAATTTGCTTACACACAAAAACTCAGTCTAGTTTTTCTATATTATTAAAGTCTCGAAAAATTAAAATTGATTTTGACATACAAAATTTACTTTACTCATTCAGAAGAAATTCTTTCTACAAGTCGCCCGTCTTTACATACGTTACTAAAACGACTATAGCTATACTAATTAAAAATAATATTTTTTTCCCGTCGTTTAAACTCGAAATAAGTGCAATAAATAGTGTCGGGCGTTTTAACAAGTGCTTTTACTTTTCCCACCGGTCAAATAACGTGGTGGTGAATTTTAAATCCAAAAATTGTGAATCTTTAAATTGAATTTGTAAAATACATTTCTGTCGAATTAGACAAATAATTGTGCGACCGCCATTAAAAACTTCAAAGTGTTATTATTCGATCCAGTGCTGTAGAACCTATCAACAGTTTAATTAATTAATGTATATCGGTGTCAAACCGTATTATTAACGAAGCGCATCCATAAATCATTAATAAAAATTCGAAACAACAGAGAACCTAACGTTGAACCTTGTGGAACTCCAGACGTAGCAGTGAAACACTGAGATTTATTGCAATAATTTCATGTTTCTTTCTTTCAATTTTTTTTGATATATTACATGTTGGTGTTTCAATTATTTGCATATAAATGGGAGCTTTAGTACTGAATGAACAATTCTACCGCCATTTAGTAATGTTGGTGCTATACCTTAAGAAGCAGTTGCTAATGCTATGTTGTTTTGAGATCTTTTGCCAAAATTAATCATATCAAAAATGTTTTTCCAGTTCCTCCTGGGGCATCTAAAAAAATATAATCCACCTCTCTTTGATCATTTACAGCTGACAGAATTGTATCTTAAACATGGTTTTGTTGTTGATTCATTTTTTGTAAATCTTCTTGTAAATACATATTTATAAATTTATATCAAAGTTTATTTCAATATTAGTGATATTATTTACTAAACGATTGGGCGCTGTCAATCTTAATTGTGATAATGTTTTTTTGCAATTGATAAACAAAATTCTTCAATTAAAATTATGTTTGATTATAGTTATAGTCAACGACACTTATTAAAATTTTTAGTGAATATAATTTTTTATACATGAAAAAAAAAATTGCGCTATCTGTCGGACAAAAAGCAAACTATACAAAAACATATATACAAAATTTTATCAAAATCGGTGCAATGGTTCTTGAGTTTTAGTGTTACAAACACACACATGCATGTGAAGTTTATCCTAAAAATTTCTTAAAACAAGAAAAACAATAATTTAGGAATATTTTAAGAAAAAATTCACATGCTTATATACAGACGTAAAGTTTATACTACAATTTTCCTGAAACAACAACAACGTTATATTTTTTGAATGTATTTGGGTAATGTAAACATTCAGGCGGTTTAAATAAAATATCAAAATGCTTGATATAGAATACAATATTTTTTATTTATCAAAATAAATAATCATAACACTTTTTCTTGCAGAATTTTATCATGGATTTGCTTCGGTCTAAAATGATCAGAGTATTGAAATCCTGTTAAAAATGACGAAAAATTTGGTTGGCCCAAAACCACTTTTTTCGACGTTTTGAAAACCTCTGAATCTGAAAAAGCAAAAAAAAAAATGTCCGTCCGTCTGTCTGGACATCTGGATGTCTGGATGTCTGTACCCATGGTATCTCGAGAATATCTTGTCCATATGTCTCCATCGCCAATCTGTATCTATGGTCAAGGCGGGAATTTGAAAAGCTTTTGGAGACTGTATACTTCAAGAGGGTGGGGTATCTGCCATACAAAAATATTTACCATTTTTTTATACCTATATGCTGGTTTGATTATTGAATTGGGCATTGAATTTGGAGTTGATTTGAAGGTTAAGTTAGGGGCCAATTTGCGGGTTGAGTTGAAGTTGAGTTGGAGTTGAGTTGGGTTGGATTAGGATGTAGTGAGCAGTTAACCAGTTTTTTATATATCTTGGTTTGAGGATTGAGTTTGGCGTAGAGTTTGCGGTTGAGTTGAGGGTTGAGATCCGTTCCGTTTGCGGGTTGAATTAGAGCTGAGTTGGGGTTGGATTAGGGTTTAGTGAGCAGTTAAACTGAGGATTTGTGATTTTTTTTATAAAAATTTTATTGGGATTTTATATTTTATCCGATTTTGATGAAATTCAGTATTTCCAATGGAAATGAGATTCTCAAATTATTTTTAGATGCAGTTCTGAAATATGGCCAAGTATGATGTAATGGGTTTCTAATATGATTTTTGGACGAAGTTCTGGAATATTAGCTAATAGAGGTGGAAGTTGGCTACTTAACAGGTATTAGTGAAATATGACGTCCGCGATGAAAATGGGATTCTAAATTAATTTTCGGATAAAGTTCTGGAATATGGCCAAGTATGATGGAACTTGGCTATTCCTAACCGATTATTATAAAATTTGCTATATGCCTTGGAAATGGGATTTTAAAATGATTTTTAGATACAATTCTGGAATATCGCTAAGTATGATGGAAATCCCTAATGCTTAAACGATTTGGAGGAAATTCGACAAATGGGTTGGAAATTGCATTCTTAAATGATTTTAAGATTAAATCTTGGAATATGGGCAATTAGGAAATAGCTTAGCTGATTTAACCGATTATGATGAAATTTGACGCTTCCAACTATTAGAAGGAAATGTGACACAAAAATTATTGTTGGATGAGGTTGTAAGGGATATGTCAATATTGCTTTTAAATTGTTGTCTGATGAGATTTCGGTAAATCATGCAGCTATTGAAGTTTCTTTGAGGCAGCATAAACGTCTATTTTAATTGCCTAACGATCGAGATTATCTTCGAAATAATAATCAAGTTCACCTAGAAACTTTCATCGCCAATCCTTCGCTTGAAACATTGGGGTATGTTTCCTGAGTATTTACTGTCAGAGCTGTAAGTTTGGCCATGCTTAAAAAAATGAAGTGTGTGGCGGACACGCGCTGAAGAATTAAAACTACTAACGGTAGTGTAGAGTCTCGGAATTAGCAGTATCATTTTAGAATCACATTTCTATGACAAATCTAGAATTTATCATAATAGATTAAGAAATAGCCAAATTCTATACTAATTGGTCATATTCCAGAACTTCCAATATCCAAAAAATATTTTAGAATTCCATTTCCAACGCACATGCCAAATATAATAATAATCGGTTGGGAAATAGGCAAGTTCCATCCCACTTGGCCATGTTAAGTTTATCAAAAAGTCATTTTAGGATCCCATATCTATCGCGAATTTCAAATTTCACTAAAATCCGTTACGAAATAGATAAGTTTTATCCTAATAGGCCATTGTAAAACCTGTATATATGCGCAAGATATTTAAAGAAATCCACACGCCATGACCAATTTGAAACAAACTTTACACAAATATAGTTTTGGAGGTTGAGCTGAAAACTGAATTAAGAGATTCAGTTTGGTTTTGGAAGTAGACTTAATTATAAAGACCGAAGTTCTGATCACCTAATGAGGTATCAGCCCTTATATTTTGCATATAGAAATGTGGATTTATTTGCAAAAAACACCATATTCGGTAGGGGGTGTCGAACATGACGTAATACTAAACAGGGTTATAGGTCGTTCTCATCGGTTTTCCTAATAGGGTAGTAAGATGCATACATAAGCCAACTTATCAGCGATTTGTAGAATTTTATCATGGATTTTGAATATAGAAATAAGCATTTTTGCGTAAAAACTTCTTATGTGGTAGGGGGTGTCGAACATGTTCGACAGTCGACACCCCCTACGACAAAAGAAGTTTTTACGCAAAAATGCTTATTTCTATATTCAAAATCCATGATAAAATTCTACAAATCGCTGATAAGTTTGCTTATGTATGCATCTTACTACCCTGTTAGGGAAACCGATGAGAACGACCTATAACCCTGTTTAGTATTACGTCATGTTCCACACCCCCTACCACATAAGAAGTTTTTACGCAAAAATGCTTATTTCTATATTCAAAATCCATGATAAAATTCTACAAATCGCTAATAAGTTGGCTTCTGTATGCATCTTACTACCCTATTAGGGAAACCGATGAGAACGACCTATAACCCTGTTTAGTATTACGTCATTGTCGACACCCCCTACCACATAAGAAGTTTTTACGCAAAAATGCTTATTTCTATATGCAAAATCCATGATAAAATTCTACAAATCGCTGATAAGTTGCCTTATGTATGCATCTTACTACCCTGTTAGGGAAACCGATGAGAACGATCTATAACCCTGTTTAGTATTACGTCATGTTCGACACCCCCTACCACATAAGAAGTTTTTACGCAAAAATGCTTATTTCTATATGCAAAATCCATGATAAAATTCTACAAATCGCTGATAAGTTGGCTTATGTATGCATATTACTACCCTGTTAGGGAAACCGATGAGAACGATCTATAACCCTGTTTAGTATTACGTCATGTTCGACACCCCCTACCACATAAGAAGTTTTTACGCAAAAATGCTTATTTCTATATGCAAAATCCATGATAAAATTCTACAAATCGCTGATAAGTTGCCTTATGTATGCATCTTACTACCCTGTTAGGGAAATCGATGAGAACGACCTATAACCCTGTTTAGTATTACGTCATGTTCGACACCCCCTACCACATAAGAAGTTTTTACGCAAAAATGCTTATTTCTATATGCAAAATCCATGATAAAATTCTACAAATCGCTGATAAGTTGCCTTATGTATGCATCTTACTACCCTGTTAGGGAAACCGATGAGAACGATCTATAACCCTGTTTAGTATTACGTCATGTTCGACACCCCCTACCACATAAGAAGTTTTTACGCAAAAATGCTTATTTCTATATGCAAAATCCATGATAAAATTCTACAAATCGCTGATAAGTTGGCTTATGTATGCATATTACTACCCTGTTAGGGAAACCGATGAGAACGATCTATAACCCTGTTTAGTATTACGTCATGTTCGACACCCCCTACCACATAAGAAGTTTTTACGCAAAAATGCTTATTTCTATATGCAAAATCCATGATAAAATTCTACAAATCGCTGATAAGTTGCCTTATGTATGCATCTTACTACCCTGTTAGGGAAATCGATGAGAACGACCTATAACCCTGTTTAGTATTACGTCATGTTCGACACCCCCTACCACATAAGAAGTTTTTACGCAAAAATGCTTATTTCTATATGCAAAATCCATGATAAAATTCTACAAATCGCTGATAAGTTGGCTTATGTATGCATATTACTACCCTGTTAGGGAAACCGATGAGAACGATCTATAACCCTGTTTAGTATTACGTCATGTTCGACACCCCCTACCACATAAGAAGTTTTTACGCAAAAATGCTTATTTCTATATGCAAAATCCATGATAAAATTCTACAAATCGCTGATAAGTTGCCTTATGTATGCATCTTACTACCCTGTTAGGGAAATCGATGAGAACGACCTATAACCCTGTTTAGTATTACGTCATGTTCGACACCCCCTACCACATAAGAAGTTTTTACGCAAAAATGCTTATTTCTATATGCAAAATCCATGATAAAATTCTACAAATCGCTGATAAGTTGCCTTATGTATGCATCTTACTACCCTGTTAGGGAAACCGATGAGAACGATCTATAACCCTGTTTAGTATTACGTCATGTTCGACACCCCCTACCACATAAGAAGTTTTTACGCAAAAATGCTTATTTCTATATGCAAAATCCATGATAAAATTCTACAAATCGCTGATAAGTTGCCTTATGTATGCATCTTACTACCCTGTTAGGGAAACCGATGAGAACGATCTATAACCCTGTTTAGTATTACGTCATGTTCGACACCCCCTACCACATAAGAAGTTTTTACGCAAAAATGCTTATTTCTATATGCAAAATCCATGATAAAATTCTACAAATCGCTGATAAGTTGCCTTATGTATGCATCTTACTACCCTGTTAGGGAAATCGATGAGAACGACCTATAACCCTGTTTAGTATTACGTCATGTTCGACACCCCCTACCACATAAGAAGTTTTTACGCAAAAATGCTTATTTCTATATTCAAAATCCATGATAAAATTCTACAAATCGCTGATAAGTTGGCTTATGTATGCATCTTACTACCCTGTTAGGGAAACCGATGAGAACGATCTATAACCCTGTTTAGTATTACGTCATGTTCGACACCCCCTACCACATAAGAAGTTTTTACGCAAAAATGCTTATTTCTATATGCAAAATCCATGATAAAATTCTACAAATCGCTGATAAGTTGGCTTATGTATGCATCTTACTACACTGTTAGGGAAACCGATGAGAACGATCTATAACCCTGTTTAGTATTACGTCATGTTCGACACTCCTACCAAATATGGTGTTACACATAAAATCCTATTTAGAAATTTTAACTTATACTTTGGTTAGTAATTTTTAATTGAAATTTTTATATCAATTATATATTTAATCCTTAATTATAAAGTATTTAATAATTTACTTTTATTAGTGCAAACATTATTCAAAATTATTTATAATTTAAGTACTTTGTGCAAGAGCCTAAATGTATGCATTTTACTAATACTATCAAGAATTTAGTTGGTGTTGTTGTTTTAGGAAAACTTTAGGATAAACTTCACATCGGTACACACACGTCATTTTTATATTATACAGGGTCTTTTGTATTTGAGTGTAAATATTTTCAGGGATAATTCCTTGATTAATTTCAAGTAAAAACTCGTTCCTAAAGCGGGACCCATTTTTAATATTTACTGATAGTCCAGTCAGTGAAGGTTTTTCGCTCTGAATTCTTACGGACAATACCGACTTTCGTGAAATTTGGACAGTATAGGTAGGGAATGGTTCAAGGAACAAAAGTTATATAGTGCCGATGTGTGCTTTTACCTTGAGGGTGGATGCCACCTCTTTTAGGGGGTGGAAATTAGTACAGTCAAAATACCCACAGAAATCGATAGAGGGATGAATTCTAAGCAAAAAATATCGCATGAAGTTTTTTCGATAAATCAATATTTTTCGAGTTATTCGCGATTGAAAATGTTGGGTTTTCATCTAAAAATGCATGCTTTAGAGCGATTTTTTCACGAATAACTCGAACACCTTGCGTTTCATCAAAAAAACCTTTCAGGACCAAAATAAAGCTTAGCAAATAACAAATGATTGGTTTATTTTTATTTCTTTAGATGCAATACGAACCGAGTTGTGGCTCGCTGACAGTGACTGTTTGTTCGCCGAAAACAGAATTCAAACCGTTTATCTTTAAATAACGGAAAAACGACTAATTTAAAAAAAAAAAAAAACTTGTTAATCAAGTACTTGAAAAGACCTTTTAAATTAGATTCAGTAAAAGTCGTTAGCATAACAACTTACAGAGCTATTATAAAAAAATAAATGGTGATCTTATTTTTCAGGAGAAAAAATCAGCAATGAAACAAATGGCTTAACCGCAAGAATTGAAATTAAACGTAATCCATTTACAATATATTTTATTTAGGTACTAATAATAGGTTCTGGAAGTTTGAGTGGTTTAGAATATCTAGATTTGAAAAGAAGTTTGATTCAATTTTGAAATGATTTTTCAATTTTTTGAAAAAAATCTTTTTTCACAATAACTCAAAAACGATACACAATAACTCAGAACGTACAAAATACGAAGTACAAAAATTAAGGGTTTTCTTGCAGAAATTTCGTTATTTTTTTATTTCTCTAGGATGAAAATTAATCGAGATATCACCGTTTTAAGTTCGCATTTTAGTTCGAGGGCAACCTTCCCCGAACCCGTTAAACTCAAAAATCTCAAATACACAGGGTTCAAGAAGTTCAACCTTCCAGGCCTAACAGCCCTTGAAATTCCCTATAAAATGGTTTTTAGAACATTTAAATATCTTTAAAGTTAAGGAAGTTATCGTTAAAAAACCAATCGCGTTTTTCGGTGAAATTTTCGGATTGCTCTCAAACATGCATTTTTTAGATGAAAAATCAACATTTTCAATCGCGAATAACTCGAAAAATATTGATTTATCGAAAAAACTTCATGCGATATTTTTTCCTTAGAATTCATCGCTCGATCGATTTCTGTGGTTATTTTGAGTGTACTAATTTCCACCCCGCAGAAGAAGTGGCATTCACCCCTAGGGTAAAAGCACACATCGGCACTATATTACTTTTGATCCTTAGGATATTCCCTACTTAATGTCTAAATTCCACGAAAATCGTCAATGACTGGACTATAGGATATACAGTGCGTTAAAGAAAAGTAGTTTGAGTTGGTACCTACACGCATATTTTTCGTAATTACTCCAAAGTTAGGTAGCCTAAGCCAAGCTATTTGTAATATTTTTTGTAGGGATCAGAATTACCTTTGGTTTGATGTATTGTGTAAGTATGTAGAGCCCATTCCGTTATTTAATTATTAATGTTTAAACTTTGAATTTTACTTAAATATCACTAAAATTTTGCTTTTTCATAGTTTTCTACTCATAAAACATGAAAATAATGTCATTTTTGATTTTTGTTTCTTCCTCATACAAATACCTACAAATATCTCATAGACACATTTGATGTACGTTTCTAGATAACATGAGAAATTAGAATACAAATGTGTCATGTCAATTAAAAATCAATCAATTTTGTAGCTTTTATAAGACATTTTTTTTGATTTTTCGTAAATACTTTTTACAGCAAGTGCACAAAATGGCCACCTCTATTTTAATAATTTTTTCTGAATTTATATTTATAAATTTTTATTATCCAAAATCTCCCCTACTTTTATTGCAGCCGAATCAATTGTATCGTTTAGATCTTCTATAGTTATAACTTTAGATGAATAATCGAGCAGTTTCATTGTTCCCCATACTCAATTTGGTTTAGCCCACGAATACAGATTATGGAATTTCATAATACCGTTCTTCGTAAACTGTGATTCGTCCGTCGTCCATAGAATATTGGAAAAAAGTTTCCGTTGTCCATTTGCCTTTGTAAAGTAGGTTGCAATACTCCCTTCGTCTCTCAAAACAAGCTGACAAAAGAAATTGGACACGTGTATGTATAATGGTATAGCAGAAGATTATTGTCATGAAGAATACTCCAAATTTTATAGTTTGACATAAAACATATAAATCGTAAAGACAAACGTCTGATACTGATTGAAGGTTCATTTCTAGCCGCTCGTAGCACAGCATCATCGCTATAAACAGATAAAGATGGAACCGAATTAGCATTCACTGGATGATTAGCCACCCTTCCCAGTTTCACGCAATCTTCTAAATTTGTTGGTAAATGTTTTAGTAAAAAGTATTTACGAAAAAATAATAAAATGTCTTAAAATGCTACAAAATTGATTGATCTTTAATTGACATGACACATTTGTATTCTAATTTCTTATATTACATATCTAGAATAGAAACGTATATCAAATATGTCTATGAGATATTTATAGGTATTTGTATGGTATGTGGAAGAAACAAAAATCAAAAATGACATTATTTTCATGTTTTATGAGTAGAAAAACATGAAAAAACGCAAAATTTTAGTGATATTTAAGTAAAATTCAAAGTTTAAACATTAATAATTAAATAACGGAATGGGCTCTACATACTTACACAATACATCAAAACAAAGGTAATTCTGATCCCTACAAAAAATATTACAAATGCTTGGGTTAGGCTACCTAACTTTGGAGTAATTAAGAAAAATATGCTAGGGTATCCAATACCGATTATCAAGTACCCGGGTACTCGACTATTTTAGCCTTTTTTCAAGTACTCGATTACCCGGGTAATTTGAATGACCACCGGGTAACTTGATTCAAAGGAAATTTTGGAAGGGTGCATTTTATTTTGTTCAAATGAAGCAAAAGCGTTGTTCTGATAGCAAAATATTTTAGCTCGAAGGCACTTTTTCGATTTAGATTTTCCATAGATTTATTCCCATTTTACATAAGTATGTTTAAAAGTTTATTAGCCATTTGGCTAATTGGCTGACGTTTTCAGTTTGACAACTTTACTGTGGTTATTGTGTTTGTTAGAAATGCCATTAAATTAATCTCAACATTGCTTGGCAAACGAATTTTTCATATTTTCGATAGCTTATCTTCAATAAGCGCTATCCCACAAATTCAAAATTGTTCAGGGGAAACAAAAAACAATATTATCCTGAAACTTATTATATCTCAAAAGAGTAAAATATCACATTTATTTATATAATATTTTAGTTTTATAATTCAGTAAATAAAATAATAAAACTATTTAGATTTATTTGTCAAAAGATTAAAGTGTCAAATCACTAGGGCTGTGATTTTTAGGTAAAAACCTTTTCGTGCTGGAGCTAGGTTTACGTGTTTTGGTTACATAGAAACTTGATTCATAAAATTTCCTTTCATATGGCATCGGTTTGTTAGCACCTTTTCTCACCTTTTCCGTGGTTTGAAACCTTTTTGACCTAAATAAACATTTTTGAACCTTTTTGTCGCCTAAATTGTATAGTATTCAAAATCATTTCCAAATAATCATGAAATGTCCGATTTTACATCAAATTGGTATCGTATATTTTGGTCTACGGAAATTAATTTAAGACAAGGGACAAATGTGAACGCGACATAAAAAATTTCCTCAGTTAAAAAATATGAATACGAAAACACATTTGTTCAGTATTTTTATTTCTAAAAAGTGAAGTTTTTACATTAGTTCCAAAACTACTTTAAATGTATTTTTTTTTTTGTTTTCATTGGCATCCATGAGGAAAAATTTGCATAAATAGGGTTTTTCAGTCGGTTTCATCGATGGACAAGTGTTATTTTGTCAAATTTGTAATGTGACAATCGTTGCAGTCAAAAACTCACAAAACGATCAACATATAAGATCCCAAAAATACAAAAAAGTGCCACAAAAACCACAGAACTACAAATCAGACGTTTATATCTGAGGTGGGGAATGGAAACGTGACGCACCCGGCTTTTTTGGTTAAACAAAAAGCCTATAAACGATGAAACTATTTCACAAGTAAAAAGTGCGATAAATACGAATATATGTATACTGGTGACAATAGACGAAACAACCGACACAACCGGAAGATATGTGGCTAATGTTGTGGAAGGTGTTTTTAAATATGGATGAAGATGAAAGCCGCAAAAAGCTTTTATTGAATACTGCTATATTAGACAAAGCCAATAGTTTCACAGTAGCTAGACTTTTCGACGATTCCGTTAAAATTGTATTCGAAGATTTTAACCTAGACAAAATTTTAATGTTTTTATCAGATGCTGTGCCTTTATGGTGTAGGCGTCTGCTGCAATTAAAATTGTCTACCCGAAAATTTTACACGTTACTTGTTTGGCACACGGGATTACATCAAGAGGCCGAACCTATAAGATCAATACATCCCGATGTGGAGAGATGATTGCTTACGCCAAACATTTATTTTTAAAAGCACCTCGAGAGTTCAAATTTTTAGAGAATTTGAACCGGGTTTAGAGCTTCCACCAAAGCAATAGTCAATACTTTTTATTTATGAATTTTACTGTGATGAAATAAGCAACAAATTTAAGTTAATAAACTAATTAAAAGCAGCTTTATTACTCAAATAATTTTAATTTTTGGAACCTTTTTGCCACCTTTTTTTAATTTTATAGAGCATATTTTAGGTACCTAAAATGCATTTTTTAGCACCTAAAATTCACAGCCCTACAAATCACTAAGGGTTAGGAGGTTATTACATTAGAAAATATGCATGTCGCTGATAGACCTTTATTTAAATGCGCCTTTAGCACTCAAATTACCTTCCAAATATCGTAATATTGCAAAGTTAGATGGATCTGAGATCGATAAAGAGATTTTCATCAGAAAGTCATTTTTGAAAAAACTGTGGGATAGCGTTTATTGAAGATAAGCCATCGAATATATTATGCAATTTGCAAGGTTCTTATATTTTGACGGATAATGCACAAACATAAAAGATCAATGAGATTTTCTTGTTCGATTGACGCCGAAATTGCGATTGCTTTTTCATAGAGAGGAAACAAATCAATCTAAAACGAGATTAGTTTGTGTCGAATGATAAATGTGAATTTGATGCATTCTATAGCATCAATTTTCCAGATTAATTAAAATTTCGATAACTTTTGTTTTTGACGGAATGTTTTTCGGTTTCTGGTTATCTTTTAGATTTTCAGTTTGTTTTATTATTTAATTCAGAAAATTACGAGTAGATGGTGACAAATATTTTAAATATACAAGAATACAAATTCTTCACGTATCCATAAAGAATTTTTAATTTATTTTTTAATAATACATGGTGAAATAAAAATTAATTGGATTCAACTAAATTTAATCAAGTATAATAATTTAATTTGATTGGCATTTCCGAAAATTTTAGGTTACGACAAAAATGTAACAAATATTGAAAAAATTGATCTAATCTATATATTCTAATTCAAGTCATTAACAAATACATAATTCAAATGGGATCATTTTAAGAAAGAAGAGAATAGGATTCAGAAATTAGTATGTGCCACTTATTAATCCAAAGAGAGGGCGACAATAGCATGATCTATGATTTTTTTTTAAAGATTTTATGTACATTTAGGTTTCTTTTTTATTACCCGGGTATCAGAGTAACCCGGGTATTGAAAAAACTAATACTGGACTACCGGGTACTTTGAAACTCTGGTAATTTGGATACCCTAGTACCAACTCAACTACTTTTCTTTAACGCACTGTATCTCAGTAAATATTGAAAATGGGCCCCCATTCAGGAACAACTTTTTCGCTTGAAATTAATCAAGGAATCATCCTTGAAAATATTTACACTCAAGTATACGAAACACCCTGTATAGAGATGCTTCAGAAAGCTTGAAACTTGAAAACATTGAAATGTGAGATTTAAATGCAAATGGCCCATATACATTTAACTTATATAACATATACAGGGTGTTTTGTTCTTGAGTGTAAATATTTTCAGGGATGATTCCTTGATTAATTTCAAGCAAAAAATCGTTCCTGGAGGGGGGGCCCATTTTCAATATTTACTGAGATACAGTGCGTTAAAGAAAATCAGTTTGTTGTGGTATCTTCACGCATATTTTTCTTAATTACTCCAAAGTTAGGAAGACTAGGCCGAGCATTTGTAATATTATTTTTAGGGGTCAGAATTACCTTTGTTTTGATGTATTATGTAAGTTCGTAGCTCATTCTGTTGTTTAAATATTAATGTTTTAAACTTTGAATTTTATTTCAATATCACTAAGATTTTGCGTTTTTCATAGCATTTTACTCATAAAACATAAAAATATTAAGTAATTTTTAATTTTTACTTCTTCCTCATACAAATATCTACAAAAAACTCATAAAAACATTTGATGTACGTTTATAGATAACATGAGAAATTAGAATACAAATGTGTCATGTCAATTAAAAATCAATCAGTTTTGTAGCTTTTTTATGATATTTTATTAGTTTTTCGTAAATACTTTTTACTAAAACATTTACCAACACGTCTAGAAGATTACATGAAACTAGAGCTGTGGCTAATCATCGGGTGGATGCTAACCCGGTACCATTTTTATCTGTTTATAGCGATAATGTTGTGCTTCGAGCAGCTAGAAATGAACATTCAATCAGTATCAGACGTTTGTATTTACGGTTCATTATATTTTATGTCAAACTATAAAATTTGGAGTATTCTTCATGACAATAATCTTCGTAAATACCATTATACACCCGTCCAGGGTCTTTTGCCCGCTTATTTTGTGGAACGACCAGAGTTTTGCGACCTAGTTTTACAAAGGCAAATGGACGACGGGAAATTTTTTCCAATATTCTATGGCCAGTTTCCGAGGGACGGTATTATGAATTTCCATAATCTGTATTTGTGGGCTACAAAAATTGGCTATGGGGAACAAAGAAACAGCTGGTTTATTCATCTGAAATTGTAACTATAGAAGATCTAAACGAGAGAATTGTTGCGGCTGCAATACAAATAAGGGAGATTTTGGATAATCAAAATGTATCAATATAAATTCAGAAAAGGTTATTAAAATCCATTAAAAATAGAGGTGGCCATTTTGAGCACTTGCTGTAAAAAGTATTTACGAAAAACTAATAAAATATCATAAAAAAGCTACAAAACTGATTGATTTTTAATTGACATGACACATTTGTATTCCAATTTCTCATGTTATCTATAAACGTACATCAAATGTTTTTATGAGTTTTTTGTAGATATTTGTATGAGGAAGAAGTAAAAATTAAAAATTACTTAATATTTTTATGTTTTATGAGTAAAATGAATAAAATTGAAATAAAATTCAAAGTTAAAACATTAATATTTAAACAACGGAATGAGCTACGTACTTACATAATACATTAAAACAAAGGTAATTCTGACCCCTAAAAATAATATTACAAATGCTCGGCCTAGTCTTCCTAACTTTGGAGTAATTAAGAAAAATATGCGTGAAGGTACCACACCAAACTGATTTTCTTTAACGCACTGTATCTCAGTAAATATTTAAAATGGGCCCCCCCCCTCCAGGAACGATTTTTTGCTTGAAATTAATCAAGGAATCATCCCTGAAAATATTTACACTCAAGAACAAAACACCCTGTATAAAAGCGGCATTCTGGAAACAAAGTACATTAAGCCAAAATTCTACGACATCTTGTCTGACTAAAATTTATTATTCAATTATAAATTGATATTTCATTTTTATTCACACTTTTCCCGCTTCCCCAAATAATTGGAGAAAGCCATTACCGGTTCTGACAAAGAACCATCTAATACTTCCCTATCTACCACCTCAACCAAATACCGTTCTTTTTCTAGTATAGTAGGATGCTGCATCGTTATTTCACTCGATGTTGAACCCCTTCTTAATCCTCCTTGCTCGCATAGCGATTCGGCATATCTTGGATGTTTTATTTTTGAGGCAGCAGTGATTTTCCAGATGCTTTAAAAATAGCTGTGGTAATTTAACCCATAGCTTTATTTGTCGATATCGCTAAACGTTTGACACTATTAACCATGGAGTCTTTTATTGAACTTAGCTAAAATTGGCATTAGAGGTAATATTTTTTATTGGTTTGCAAGTTATGTTGAAAATCGTTGTAATAGGTGAAACAACTAGCTTCGAAGGTGTATTAAGTTGTGTCGTTCCTCAAGGATCAGTTCTGAGGCCTTTATTGTTTTTGATCTATTTTAACTCGATCTTCGATATTGATCTATTAGGACATAGCCACAGCTTTTGCTGATGGTTTGGCTTTGAGCTTTGGTACGAATAGCGATGCCGATGCTAAATCAATGCTTGAAAACAACTTAAGCAACCTAAGTAAATGGTTTTATCATCATCGGCTCGCTATAAGCATTAAACCTAAAGTTATGCTATTTGGTTTGAATAACACTAATTATTCGGATTACCCTGTGAAATTCTATAATCTTAGGAAATTATGCCCAATTAGTACTCTGAAAAAACTTTATCACGCCCTAGTGGAATCAATAATAATGTATAGAATATCCAGTTGGAAAGACACTTATTTTAGTATTATTGAGGGTCTATATGTTGCCCAGAAAACATCATCAGCTATGCTTCGTCAATTAAATTTGCTACCACTTAGATATCTTTACATAAAGTCTTGAAAATATTTTTTAACCGTAGTGATAGTTTTCATAATCGGATTACACGGGTACATAATACAAGAAATCCAAATTACTATAATGATTATTTCCGTTGCAATTGTGATAAACATCTCACTCAATTGTGAGATGTTTAGAAGATTTTATCTTTAGATGTCACCGTATAAAAACTCTAAAAATTGAATGTAAACATCAATTTGAGAGCGATGTTCGAACTTAGCTGCTCTGCATAGAAAATGTTGAAAGATTTTTCTAAACTAACATTATATAGTTTTGGGTAAACTTCAGATATTAAAACTGTAAACATCAAAAAATTGTAAATATTAAGTTAATTAAAGTAGGTATAATTATTATTTTTTTCCATATATATATCGTCGCTTCCAATTAAGAGTATTACATCTGCAAATCAATAATTTTTAAATTTTGGAGAGGCCTTAAAATTGTTAATGCTAATTTCGAATTAATTTTTTTTTAAATAAAGTCCTTCCCAAAAAGTGTGGCAAGACTTTTATTTAAAAAAATTAGACCAAATTTAACCTTTAAAATTTGACACGCCCCTCCAAAAAATTATTGATTTGCAGATGTAATACTCTTAATTGGAAGCGACAATATGTACTTTTATAAGAAATCTAATGTATAGTACTTAACTCACTGCATAGTGACCAAAGATTGTAATAGCTTACCTAAATTGTTTATTTGCTCCAACATAGATTTTTAATCTTAACATAACTATACATTGTTGTGGCTATACATTGTTCAACTAATATGTTAATTAGTTCATAGTTTGTTTGTATTATTATTAGGCTGTTAGTTGAATTAAATAAATAAATGAAAATAAATTTAAAACACAGCATGTTGGTTGCAGGACCTTTGTGTTCGCAAAACCCCAGAAAATCGAAAGTAAAATAAATTTTAAGCAACGTCTTATCCAACATCAGGCACAAGCATAAATTTTCATAAACCGACGTAACTACCGATTTTGAGCAAGCTAGGATCGCCCACTTTATAAAGAAAGGCGTTAATTTTCAGGCCACCCGATTAATCCGCCTGGACTCTAAGTAGAGAGGAAACAAGCCAACAGATGAGCCGTACTTCAAAATATTTTTTCTGTCTTAGAAAACCTCAAAACATGTAAATCCACAAAAATCCGGTATCCGACAATATTTCATGATTACTAATTCTTTACTATACTACTAGCGTAGTAAAAGAAAGCCAAAATTATAATACACATGTAAATGAGTTTAACACCCGGATAATATATCAAGTTAACATTTTGATAGTTCCCATTATACACATAGTTAATTAAAATTTAACCATATACACTTCTAATTATTTCACGATAATTTTCTTAACAAACGGAAAATTCCAATTATTTTAGTTAACCATTTACAAAAGGAAAACAAAAGCCAACTCAAAAGGAAAAAAAACTTAAACTTATTTTTCACCATAGACAAGCAAAAAAAGGATAAAATATTTCCAAAAAAAAAAATTCAAGAAAGGAAATAATTTTTTGCTTTTCTTATTTTTTACTAAAACTTGTGTAAAAAAGTAAAATAGCAATAAATTAAATTTTCCACCAAAGAATTTATATAGAAAATTTTCCGGATATTTTAAATTCTTTACGATTTGTGTGTGTGTGTGTGTATGTGTGTTTTCTTTTTTGTTTAAAGAAAATACTATATAATAAAAGAAAATTATATTTGTTTTATTTTTATTGTTAGCGTACATTGCTTGTATATTTTGAGAATTTTTCTTGTAAACTACAAAAGAATTTTGCTTTTTATTTTACCCAAAAATCCTTTTTATTTTATTTAAAAACAAAAATTATATTTTTCTGTTTTTCTTAATAATATTTTACTGGATTTGTGTGTGTGTGTGTGTGAGTGTTTTTTTTTTGTATTACTGTTGTTGGTTTGGTACTGTAATATAAAATTGAAAAGAAATTTTAAGGATTCTAGAAAACAAACAAAAACAAATTCGTAAGAGCATTCGGAAATAACGATAAAGATGATGGAAATTGTATATGGATTTTAAATTTAATTTAAGGATTTTCTAAAAAGTATTTCATATTTTTTGTACCATTTTAAATAAGAAAAGTTATTATGAAAATTCATATTTTTTGTGTAGCCCGTACGTATTTTAAATGAAAATTTATATATTTATGTTATGTTTGTATGGATGTGTTTGTTAAAGAAAAAGGAAAACTAAAATTACAATAATCATAATATTTAATGTAATACAGCATAGTAATGGTGATTTATAGTTGTGAAATTTATTGCAAAGCATGCGACACATTTTTTTTTGTTGTATGTATTGTATTTGGTTCCAAAGTCACATTAAGGTTTTGCTTTTGTCGACAAACACTAATGTAGAAGTGAAAATCCTTAACCGAGTTTTGCTTGATGAACTTTATAAAAACGTAAGATTTTTTAATCAAAGGTTTATGTAACATCAAGAATATTCTCTAGATTGCTTGGAATTTATTTATTTGAAATTTAGACAATACAAAAATAAACTAATTATGTGCTATAGACGTAAAATCAGCTTTACTTTTATTTGTTTATTTTACTTTAATTCATTTATTTACATATTTTACTACAAATTAAATGGTAATCTACAAAAGTTTTACAACTTGCTGATGCAGATTCCTTATAGTAGAAGAACAAAAAAACATTTTTGCTTCTTCTTTTTGACAACACTAAAACGAAAACAATTTAATTTAAGATAATTAGCATAAAATTAGAAGAATAACAGCACCAACATATAATAAAAAATATAAATTAATAATGTTTTAAGGCCTAAGTTAAATACAATTAACAATTAAACTAGTGATGTACATCACAGTATCTCAGTAGAAGTAGCAACCACTAAAGATTCAATAATTTTAAATTAAAGTTGAACAGTTCTTTTATTTGACTACTGTATAGCTACCTATAGTTTTGAAATAACTTTTGCCAAATTTTTCGCTTGAAAGGCCATACCCGCGTGGCAGATTTTATTTTAAGTGGTAAGGACTTATACAGCAATAAGCCACGTGACAGTATTCTGTTTACAAAGTAATTTGGACAATTACACGTAAAATGAGAATGTATTGACTTTACTGTTAAAAGATCATAATTACACTTTAATAATTTATTTTAAATTTTGAATATTAACAGAAGTAATTCGACATCGTTGATAAGGTGTCAGCCTTGGCAATGTGCAAATGATTTTAAAGAATTTATTTTGCAAACTTCCTAATTCCTTCTGTTTCATTAAATCGACACAGTTCCAAATAGAATTAAAATAAACAAGTTTTGAGTAAACAAAAGGGAAATATATTTTCCAAGCGGTTTCTTTATAAATAAACGGTCTAATAGCTGATTTAGTACATTCAATATTTCCGTTCTATTTCAAAAGAATATAAATCCGAGAAGAGTGCAAATACATAAAATACAAAATTGTCCGTACACCACCCGTTAAAGAAACATTGATTAAAAAAAAACATTACAAAGCAAACAAAAAATTCAGTTTTTATATTTTTAAAGCTCAAATTACATTTAAGAACCTGAAAATAATAATAATCATAATATAAATTAATTTACTTTCACGTTTTCTATGATTTACTATTTAAACAACCTAAAAGGATGTCAAATAATTGTACGTACACACAAAAAAGTTGACGGAATTTTTTAAAAGAAATTACGTTTAATATTTGGTGTTGATTCATGCAATGACAATTTGCAACCGTATTTTCAATGAGAAAGCCAACTTCCGAGTTATTTCGGGGTTAATTCTGGCCCATTCCTCCATAATGACCCGATTTAATTGTTCTTTACCGCTATTTTAGGGATCACGAATCTTTCGATCCAAATAATGCCATAAATTGTCAATGGGGTTGAGATCTGGTGGCTGGAGAGGATGAGGGAGTGTTGAATTTACATTGTATAATAACCATTCTTTGATCAGCTTTGTGGAATGCTTCGGGTCGTTGTCATGAACGGAGCGAAAATCTTGCCCATGTTTCATTTTCTCAGCACTGGTTCACAAATTATCATTCAAAACATCCAAACAATCAAACCAGTTCATTATGGTTTCAGTGAAAAGCTCCCCAAACTATTATACTTCCGCCACCATGTTTTACTCAAGTTTAGGGTTGGATTTTCGCCACAAAATAACTCGCACATCTGAACCAAAAACGTTAAATTTACTTTCGTCCGACGGAATAACATTTTCCCAGAACTCATCGCACTCACTCACATATCCCAATGCATATTCCAGGCGCTTTTTAATATTTTTTTTTCGACAAATACATTTCTTGCGTGCAGCACATCCACTCTTGTTTATGCAAAATATTGCGCATTGTTTAAAGTTGGATCGCTATTTTTTCACGTTGATAACCTTTGGCAGTGATCGTTGATCACTATAAGTTTTCGATTTTGTTTTATTTCCCTCTCTAATAGACGTATTAAGAAATTATATAGAATTGATAGACAATATTAAACACAACGGGAAGTACGCTTCATTCGACATCTCAAACACGTATGGCAATATACCAGTCGATGAAACAATAGAAATTGTGAAAGATCTATTGACAGCCAAAAAGGTCGATACTACCGAAATAATTCAAGCCGTGAACATACTCAAGGTCATCACTTCACAAAATTATTTCAGGTACAAGAATAAATGTTACAAACACATAGAGGAATCCCTTCCCATGGGAAATCCAATATCGGGAACATTAGCAGAAATATTTATCAGCAACTTAGAACAAAAATACATTCTTAACGACATCAACAATATAAGAAAAAACATAACATATTGGTACAGGTATGTTGATGACATTTTAGTATTATTTAATGGAACAACACGGCAACTTAAAATACTACATAATTACATAAACAACCTTCACCCAAATATAAATTTCACTATAGAGACAGAGAAGAATAAGCAGGTCAATTTCGTGGACATCACAATAACTACACTGAGAGAAATCGTATTCCACTATTATGAAAAGTATATTCTCAAATACACAAATTCTTAACAAATTTTTAGAATCTATTGCATAAATTTAGACGAAACGGATAAATTTTTACATAAATATGATTTTATAATTTGACACTTATTTGCTCTCTTTGATAGAATTTGAAAATACTTAAACCAAATCATTTATGCACTTTGGGGGGATTATTATTTTTGATTTATGAATTGTATACTTCCATTCATATTTTTACAAAATGCAAGCAATTGTGTAATGTTTATTCTCAATTTTACTAAATATATTGCATTTAAATTAAGAAAATTGATTTTCTTGAAACATTATCACTAACAAAGGTTAGTTTTGAAGCATCTATTCTCAAATTAAATAAATCTAAGCTTGGTATTTGAGCAGATAATATAAAAATGCTAAAAATGGGATGTCAATTAGTGTTTGTTCAATAATATGTTTCGATTTTCCATTAGTTCGGATGATTGAAACATTCTCTTATATGTTAAAGGCTGTTTCTTAGGCAAACTAATAAATGGCCTAATTTAAATAAGCAACCAAGAAATATTTTGTGGCGATAAGCATTACCATCAAAAATTAAAAATGGGCAACATAAATAGTATTTTAGTAATAAAATAAAAAAAAATTGCAACTGATTAAATTTGTTGATAACTCATTATTGCTGTTTCTACTGGTTGACCCCAAAAATCTTTACTTCGATTCCAAAGCAATTGATTGTGTTCTCTTCCAATAGTTCCAACAATTCATGGTTCATAATTGTTGCCAATTAATTATGTTTTGTTCCAAAATCAAACTATTTTGTATGATAATAAGAAATTTTTGTTTAGTGAAATGTTTGTCGGTTTATTGCCACCCTTGAAATTGAGCACGTGCGAGTCACTGTGAAAATAAATTGAAATAACCGAGTGGGCTGGAAATGATTCAAATCATAATCCGTATGCGTTCTGAATAATACAGACCCCACTATTTTCTGTAAAGTCATTTGTTGGATTTGAACTTTAACGTTCATATAATAAATAAAACATTTTGTGAAAATTGTCCCTTACAAGGCCCTATACTCCTAACAAGATCATTTCTAATGAAAAAAATACACTTAAAACAATTATTGAGATTTTATCCTGTGTTTAGAAATTACCAATTCAATGCATTAAAATGCAACAACAATTGCATAATGTAATGACTTCTCGATTTAGGTAGGCTGAAATACAAAAGCTTCAACTAAAATATACACAATTACGCGTTTATTGTAATTCACAGTTACATAGTTTTGGTGTTAAGAAAAATACAACATCAAAATTAACGTGAATTACAATAATCCTCAATTTGTGTATATTACCCGAGTAACCACATGTCACAAAAAAGCGACAAAAAAATGGTGATTGGTGGAAAAAAATGTGACAAAAAATTGTCACAATATGGGTGAAAAATGGTTGATGGGGTTGACGCCGATTGTCACGCGTAAACGAACATTTTGTAAATCAAATTTGTTGGTTTTTGGTGGAATATTTTTGAAATTTTTGTTGAAAATTTAGTCACAAATTCGGCAGTTGTTTTATGGTAATAAAGTAAAATATTTCTCGATATTTTCTGAAAAATTGATGGTTTAACTGTGGAACTAATTATGAACTATTTGTTGAAATTATAACTACAAATTCGATAGTTTTTTTATAATATCACTTAATTATCAACAATTTTGTGGATATTTGTTGGTTTATTGATACAATTATGCGTAAGAAAATTTTTTTTGACCCTACTTAAATAATTTTGTAAAATATACTCCATTGTATGGTTTATTTGATATTTTTATTATTATTTATTTAAAAAAAAAATATCTACCAAAAATGTAGAAATATCAAAATCCCCCCCGTACTTTAACCCGAGCCGAGAGTCAATACAAATATCTCGACTCTAAAAAATGAAAACTTTCCATGAGTTTTCTATGTGGTAGTTTGGTTTCGTACAGATAAGCTCGCACAAACAAAAAGTTCGGTCTACTCATCAGGTACTCAGGTAGCTACGACCAAACACAAACTACAAAAATAAAATTCCAACTTCATACATTCAGTATGAGGCAAGAACGTAGTGACTTAGCGAATTATAAATTCACCAAATAAAAATGGTCAAAATCTTTTTTTTTTAGAGGAGTAAAATGAACATATATTTTGTCACAAAATACCCGCATAAATATGATACAAATTGTCAACTTTTTTTGTGGCAAAAAGGAACTTACATTTTGTGATAAATTGGTGATTAAAATTTATTTTTTTCGGTGGTAAAATCAACATTCATTTTGTCACAAAATACCCGCATAAATATGTTCCAAATTGTTAACTTATTTTGTGACAAAAAGAAACTTACATTTTGTGACAAATTGGTGACTAAACATTTTTTTTTTGGGTTGAAAAATCAACATTCATTTTGTCACAAAATACCCGCATAAATATGTTCCAAATTGTTAACTTATTTTGTGACAAAAAGGAACTTACATTTGGTGACAAATTGGTCTAAAATTTTGTGATCACCATTTTTGGTTACTCGGGTTAGTTTATATTGAAGCATGGTTAAACCCAAACTAAATTTATTATTACGCAAGATAATTCTCAATTCTTGTATATCAATTTTAAAATCTGAATAAATCTACGATTCGTCAACATTTTTATTTAATTTTCATAATTGAAGAATAATATTGATGCTTTGAGTATAATTGCTGTCACAATTTTGAGAATACTATTCATGAAAATAGTTTAAAATGGAAATAACATATACTTTTTGTTTGATTGTAACAAATCACTTACAACAACTTGAGACATTCGAACTCAACTCCGCAATCGGTCCAAAATTAGCCAAATGTTTTGTTTTGCTTTATTATTATCAGAAAATCCAAGGAAATGCTTCATTTTCTGTATCGACTGGGATGTTTGAGGGATAAGCAAGATAGTTTCTATCATGTTAACAAAATCAATCAGTCAATGTTACAAAAGAAATCCAGTGGATTGCAGCCAATTGCAATTACAGCGAGAATTAGTATTAATTTAATTTAGGTATGTAGGAACGTAGTTTTAGGTAAGTACTTATAATACAAAATTATTGTATGGCTTATCTGTAATATTCAATTTTATTGAATTTTTGTTTCGACACTTGCGATGTATCTATGAAATGAAAACCGGCAAAGGTAAAATATATTGACATATATTGGTTGTACTTCAGTAAGCTTTTGTTATTAAATAAGTACAAAAGGTGCAGTAAGGGTTTTCTACATAATACATTTTATAATCCTTTCTACAAAGAAATAGAGCAGCAAACATGCGATGTTCATTTACGATTTATTTATAAAATGTTGCCCACTTATTTTCCACAAATTGACGCATTCTACATATTTAATAGTTCGGTTTCGGATGTACACTTGAAATTGAGTATTTGCGAAAGTGTCACTGTGAAAATAATTTAAATTATCCAGGTCGGCTGGAATTGATTTAAATCTTATCTGCGTACATTCTGAATAATACTGATCCTACTATTCTCTGTAAAGTCTATTGTTGGGTTTGAACTTCAACGTTCATATAATATACGTAAAATTCCTTTACAAGGCCCTATACTCCTAATAAGATCATTTCTAATAATAAAAGACACCTAAAATAATTACCAAATTTAATTGCATTAAAGTGCAACTGCAATTACATAATGAAATTACTTCTCGATTCATGTAGACTAATATACAAATGCTCATTGTAGACTATTACACACAATCTAAGCATTATTGTAATTCAAAGTTTATTTTGTTTTCAAAAATAATACAACATAAACATTACGTGTGAACTGCAAAAAGCCTCAATTTGTATATATTAGTTTATATTGAAGCATCGTTAAGCCCAAATTAAATTTGTAAATATGCAAGTTAATTCTCAATTCCTGTATATCAATTTCAAAATCTGAATAAATCTACGATTCTTCAACACTTTTATTTAATTTTCATAATTGAAGAATGATATTTATGATTTGAGTATAGTTTTTGTCACAATTTTGAGAATAATATGCAGGAAAATAGCGGATTATAGTTTAAAATGCAGATAACCTATATTTCTTTTTAGCAGATGTTTTATCCTCAGTTTGTGTTCAAAATTTAAACAGTGCAGACGTGCGTGTGATTGCTGCATAAATTTATTTTCCGAAAATAAATTTTACGGATTGTGGAAAGTGAAAAGTATAAGTTTTATGTATTGCGAATTAGAGTGTTGTTTATGAAAAGTGTAAATAGGTTGTTTTATTAATTAAAGAGGTTTGTAGTGCGGCATAATTTTATTATGTTGAACTACTTCTCCAAAAATTTCATTATCATTAATATTATAATTTTTTTTTTGCTGCACAAATACCAATATTTAGGTTTTTTCAACGTTTCTGGAAACATCGAATGGGAAAAATATATTATTTTTATTTAACAGCCAAAGCCCACCGAAGCTTACTGATGAAGCACGACAATATCTTGTCGATGAAATAATTCAGGAATTCATGTCAAAAGCACCTGTATGGAAATTGTAGACTTTAAAAAAAATTCTAAAAATATTACAGTCACTTTTACATCAGAAGAAAGTCTAAGTTGTCTGATTCAATAGGTCTTCAAAAGCAAAATTCAACCGAAGGATGAATAACGGCAAATCTTTATTTTTACATATTTTTCATTCATATACATCTTTTTAATAAAGTTTAAAGGATATTGCAAAACATTTTCCTCGTATGAAGTTACGGATCCTATATCGCAGTAACAATATTGTTATTATTAAAATTATTCATTTTCCGTTTTATTTATCTTAGGAATATTTATTTAACCTGCCTTCTAAGACATAGAAATATGCGTCTGGGTGCTTGTATAATAAATACAGGAATTTTTCCAGTCGTCTAGAGAATAAAGGAATATTTACCAGCCGAAAACACCGAAGCAGCTCAAAATCTTCAGGAAAAGCTACTAACTAGTTCTTATTCTTGATAAACCGTTTGTATATATAAATGAATGTGCATTTCATTAACAGATGAAAGCAGCGAAAGCCATGATGTGGAGACTTTAAATGAGAACCTTCTAGCTAACAAAAGCTGGCTCAACTGTTTTCACGTACCGTGGGAAGCGGTTGAATTCAAGTGACAATCAAGCTTTTTCGGTAGGCTGCACGAATTAAACTCCATAGGGCCTACAACAGGATTCGGCAAATGGTTTCAAAATGATAAGTTCGGAATATTGTTTTTGACAGAATTAAAAGTTATTTTTATATAACCTGTTTATTTAAGGTATATAGACTTTGAAAATGGATTTCCTAAACAAAGTAACTTATGAGTAAGGCAGTGACAACAATTCCGTGAAGTAGCAGATCAACTCCTCCAACGACATATTGAAGACATCAAAGTAAAGAAGGATGCTTCGATATTAAGAGCATCTACGACATAGGTAAAATAAATTAAATTAAAACGTTAAATTTTAAATATTAATATTACATATCAATACAGATAACAAAAATATCACCATCATTAAATTGCTGCATTTGCGTTACCGCCGACTTCAAGAGTCAGCAAGCGTATAACAAAAAATAATATGGAAGCCTTCAATGGCAAGATCGATATCATCATTCTTTCAATTACGTGTTTTTTAGTTGAAATTGATTTATTAAAACATTTTACTAGAAACTATGTACATACACATGTATGTGCATAACTATTTATTTAAAATTAACCCAGTAATATGTTATTTCTAAAAAAAAATTTATCAAATTATATTATATCTAAAATTAAACTCTGTTAAAGAAAATAAGTAAGGAAATTTTACAATATAAAAAAAAATTTTTATTCAAATTATCAATAAAAATTACTATACAAATTTAAAGAAATATATATTTTATTTACTTAATTTGAGATTTGCTGGAATTGATAATATTCTCGAATTGTGAATTTCATTCTCAAAACAAGAATTACCGACTGAGCAAAATTCATTCATGATAGGCTTAATTCAAACTAAACATTTTATAAACTGTGAATTTCAGTCTTGAAGTGATACCAATCTCCTTCTCAAATGAAACCTTACACGCTCAAATTTATTCATGTTTTATGAATATTTGCATCAATAGGAATGTAGTTATACTTATTTCATGTGTAGTTGTTACGAATCGCAAGGTTCGTTCCATTTTTGTTTGTTCGGAGATCCGTGCAAAAACACCGAAATCCTTTCTTGTAAGTTGAAGAAACAAAAAAAGAAATATTAAGCTTAATATGTTGCGCTTTGTTAAGCTTACGTGCGGCAACGTTCGTGTTTTTTGTGTTAATACCTTTTGTTGGGCATAGCAAATTTTAATTATTTTGGTGTTGTTTTGACTGTGAAGAGGAACAATTGAAAAAAAAAAATAAAACGAAAATAAATTCGGGGAGTCGAATTTTGTTCTTGAGATATAGAGGACGACAGAAAAAAAAAGAAAATTAAAAATAAAATCAAAGCGAATAGTAATATTGTGATGTTAAAATTCAATAATTAAAAGTAATTAAGTTCTAATTTTAGTTTTGCAAACTTTTAATATTAAAACAATAAAATAAATAATTAAGTGTTTAAGGCATTAGTTTAATAAGTTTATATAAACATTAATGATAAATAAATTTAAGACCTTACACAAAAAAATAAAAAAATGGTGGAAATTGTGTGTACATACATGTGGTTTTTGTAGAATAATACCAATTGTGCGGACATTGTGAAAAACAAAAAAAGAAAAATAATAATAAGTCTAAAATTCTTCATTATACAATATTATGTTATATTGTATTATGTACTATAATTGGTTTCATTATGTACATATAAACTACAAAAACAGAAATGAATAAGTGTAATTCAAGCCACAAATTTGGAATTATCATAAACGTATTTTTTTTCATTAATTGAAATTCCATAAAGAACTTGAGGATTAGAAATTCCAATATGGCGCGTCGTTGCTTAAATAATAAATAAATAATAATTTTATAATTTTATAATAAATAACTTAATAAAATCTTTACTATACAATATAAATACACATAAGCATAAAACATTAAATAAATATTTAAATAATTAAATTAACATAAAATAATAATAACCTGGTGTTGAAAACTATGTAAAATGTTCATATATAATTAACAATTTGGTTAATCAACAATTTAACTATAATGATTTGAAAATAAGATAAGTGAAATTGGTGTACATATATAAAACAAATTAAAACAATGAGATAAAATATGGACAATCTCAATTAAATCTACTTAGTGTACTTAAGTTTTTTTTTATTTTTAATTTTTAATTATTAATTATACAATTTTTGTATTATTATTATTAAAGACATTTTTTTTTATTAATAATTTTAAGTTTATATGGTGGGGGTAGTGTTAACTCGGTTTCTTAGACATCTAGGAAGAATTGTTATTAGAATAGTACATTTTTTTTTATATTTCTTTTTAACAAAAGTTTCTATTTTTTTGTTTTTTTTGTAATAAAAAAGTAATTGATTCAAAAAATTAATTAAATTCATTTTTTTCAAAGTAATTTAATTTTCAAATTATTCATTTTATATTTACTTATTATTTTATTTTTTTTACAATGAGATAAATTAATATTCGACTGGGGAGGTGCGGTGCGGTAGGTATATCATCAGGGAAGGATCAACTATGTGACCACAACCAACAATAAAACTATTTTTTTTAGATTGCTTTTTCCTATACAACGGTCTAACAAGATTGCGTCATGTTTTGGTAAACCCCACCCCAATCCGACGAGCTCTAGCCGGCTTCAGATGACCGTATCAAAACCTCTGACGTAGTAAAGAGAAAAATTTTCTGCTAACAATACCCTCTTAGGGGGGTCTAATTGTTACATAGTTCTAAAAAATATCAAGAAAACATGATTTGAATTAGAGAAAAATCTTACTTATTCTGAGAAAGATTGATAAAAACATTAACAATTTTAGAGTACACTACTCTTCGATTAAGAATATTATGTTCTTAAACAAAGGAAATCAAAACAGAAGGCGATTTTAAATTTGAAAAAAATGTTAACAATTTTTTAGTTTTAGATTTATCATTTCGATAATTGTACAATTGAAAGAAGAAAGCTAGTTGGCTTGAAATATACATTAAGTTCTTAATTTCATTATTTCTCAAAATTATAAATCATCATCGCTTTATTCTAAATTTAAGCAAAATTTCTCTTAGCGCATATTGAAGCAGCTTTATTGCATAAATTTATACATTTACTGCATAAAATGAGTAGTCTTTTTTTTCAGTGTAATAAAAACCAAAAACACAGTTTTAAGATGTATCGTAAGCCGATGCAAACGAACCATACCATCCATTTCACTTCAAACCACCCGAAATCACACAAAATATCCGCATATATAGATATGATTAGTAGATTAAATAAAACACCAGTGAGCCACACAGATTACACCAACGAAATAGAAGTCATAAAACAAATAGCGAGCAGCGATGGTTTCAACAGCAATATGATCGATGAAATTAACAAAAAATATAAAAGGAAAAACTACTTGACATCGCTCACTACATTAACAACAGAGAGAAGAGAACCACAAAAATACATAACAATAGAGTATGACAGCAACAACCGCAGTACTATACACAAAAATTTTCGCCAACACAATTACAAAGTAGAACATAAAACTTCAAATAAAATTGAAAATCGCATCAATAGATCATGTTTTCCGAAAGAGGCAGCACGATCAGAGAAAAAGTACAGAGCGTTTTCCAAAAGAAGCAGCACGATCACAAAATTAATACAGCGCGTTTGCCACTAGATGTCACTACACAATCAAATAAATATTACTGACGTTTTTCAAAAAGCGACAGCCAAAATCAATTTAATTATCACGTATTAATAATAGTCACTTTTATAACACGAAAATATTTTTGTTTATATTTACAAAATGTATACATAAAAATGTCATACAATTTTTGACATCAAATAATTAGTGACACCTAGTGGCATTATGTGAAAGTTGCTTGTGCTTTCGGACTTTTCCGAAAGATGGTAGCTCTTGCGGTTGTAGACAATTTGACATTTAAACATGATCTATCCACACAATACACAAAGAGAGTACCATGCAGGAGTGTACAACATAAAATGCGATGATTGCGAAATATTTTATATTGGGCGAACTGGGCGAAATTTCAAAACGAGATTTGTCGAACATATGAAGGAAGTAGAGAAAACAAATATAAAATCAAATTTTGCGCAACATCTGACGGAACATCATCACAAATGTACGAGTTTTGACAACAACGTTGAAATTCTACATAAAATGTCGAAAAGGGACAAATTAGATCGTGCGGAGGAAATTCAAATACACGAACACAGACATAATCCGTATATTTTGAACGACAAAATGACACACAACGCCATCTACCAAGCCATTATAAATAGCATAAATTTTGTTTCTTTTTAAAATTAGTATATTTTTATAAAGTTGACAAAGAGCTTGGTGCTCGAAACTACACAGTACCTACTAAAAATGACATTAAACATATTGCCGCTAAAAGAAAGTAAAAACATATTCTGTTTTTCAAATATTTGTATTTTTATTATTTAAATAAAAAATTGTTTCAAATAAGAAAGTGATAAAATACACAAAATTAAAAATAGATCTTTTCGGAAGTAATATAATTGTTATATTTGTTAAATTACAGTTTGAAAAGGACATAGCTAACTGTTTAAAAATTAATAAGGTGGAATTAATTAAATTTTGGAATAATTGTGGAAAATGGACAAACTATTTAAAGATTAATATCGGCATTTAGTTTTAAGTGATCATTAATAATATCACGTGTCGTTAAGTTAGTTAATTGACAGACAATACTAGAAATATCGTATGTTTGTAACATCTTAGTTTATCATTCACTTACTTATGATGACGTATAAACTAATACACTTAATTAGTATCTCTTAATTTGTTTCACATAGGTGAGTAGGGATTTTGGAGAGTGGTGGGTAATATTTTAATATTCATTGGGATAAACCTCGTGGGTTGTGGTAACCGATTAAATTATTTATAGGAGAAGCAGCACTGCACTACGTCCCAGCGATTGAGATGTACGTCTTTCTACTGAGAATCAATGCAGCGGTAGTCGGCACCGCTGCTTTATTGAAGGATATGGAGGGATGCGACCACAGTTAAATTTCCAGGGAGACGTCATCTGTAATTTACTGAAATTATTTTTATTTTTAGGTTGTTTTATGAAGGGGTAGTAGGTGGAAAATTAGGACTAACCGAATTTATTTACGGACGGAATCTAGATTTACAGTAATTCAGTAAGCAGTACGGTTGAATAAGTAACTTTCAATTTGAATGTTTAGCAGAATCTCCTGAAATGCACACCTAGTTAACTTATTAATTTATTGTAGAAGGCCAAGGATTGAAATGCTGTTATAAACTTAATTTGATAAAATGTAAAAGATTATAATTAATAAGGTTTGTGTTGTGCTAAGTATGAGCTAAACGATTAAGTATTGGCCGTCATGGTCAGATCTCAATGACATTTTAATCATCCTTCCCAATCCTTCTAAGTTAATGTAAAAACAGGTATACGGTGAGCCCGGCATAAAATTCATTACCCGGAGATCCTGCTTAATACTCAAAATCAAACAATAATCAAATAATTATCAGGGGTGAACCCGTGTACTTTTAGCAAAAAGTTGTAATTTTTTTTAATTTCGCTAAAAATGAACACCAGGCATCTGTATGCCTATATTGGCCAGAAATAATGCTTCCCGCTTAAACAGCACTTTTATTGGGCCAAAAAAATTAGAAAGCTACGAATTTTTTCAAACTTAAAATTAAACTGAATTTGGCGGCTCGTAACTAAGCCAGTGGTGTACAAGCCAAATGATTATTTTTGACAACTTTTCAAAATAAATAGAGCAATAAAACCCCGATTAGAAAAAAAAATCTTCTGAACAATGCGGTAATTATTTCTGTATCCAGAGCCACAGAATTTATCACTCCACCTCACATTAATCCCTCTAGAAGACATGAGTTAAGCACGGTCGAAGCGATACTTACGGAATACTGTATTTTTGAGAGAGCATGCGAAACGACAGTCTGGAAGCAAACTTCTGTATAAGCTGTATGGATGAGGAGGAGGAAGACACTCTAGTTCAGTTTATATGCCCATGTCCGGCATTTTCACACAGAAGGCATAAGCACTTGGGTAAGTATGAGATTGACAACCCTTCGATCTCGGAAACAGTGAAGTATGGGGAATAAAATTCTGTGTAATCACAACAGACCATTATCGGTCTAAGTGTGTAATAAAATCCAGTCTAACCTAACCTCAGGCCAATATTCTTTCGGTGATCGGTGGCTTTCTTGTAAAATACGTCGTTTCAGTTGAAAATTTAAATTGCTTTATACTAAAGTCACCGCCTTCTCTTTTGGGTTAATTTCAAGAATACTCTACTACCTCAAAACTGTATCGGTTGGATAAAATCACGGATTTGTTTAATTTGTACGTGACAAAATTATAGAATTGTATATAGGTAATAAATTAATTTTTTTCATTAAACACGATGCGATTTACATACAATATTTGGTGTATAATATTTTACGGATAGTGTAAACGCCAAAAAATCAGATTTTATGAAAATTGCAAACTGGGTTGCTGATCCATACCGCAAAAATATTGTACAACAAATATTGCATCTAAATCGCTTCGTGTAAAATAAACTTAAGAGAAACAGCAAAAGAAGCGGGGTGGAATAGCGGGGTGGAATTTAATCATCAAACCAAATGTTCGAATCAAACGGTTGTGTTTATTTATCTTTTCTTTTATTGTTAATTTGCAAATTAAAATGAAATTTCAAGTTAGTGAGTTAATTGTGAATTATGTGAGAATGGGTGATAGAATAACAAATTTAGATGTTTACCAACTATTCAAAGTGTGTATCTTTCATTTGTAATTTTTGAAATTAATTTAATTTTGAACCACACAAAAGTATAAAGTTGTGCAAATTAAAATATTTTTAAAAGCATTTTTATTTCAAAAGAGTAAAAAAAATATTTTCATTTGGGTTGCAGCTTTGAATTTATTTTGTTCATTAACATCCAACAGCTACTCAAATGTTCCAAGTTGTTTATTTTTTTTTCCCACCACAACAGTTAATAGCTTGATATTCAAAAGAAGAAGCTCTTAAGTACATTACATATTTATGTATGTATGTACATCGCTTTTGTATAAGAAAATATATCTTTAAAATCTGTGACGATTCATCATAAAATTCAGAGATATTAAAATAAATGAGATGTACATCTACAATACATAATATTGAAAATGTATATTGTTCACCTATTTTGCCATCGGTGCTATTACTCAACTTGTATTATAAAAACAATGTACATAAATTATCCTGTTCAAAAATAATCCGATAAATGGTTAAAACAATTTGTTTAATTGTAAATCTATAATTCGAAAACAATAAAGTTCATAATTATACACAAGGCGCTAGTCTGTAACAGTAGAAAAGTTTGTACGAGAGGAGCAAAAAAAACTTTGTCTATTAATGCTTTTTTTTGCTACCAAAAACAGTTTCAAATATCGTTCTGCTGCTGTTGCTTATTGCTTATCTATATTTTCCTACAAAAAATTAAAACCAATTTTAGTTTTAGTTTTTGTTTTTAATACAGATTAAATTACGAGTATGCTAGTGGAAATATAAGAAAATCCCTCTTGTACATATTGAAAATACAGGAATAAGTTCTAGGAACTACATAGTAGCTAGTCGTAACTTATTAAATCTAAAAATAAAATTTCTAAATTTATTTAGCTTTATAAGTATGTCTAAAATTAGTTTATTTTTGAAAATTTGGGACGGGTAGTAGGTTTAATTAAGTTGCTTGCATTATTTTTTACTTTTCCCACTGTAAAGAAATTAAATTGGGTAAATATCGTAATCGCGAAAAATGTTGATCCAGTTTTTCACATTTCTCGAAGAATTGGGTTACCAGGACTTGAAAACATCTATTAAAAAATATCGTGTCCGTCCTTCCATCCTTCCAGTCATATATTTTTATTATTTTTGTTTGGACTCTCATTCTCAAGGTAGATTTTGGTAATGAGCACATTGTGTTAACTTTTGGTCGATTCGAATCTAGAATAGAAGAGGTTGCAGTGGAAGAGAAAATTGCCAAACAGATTTTCTCAAAAACGAGACCAACAATTTTTTTTTATGTTGATGAATTGATGATAAATGTGGCAACCCATCACAGTATCACACAAGATTTTAAGTCAATTGAACCAATACGTGTATTCAACAAAAAAATTGTTTCGAAGAAATTTTCGAAGAAATATTTTTCTACGATTAATACACCTTCCAAATTCTAACAATTGTTCCCTAAGTGTCTTTGAGACAAAATGAATAGGTTACCGTGTAATATGAAATTTAAATTTCTAAATTTACCTAAATCACTTTGCTAGAGGGAAATATGTAATATCGTCAACATTTAAAAATAAAATAATTCTACTAAGCGTTTAAATATAAATTCATTCTGCGACGTTTTATTGACATTTTAATGATTGAAATTTCAATGACATGTTGACCCATACATTATTTGTAAATTGATTTAATAAAATCGGTTTTAAAGGTATTATTTCTGAGTAATAAATTCTCTTGGTATTAAAGGTCATATGTATATAAATCTTAGTAGCAAATTACTTATTCTTCTTTTAAAATGATATTACGCTATTATGGCGGAGGAGGTTGAGGAGAGAGGCATGGTAGGAGATAAAGAAAATGAAATGGTACGTGACAAAGAGGTGGGAATGTTTAAGCAAAAGGCACAAATTTTCAGAAATAAATTCTGAACATTGTGGATGCCCTCTGAATGAACTAAATTAATAGAAAAAGAAACTTGTCTGTATTAAAATCAATAAGATTCTTTCGGCTTTTTATAGACAATTAACAATAATGATGGTTTTCCTTGAGTTTTTGATTTTGTGAATATGATTCGCTAAGTCAATACATTCTTTCCTCATACTTAATGTATGAAGTTTGAATTTTATTTTTGTAGTTTGGTCATAGCTCGTAGCTGCCATATGAGTAGACCGAATTTTAAGTTCGTGCGAGCTTATCAGTACGAAACAGAACTACCACACAGAAAACTCAAGGAAAGTTTTCATTTTTCTAGTCGATACCTTTGTATTGACTGTCGGGTTAAAATACGAGGGGGATTTGATATTTTTACTTTTTTGGTAGATATGTATGTATATTATAAATGATTGGCCTCTTCATTTTTTCTGATTAACAAGTCGAAAAATGTTATGAGCCATTATTGTTAATAATATTTTATCTATAAAAAGCCGAAAGAATCTTATTGGAGTAAATTAAATTTTTAAGAATTTTCAACAGTATACTAGAGATGTATAACTAGATAATTATTTTTAAAGGCTGATGATGGAAAATGGCGAATGCGATTTTGATTGCTGTCAGCACGTCTTATTTCTAAATAATATAACATTAATTGGGAGTTTGTGATTCGGCAGCTTGAGGATAGACGATTTATATTGTCATGACCAATTGTGGTATCGCGGAGTGGACCTTCAAATCTAAGAAAACCTGCAGCATCTTTTAAGAACCATGCTCAAAATAACGGAAATTGTAAATAGTTGGTTGGTGATCTATAACAGAAGCTTTTGGGAAAAATGTCGTTCAGGGAGGCGGATAGACTCTATTTTTTCAGAGAGTAAAACTATTTAGTTTAACTGCAAAACTTTTTTTGCTTCCAATTTTAACATTATTGTCAAATGAGAAATGGTTTTATTTGTATTTTCGACTTCTCAAGACTCATCAAAATTTAAATTCTGATATGGCAAATTGTAGTAGGATGTTGGATTATTTTTTGACTTTATTTTTTTGTGAAGCGTGAGAAAATTAGAGTTTTGCCGTGAGAAATGTCGGATTTCCGAAAAAATCCTTATTTTTTAAATTGTAACATCAAATTTGATTTATATTAATGAATTATGGTATATAACATCCTTCCTTTACATTCGTCCACCTCTAGCCAAATGGCAGGCCTGCCAAAAAAACTATAAAGAAAAAAAAAATCGTGAGCCACATTGACCCACACAAGCTCGCGGGGAAGTGAAACTTCTTTAGTCGCAGATGTTATTTATTTATTTGATTTTTTATGCCAAATTTTAAATTTATAAAACAATTACGTACTGAACTAGTAATATATTTTTTCTGGAGAAGAGAAAAGAAATGCCCAAAGTAAAAAAAATGCAAAATCGATAATTGACCATATTGCAGTACTTCACCTAAAAATCATTTTAGAATCCTATTTCAACATAGGTATATAATGAATTTCATAAAAATCAGATAACATATCCTTCCTAATTGGCCATATCCCAGAACTTTTTCTATATTTCTATCGTGCATGAATTTGATCAAAATCGGATAATAAATTGCCAAATTCCTTGGTAAAATGAACTGCGAAAGAGTTGGGTTGAGACCCAAAAAAGATTGCAGAATGAAAGCCCCAAAAGAGATTGCAAGATGGAAACTTAAAAAAAAATCGTTAGGAATTAAAATTTAAATTATTTTAAAAATAGTTTAGGCAAAAGCAGTAGGGGCGCAAAAAATATTTTGCCGGTGACGGCAAAAAGTCTAGCAGCGATGGCCTTGGGTCCAACACATTAATGTAAGGTTTTTAAATTTTCATTCTGGTTTAATCTAAAAATCCTAAATTCGGAATAATAGCCACATTTCTTGACGCATAGTAATCCGGATCAGATCAAAGTTTAATTGAACAAATTTTTGTTTTATTGTTGAATAAAATCATAAGGTGTAATGGTCTACATCCATTTTCGGTTTCTTCCATTTATTTTGTTATTTACAAATTTTTAATAAAAACAACTAAGTTGTTTTTATTGTGATTCAATTGAAAACGATTTTTCCTTATAGTAGAAATGATTTTTAGGAATTCTCCAAAAATTGATATACATACTCCGTTGTTACTTGTATAATAATACGCAGTGATATTAATCATTAAAACTAAGCAAAAAAAACCTACTTTTTAATATAACACGCAGAGAGAATAAATTAACCCATTCATGGCCGAACTATGTTCTACAATATTACTCAAAATCACATGGGAATCATATTTGTGATTCATATTGCAAGACAAAATTCTACAAAAAAAAAAATTTCTTGCTATAAACCCGCAGGGATCATATAATGGGAAGAAACAACAAAACACAAATGTATTTACAAAAATCGCTTATTTTAAAATGAAAGTTCTTAAAATTAAAATAAAATTATATAGAGTGGATTTCATTTACATCGAGTACGATTTTAACAACATTTGGCACAAAACGACTTAAATATTTATTCCTTGAATTTTTCATATAAAATCAGCCGAAAACAAAATAAAGTTGATATAAATCGGTAGAGTTTAGCCAAAAAATGACTATAAAGATGCATGAATAGCATGAAGACCGTTGTTAATATTTTTATATGGCAAAACCGGATTCCAGTTCCTCGTGGAAAATTGTGTAAAGCTCGCGAAACCCAAAAAAAAAAAATTGTAATTGGAATAAAATCAGCCTCTAGACTAGAGTGTTATGTCTGGAGATGGATTAAGTTGATGTGACTTGTCAATAACTATTGCAGAAAAAAAATTCAGTTCAAGTGTCTCGTGGGAAATCTCGGAAAATTCGATTTTCCAAAAATCATTAGAAAGTTTGTATAAAATCAGCCTCTAACGTGTTATGTCTGGTTATTGATGTGAATTGTCAATATCTGTCGCAGGAAAAAAATTCAGTTCAAGTTTCCCCTGGGAAATCTCGGAAAATTCGATTTTCCAAAAATCATTAGAAAATTTGTATAAAATTAGCCTCTAGAGTGTTATGTCTGGATATGTATTTTGTTGATGTGACTGGTTTTTGGCAAAATCGAATTTTCCGAGCTCAATAGCTGTCGCAGGAAACAAGTCAAATTAATGTAATCCATTTCCAGACATAACACTCTAGAGGCTGATTTAATACATTCATTTTTTAATTTCGGCTGGAACCTTTTTCAAATTTTCCGAGATATCTCATGGGAAACTTGAACTGAAATTTTTTCCTGCAATAGCTATTATAAACAAAGTTTTCAGCTATTACAAACAAAGTCTTTAGCTAGGTTAAACAAAGTTTTCCACGTAAGATTATTTACAAAACTTTTTACTACAATCCAACTATCCTATTTACTTTCGACTAATAACCACAAAATTTTTTATTTTGTGGTGGAATGTTAATAAAGCAATCTGCATTATCGACATTTTGCTTTCAGCTGGAAACATTTGGCTAACTTTAACAGTATCTAAATGAACCAATTTTTCATAAATTTGTTGAATTACAATATTTTCTATTTCCGTTGGCACAAGTAAAGCAAAATTATCGATGGCACAAGTAAGGCAAGATGATAGGGTATTAGCCATTATATCATACTCGCCTTTTGTCTTGGATTACGTGCTGATACCTTGGATAATATCCTATGGGCCATTTATCAGAGCCTTCTAGAGTATAGAGCCATAATCATACGTCATAATTTTTTAGAAGTTTTTTTAGTAATACAACTTTTCACTAATTTCCATAGGAGAATTTACATACATAGTAAAAATGATATTTTTAGCTTCAAGTTTTTCAATAAAAAAAGCAAAAATATGATAAAACGTTTATGTAAAAGTTTGCTACATAATATATTTAACAGGAACACACAATTATTTAATTTACACATTTTGTCAATTTGTTTTGCTTTTCCCTTAAATTTGTACTGCTATGTGTATTAACTTAGTGACCTAAGCTTTTATTTTAATTTGACCTAAATGATGTTGTTACGAAATTTTTTTACATTTTGGTATAAATAAACCAAATTGCTACAAGAAAATGAAAACGAGTTTTTTAACCGATTTGCATGTACGTTGAAATTCAAACATTAATGAAAATATCTCAGAGCTCATAATTAAGAGTTTGTAGCGCTTTCATTTAATCATTTGGATGGAAAGTTTTTGTAAGAAAAGTTTGGTTTTTTCCTCGTCCTCGTTTCTTATGCTTTTATAAAAGTTTCGTTTTTTAGACTATGGCTTTGTATAATCTAGGTTACTTCGCTTTTACACGTTAACAACCAGCTTTTTATATTTTATATGCAGCGCGACATAAGAATAACTCCACTAACGCCCGTAGAATAACCGACCACGGGCCTTGTTTCATCTTTTCCAGGATTTAGGGTCCCAGGGCATTATTTCTTTTATGAAATTGATTTAAGTCGAGCTTAGTAATAAAATAGGGCAAACGGCACTCGTTAGGATAGGCATTATATGGGCTTAACTGACATTAACTGAAATTCGCAACACATTAACAGAAATTCGCAATGTGTCTGTTCGTTGTATTGTGCAGACGTGTTTTTATACAAGTCGTAAATTTGTCATTAATTAAAGTTAAACGTAAATTTAACTTATGAATTGGAAAATTTTAGTTTTATTTATATGTAAGTGATTATGGAGTGAGCAAAGTGCCTGAAATCGAATAGATCGGAACAATTGGAAGTTGCTTGTGGGGCTATTCATAAATTACGTAACGGCCTTGGGGGGGGGGGGGGGGGAGGATTTAACATTTTGTTACGATTTGTTACGTGACCAAAAAAATTCTTCTTTTTTATCAAAAAAATACATAATTTTTCTGGATATTAAATTTTCCTTAATTTGATAAATTAACCTAAATAGATCCATTCAATCAAGCATCATAATAATTAACTATAACAGAATTTACTTTCCACAGTACACACTAGGTCTAGTGATTAAATAAACTTTACTGTTCTCGAGATAACTTCTGCTTTAAGTACGCAAAAAATAAATATTTTCAATTATTTCTTTACTAAATAAGTTATCAAAAGCATCTCTAGGACTTAAATCTTGGCCAATGTTTAGTCTGATCCCTACATTTTCGCTTTCAACTGGAAAATCGAGTAGTTATTTATTACTATTTTGCTTTTTTATTTTAAAGTTATAATGAATTTTGTTTTTCTTATTTGAATAAAAAATTTATTTAAAAAATATTTAAAAAGTGTTTTAACTTTTGTTACGTTATTCTTCTGGGGGACGGGGTTCCTCGCAATTTGTTACGATCTGTTCCGAGGGGGAGGGGGGGGGGGGGGGGTTAAAAAACGGGAAAAATTGCGTTACGTAATTTGTTAACAGCCCCTGTAGTGGTTTCTGTAATAAGGGATACCATAAAAAGTGTGCAAATTTGACTGATTATGATGTCGGACGTATTAGAGAGAATGGCAATCTGAATTTTCTGTATATGGATTGTAAAGTTAAGTTTGATTTTTTTAAAAGAGAGTTTGGCAGTTTGGTACAACATATTGAAGTCAATAACTCCAATATTAAACATGTGGAAATAAAAATTGATAATGTAATTAAATCAGTGCTTGAGTTGCAAAATACAATTTGTGAATCAAATAAGAAAGTACATTCGGATATACAAAATGTGTGTAAGGCGATACCATTATGTGAAAAAACAAAATATTTTGAAAGCGCAGCTCTTTCATATTCGGATTCGGTAAAATTGCCAATATTTGTGAAATCAAAAAAACAACAGGGTAGTGCAATAACAAAAAATGAGGTGAAAAATGCCATAAATCCATGCACAATGTCAGTGGAGATATATAATATCCAGGAGTTAAAAACAATAATGGTGTAATTATTAATTGTGGAAAAAGATTCTGTGGAAAAAATTCAAAGCAAATTAAAGGAGCAGATTGGAAATGACTATGAAATTAACTCTCCTAAGTTAAAAAATCCTAACCTGTTGATAGTGGGTATGAGTGACAGTATAAGTACAGAAAATGTGGTGAATGCAATAAAAGCTCAGAATAATTTAATTTTTAATGAAATAAAATGCCATAAAGTGTACGAAGCGTTTAAAAAAAAAGGCTCGTATAATGTAATAATAGAATTAGATGGTGAAGCATATAAGAATATAATGAGGATTGGTAAACTAAATATAGAGTGGGATAGGTGTGTGGTATATGAATCAAACAGAGTGTTAAGATGTCTAAAATGTTTGGGGTATAACCACAGGGCCAAAGACTGTAACATTGGTGCGTGTTGTTATAAGTGTGGTGGAAATAATCATTTGTCTAGTCAGTGTGAAACAACTGATGTAGTGTGCTTAAATTGTAATAGAGCAAAAAACAAATTAGGTTTAAATGACATAGACATTCATCACGAAACAAGAAGTGTCAATTGTCCCGTTTACTTGAGAAAGTTGAAACAATTAAAAAATAGAACAATTTATTAGCAGCTAAAGAAATACTCAGGGTTATATTTAAATATACAAGGTTTAAATAATAATTTCAGTGAAGTTGAATCACTAATATTGACTCAGAACTTTGAATTCATATGTTTAAGTGAAACCCATCTATCAGATTTTGATAGTGATAACCTAGTGGAAATAGAAAATTATAAATTATTTAGAGCTGACTCGTTGTCACGACATACCGGTGGCGTTTGTATATACATAAAAAACTATTCGAATGTTGAGGTGATCCAAAAATATACTTTAAACTTAGACTTTTGGTGGTTATCTGTTAAACTAGTATGCTTTAACACTGTGTTATTGTTGGTAGTATTCTACAGAGCACCTAGACAATTAAATGTAAATGCAGAATTTTTTCAAAATTTTAATACCTTTTTGAGTGAAATTTGTGATAAAAATAGTCAAATTTGTATTTGTGGTGATATGAATGTGAATTGGAAAATAAAAGGACAATTAAAGAAATTATACAAGACTGTGGACTTAGGCAAATAGTGAAAGATTATACAAGAATTGCGAAGAGTTCAAGATCAATAATTGATTATGTGGTGGTTAATGATACTAATAATATAACTTGTGATGTCAAAAGTGAGTTTAAAATTAGTGATCATGAATCGATTGAAATAATAATAAATAAGTCTGGTAAATCAAACAATAATTTTGGTAGCAATAATAATAAACTAGTTAAGTTTTTAGATTATGATATAAATAAATTTCGTAGTGCGCTTTGTAAAAATGATATTACGACAATTTATTATAATTCAATCAATTTCAAAGCAGAGAACTTTAGTGTTAATTTGCATGGCGTGGTTAAAAAATTCATAGGACATAAAATTGTTACAAAAAAAGTGTGTCCATGGTATACAGAAGATCTAAAAGTTCTAAAACACAATAAAGTTAGATTGTATGAAATAGCTTGTACAAAGGACTCAGAAACTGATTGGAATAATTATAAAATTAGTAGAAATATGTATAAAAACAAACTAAATTATGCAAAAAGTGACTATATTAAACACAAAATAGAAGATTCAAGTGATCAAAAGGAAATGTGGAAAAATTTAAAAACATTTGTTTTGAAGAAATCAAGTAGTATTATTAAAGATGTTGTATTTGACAATATTTTGATAAGGGATGAATTAAAGATAGCTGATTGCTTTAATAAATACTTTGTAAATAGTGTTAATTGTATAAATGAAAGTATTCCATTTGTTCAATATTTGAACCAAACAGAAAGACAAGTCAATCTGTTTACTTTTAAACAAATAAATTATGAGGAGTTGCTAAATATTATAAAATTAATGAACAATAAGAAAAATATTAACTTAGTGAGTAGAAATATGATTATAGACAGTTTTGATTTAATTGGAGAAAATTTATGTTCTATTATAAACAATTCGTTGAAATCTGGTGTTTTCCCTACAATATGGAAGGAATCAACGGTAGTTCCTATTGAAAAAATTTCTAATACAATTAAATGTGAGGAATTTCGGCCAATTAATATGATTTTGTCTGAAGCCAAAATCTTAGAAAGAGTGGTTTATTTAGAGTTTAGACAATATTTGGAAGAAAATCAGATAATATTTGACTTTCAGTCTGGATTCCGTCGAAATCACAGCTGTGAAACTCTGGTGAATCTGGTGGTATCAAACTGGAAGGATGCTGTGCACAACAAAAAAATTATAGTTGCAGTATTTTTGGATTTTAAAAGGGCGTTTGAGACAATTGATAGAACAATTGTTCTTTCGAAATTAAGTGAAATGGGATTAAGAAACATCGAACTTCAATGGTTTAAGTCATACTTATCAGAGAGAGACAAAGAACAAAAGTAAATGAATCGCTATCCGATTCAATAACTGTCTCAATAGGAGTACCTCAGGGAACAATATTGGGTGTAGTGCTGTTTCTACTATACATAAATGACATTCACAAAGCAGTTGAGTGGTCTACAATCTTCCTTTTTGCGGATGATGCTCTTTTATATGTTACTGGAGAAACCATTGAAGAATGTACGAGTAAAATCAACAATGATCTGGCAATGATTGATGTTTGGTGTAAAATGAATAAGATGAAGCTAAATATATCAAAAACAAAATGCATGATTATTAATAGTAAATTAGATAGTATGGTACATATAAATAATCAACCGATTGAAAAAGTTAGGGAGATAAAATATCTCGGTATAATTATAGATAATAAGTTGGATTTTAAAAGTAATTTAGACTACTATGTGTGTACAAAAATTGCAAAAAAAAATTTATTTCTTGAATAGTATACGTAAGAATATTTCGTTGAGTACTACAATTTATATATATAACGTTATTATAAAACCCCATTTTGAATACTGTTCTTCAATCCTATTTATGTGTAATAGGGAAATGATGAGCAGACTACAAAAATTACAGAATAAGGGAATGCAATGCATTCTTAGGGTAAATAAATACACTTCGATTGATTTTATGTTACAATCTTTAAAGTGGCTAAACATTGAGCAGAGGATAAAAATGAATGTATTGATCTTTATTTTTAAGATGAAGCATCAAATTTTGGCAAAATATTTGTATGCTAAAGTAGTGTTTGTTAGTGATGTTCATGATTATATGTTAAGAAATAGAAATGATTTTAGGTTAAAAGTGTATAATAATGAAAAATCAAAAAATATGTTAATGTATAATGGCTTATGTCTTTTTAATAATCTTCCAAATAACTTAAAAAATGAAACAAGTTTAAAAGTATTTAAAAGTAGTATGATTAATTATTGTAAAGACAATTTTAGAATGTAATAATAATTTACGAATTTATTTTTAAAAAAAATGTAAATTTTTTAATAGTATTTTATACTAAATAAAGTTATAATAATAATAATAATAATTAATACAACAGAAAACCTCTTCAATATCCAATGCTTAGCATTAGTGCCTTTGGGAGTCTTACAAATTATAAAAATGTTCAAAGTTATGTGAATGTTGAAATTTCAAAACTCAAGACGTCCTTTCTAAAGGGACACGGTACCATAAAATTATTTGAGCCCAATTTTGTTTTTGGCTTTATTGCTTTTCCCTACAACAAACTAACAGTCGATCGAATAAGCAAACTAATATTCAAATTTACTTTTGATAAAAGAGGCCTAAAATAAACTCACCACTCCACTCACCTCAAAACGCACTAATTTAATTGCACATTTAAAACGTCTAAACGTCAATTCTGTGAAGATGTTTTGTCGGAATTAATGATGTTAATTTACCTGAAATTAAAAAGAAAAAAAAATTATAAATAACTTTTTAATAATTTTTATTGTAGAAATAAATAGAATAATTATTTTAATTTAATGATAAAATAATTTTGACCGACCTAAAAAATAAATCTCTCTCAAACCGGAGCGTAACTCTTTTTATCATATGTACGAGTAATAGCTTATTTACATTCAACGACATTCGAAGCGATGTCCGCAAAAAAATGAAATAATTGTTTGCAGATTTCAAGTTTCATCTTTTTTCTGTAAAATCGTCGATGCATGAATAAACAACTATTATAAAATTACATAAATTTAGAAAACCTATCATTTGTATATTGGTTTATAACATTTATTGTTTAAATTTATTTTTTATGTGTAAAGAAAACGAATTTTTGATTTGAAATCTACATCTGCGAAATTTTTTGAATGTAAATCAGTCTTTAGTAACTGAATTTCATTACTCCGAATTAGTTAAACCAGAATGGATTGTGAATTAATACCCGTAAGTACAAAAGCCACATTTCCAGTTCATCAAATATCGCCTAAATTAACTGAACAGAACAGAATAAATAAAAACTTAGGAGTCGGCTTAAGGCAGCTGGTAATTTAATTAAATTTTCATTTTATTATTTTGATAACGGTTTGAACTGTTTAAATATGCAATCTTTTGGAAATCATTGTTAATAAACAATAATTTACCAAATGACAAAACTTTTACTTATATTAAGAAGAAATTCAGAGTGAATTATTTTATTGTTGTTTTTTATAGATGAATTATTGTACAAAAACCGAATTTTTTTATTTTTATAATGAAAATATTAATTAATTAATTTTTGTATTGTTTGTATATTATTTTATAAAATACATATTCGTAAATCATTTATTAATGGAAATTTCTGATGTTTGGTGACGCCAAAATACTCGTCTAGAACAACTAAAATAGCCATTATTATTACGAAAGTTCTTAGACCACATTTAAAGGATTTGGTTTTACACAAAATTCAACCTAATTTGTTTAATATTAATTTTAATTTTTTTTTTTTGTCCCCCTTAGCAACTTTGAAAATCTGGCATCTCTGATTACAAATGAGATTAGAAAATGTATTTGGATAATTTATGAAGAACACATTTTCATTATTCCCCTTTTAAACTAAAGTATATTAATTAACCGATAAAATGATTAATTACATTATTAATTACGTTATTTATACAATATTCTAATTCAGATCAAAAATGCTCCCTTCAGATATTTACCAGCAGTTAGATAAATACATTCATTAAAAATGAAATGATGGAAAAGAAAATACAGAGATCAATCAAGTAAGTTTTAAGGGAATAATTTAATTTTCAAAAATATTTAATCCCAGTCTGAGCCCTATAGCGAAATGACCAGAAAAATGAAGAAAATGCAGCAAATGTTTATGCCAGAAATAAACAACATAACATTACCTAATAAATTTAATTATGTACTTTATGTTAATATGTTTGTTTTTATATTGTTTACATACATATATTCACAGATGGGTTATAACTAGAATTGATCAAAAAGCAGCAAAAGGTTAATTGTCTGTAAGAAATTGTGGTAGAAATTCCTAACATAATTAATTACGATCTATTGTTACGATCAGATGAATTCAGCAACAGCGTTGAGTCCATTATTTTCATCCCACTAACCAATCAGGATACATTATTAATGAAATGGACCAATCTTGTGAAGATCCGCAATACGCAAAATTATTGGTATTTTTTAATCGCTCTCTAATTTTAATTCAATAATATTAATTTGTTTTAATTTGTTTTATTAACAGACTCGAAAACTAATAATCTGTGTGGGGGAGAAACTATTAAAAAAGCAACACGTCGGATTATAAACAAAGAGGGAAAAATGAAGAGAAAGGTTCAGTAAATTTAAAAGCTAAAAGGCTTAATATTAAGCTAAATTTAAGTTTATCATTATTTAAAGTAAATAATCTATTATATGTTATTTTATAACTCGAATTCATATTCAGCATGTGTCGATAATATTTAATATTTTATTGAATATACATACAGGGTGTCCCAGAATTGGTGGTACAAACGAAGCAGGGTGATAGCAGAGGTCATTTCCAACCAAAATAGCCAAATGAAGTTTAATCAAATTGTTGATGGTTCAAAAGTTATTCCACTTTTAGTATTTTTTGGTGAAATCGCATGCACAGCCACTAATAAATTAATTTTAAAAAAACCAACAGTTCTTTTGTTTATCTTTTTTTTTTAATACGATCTTGAAAAGTGTGCCTTTCCAATAAAGTCATTTTTATAAACTATATTATCTTCTGTTATATTAAAACAATGGTTTTGTGAAGTATTTTTGTTTCCCAACAATTTTTGTTGATTTTTAAGTGACTCTGGCGGAAAAACAATGTACTATGGAAAGTTGACCAACTATCAGAAAAATTTGTGACATTAATGCAGATTCTAAAATGGTATCACCCGAACGAATATTCAAAACCGAATGGTTTTTATCAATTGTTTAACAAGGTAAGTCATGTTTTTTAAAGAATGCACCTAACAAAACTTCGAGTGCTAAAATAGCTGCTTTGTCAGAAATAAAACAAAATTATAATTTTTTTTATTTTAAATATTATAACAAGTTGTTGTAAAAAAAAAACGTTTACTTTCTTTCTGTGTAACTAATGATGTGAGATCTAATTAGGCAGTAATGCCTTTACTATACTGTTAGATGAGTAACGATACAATGGCTCCTAGTGTCGATAGATTTCGTCGTTGATGTTGATATCAGTTATAGGTTGTAGTTGGCTTATCGCTGGTGGGGGCCAATTCTGTATTTTAGTATTACGGTAGGTTGATTCTAAATAAAGAGTCGTCGATAACTTACCTCTGGTGGGGGTTATCTCTGTATCGTCGGGCCTAAACAGTAAAACTATATAAGAGTGGTGCTATAGAGCACGAGGTTTTAGTATTCTAGTCGGATACCAAAGCGGACAAAAGTCGCTAGGAAACCTGTGATTTCTCACTGCTCTGTTTCCTCCTCTGTTTTTCCATACAGAGGTTCGCGCTTCAATGTCTTTTGGCCTTGCTGATAATTGTTAGTATGCTGGAATACTTACGTAGATTATTGGATAAAGTTGATCGGCTTCAGCATTGAATGTTTTCTCTTCTTATGGTTTTGATGATTGAAAATTCACGATGTTTGGATTTTTATTGTTTGATAAATTTTATTCTTTTTGAATTGATAAATTAGAGTAACTTTGTTGACAAATTTTAATTATTTTATAATATACAAGAACTGAGCTCGACTACGTTGATCGGTGGACTGAATAAAAACTACTTGAATCCCTCAGCTTATATGCATAAAGATTTTCATGTCGACTACCAACAATTTCATTTTTTTTTTATTTTCAATTGTCTCATATTAAAATTTTATTTTTCAAAAGTTTTTTCTACAGAAAAGCGAGACGGTACATCCGTTAAAAAAATAATTTTTCTTTGGAAATTGCTTGATCGGTGATTTAATTCAGCTTGTGTGACTCTCGCGTTTCAATATTTTATTTTTTTATAACTTTGATAAAAAAAAATGCTTAGCTTACATTTTTCGCGTGTGAATATTTTTTCGCCTAAACGTCTACTGCTAAAATTTTTCTTTATTGCTTTTGAACTAAAGATGTCACCAAAAATTATTTATTTGCTTAAATGTCGATCAAGTCCATATTAAATATATTACGTAAATAAAAAAAATTACTTTGTATGAACGCAACATTGTATGCATACGATATTCATTCTTATCTTTTAATTTTGATGAGAAGAGAAAAGAAAAAAAATGTTATTGTAGCGCGCGAGTTAAAAATCTTTGCGTTGTGGTTTTTAACAATTTTTATTTTAATGCAATTAGTTTGACTTACAAAATTATAATATATTTATTTTTCTTAATTCTACGTTTATATAAAAGAAATTTAATAGAAGCACAATCGAGATAAAGATAAAGAAAAAGAAATATATTTCTAAGAAAATGATTTTATGTTATGTTTAAATTTATATTTTTGTTTTGTCTATTCTTTTATTCATTATGAGTTACAATGGATATGATGCGTTGACATAACTCTTATATTACATTTTACAATGTTGTGAGTTACAATGTTGCAATTGATGTGCTGCGTTGACATAACTCGCGCGCGTAATTTATTTTGTTTTCGCGTTATCTTTATGTATATAGTTTTCTTTTTTAAATAGGTCAATTTTGCTTTATGTTTACTATTTTTTGTTTGTTGTTGCTGGGGATTCCTATATGGAATGTGGATTGTAATCTAATACGTTAGTTCTGTGTATTTATATAAAAAATGTGTACGTCTTATGTATTTTGTTTTAGAATTACGTATTTAGATTTTGTAAATGGGGCAAGGTTATACAACATACCTTCCTCCCTTGGGAAGTGAAAATTTCAGAAGGAAATTTTCACTTATCGAATGATATATTTTTGTATGTCTAAGAATCTAACTTCATTTATTACTAATTTCTAATTCTATTGTTAGTATTATTTATTATTTTAATTTAATAAATGGAGAGTATCCTCTTGTTGAGATGTTTGTTGTTTCTGGTTGTCTGAGGAGTGTTGTTTTTTGGATTACAGAATTAGCCATCTCAAACTTATTTGAGATTCACCTATCTTGTAAGATTAGGCTCTGATGTATTGTCGACCGCTTGTCGATTTTCCTCGGTTTACTTCTTGGTACTTTGCCATTTGTTGTCATCTGTTTTGTTTTGTTGATCCTGTGTTTTTGTTGTCTTATTACTTCTTTAATTGTTATTTTGTTTTGTTATTATGTTACTTTTTGGGTTGCTATTATGCTATAGTTTTAATATTTTGTTTACATTTGATTATTTTGTTTGTTTTATGCGTTTGTTTGATATTAAATATTTTTGTTTTGTTATGTTGTTCTTTTGACTGTTATTATGCTGCGGTTTGTTATTATATTCAAATTTCTTTAGTTAATTCGTTTTATGTGTTCTTATTTTTGGATTAGATGATCATCACCATTTGTTTTGCCTTGTACTTCTTTTATGGCCGTGTTGTGGGTGTTTTGCCAGAGGACATCTTCTTCCATGTTGGGTTTTGGTTTTGAAATTGATTTTCCGATTGTTCCCGTTTTGTTATTATTTTTACTTTTTAGGTTTTTATTATGTTTTAGTTTTAATGTTTTGATTACATTTGTTTATTAGTTTCGTTTTATGTGTTCTATTCTGTATTATTTACTGCTCTGGCGCCCGCTATCCATCTGGCTGATGTTTTGAGTTGTGGTGTGACTGTGTTGTTATTCACAACTTCCGGAGTGCCTTGATCATCTCTCTCGTAGTTGTGAGCCCTCATGGGGTGGCGAATATACTTATGCGGTATTGTCATCTGTTTTGTTTTGTTGATCCAATATTTTTGTTGTCTCCATTTTGTTTGTTTATATTACGTTAGTGTTATGCCTATTCTAGTTATTGATTGGATTCAGTAAATATCATTGAATATTATTCTTGGTATATCTGGTATACTCAAAAATTATAAAAATTTTCTCAAAAAAACGAGTGAAATGTAATTTGAATAATTTGGTAAAGTTAGGATGTAAATTTTTATTGATATCATTAATCTTTTACTTAATTTCTATTTCTAAATTCTTAATTGCTATTTCTTTTCGAGATTACTCGAGTCTTAGTAATATTCTTTGTATTAGTAGATCATAGAAAGAGTTAATAATAAATGAAATGATTGGATCAGAAAATTCAGTATATACCTGTTAAATAATTAAATAAGTAAATATTAATTGGTTTATCTCCGAGTGAGGGTAAAAATGGTTACTATGCCTTTTCCGAGGGCAAATACAATATCGACTCTTTCTATGGTCTTGTTTTTAAACTAATGGTTTACATATAAAAAAAATTTTTTTTGAATCTTAATGCTACTGCTTTATTTGTTAGTTAAATTTGGTTGTCTTTTTGTTCGAATTGGACTTGTTTTCCCATGTTTGTTAGTGGTTTGATTTCAACATGAGGAAACAAGTTTTGTTATATACACAAAAAGTTTTGTGTATAGGAGAAAAAAAAAAAATTCATTTTACCCTATTCCCGTCAGTGGGATTGTTGGGCTGGCAACGGCTTGTATATTTTTTATTAGTGTTGGGCTGGCAACGGCTTGTATGATTTGCGTTGGGCTGGCAACGGCTTGTGTATTTTTTATTGGCGTTGGGCTGGCAACGGCTTGTATGTTTTTGATTTTCGTTGGGCTGGCAACGGCTTGTATATTTTTGATTTGCGTTGGGCTGGCAACGGCTTGTATATTTTTGATTTGCGTTGGGCTGGCAACGGCTTGTATATTTTTGATTTGCGTTGGGCTGGCAACGGCTTGTATATTTTTGGTTTGCGTTGGGCTGGCAACGGCTTGTATATTTTTGTTTTGCGTTGGGCTGGCAACGGCTTGTATATTTTTGGTTTGCGTTGGGCTGGCAACGGCTTGTATATTTTTGTTTTGCGTTGGGCTGGCAACGGCTTGTATATTTTTGGTTTGCGTTGGACTGGCAACGGCTTGTATATTTTTGATTTGCGTTTGGCTGGCAACGGCTTGTGTATTTCTGGTTTGCGTTGGACTGGCAACGGCTTGTGTATTTTTGGTTTGCGTTGGGCTGGCAACGGCTTGTATATTTTTGATTTGCGTTGGGCTGGCAACGGCTTGTATATTTTTGATTTGCGTTGGGCTGGCAACGGCTTGTATATTTTTGATTTGCGTTGGGCTGGCAACGGCTTGTATATTTTTGATTTGCGTTGGGCTGGCAACGGCTTGTGTTGGATTTTGCGCATTGATTGAGTGGATTAGGTTGCTTGTGTAAATCGTAGGTTGCGTTGTGTATGTATTTTCATAAATTTTTGGACCCGCTCGGGTTTGGCCTACTACTCCATATCGGCGAGTCCATGCTCGTTTCCCGATTGTTGTTCTTGTGTATATTGTTCCTCATCGTGTAGTTGCGGCTGCGCTGAGATCAAGTTGATTCTCATGTTCGCGAATTTTTCTTCGATACTTCCATTCCCCGTCTGTGGTTTATTTTGTGTATTTTGGTTGAAGCTTTGGTTTCCTTGTAGTTTACTCCTGCATTCCTCGAATGTGTGTCCAATTGTGGTTTTGCAGAATGAGCAGTATTTTGTTGGGCTATTTATGGTGTATTCCCGGTCTGGTGGTCGTCCATAATTGTTGTATGTGGGTTTGGCTTGGTAGTCTGTTTCGTGATTGTTTTGTTGCGCTTGGTAGCTATCTCTATACCCTTGGAAGTTTGGTTGCCTGAACATTTGTGTTTGTGGTGAATTGTTCAGTGTGTTATTTATTCCGATCCTATTTGTGTTCGTGTATAAGTTGCTTAATTGTGTCGGGTTCATGCTGTACTCTGTGTTATATTGGTTCGCTGGTTGTCGTCTGTTCATTTGGAATGGTGATCTGTTTTGTGACCAGATTCTTGACCTGCACACGTCGTATGTGTGGTTTGGTTTTTGACAATAGTTGCATATTACTGGGTTATTTTGCCATATATTTCTGTTCGGTATGTTTTGGTAGTTCATTCGTAGTCTTTCGTTTATATTTTGTGGTGTGAATTCTCCATGTGTTATTTCCAGCATCCTCTCGATATCCTCAGTCTGTTCTACTATACTGTCTACATCTTCTGCTTTTATCGTTGCTATTTTTTCTTTTAGTATTGTGTTGTTTAGTCCCCTTTTGAATGATTGCACTGCTGTGTTCCCCAAGTGTTGCGAGTATGCCTGGTCTATTGATTCTAACTTGTATTTTGTTCTGTATCCATTTTTGTAATTTTCCAGTGCTTCGATCACGCGTTGACCGAAGTTTCTTACAGACTCTCCATACGCTTGTCTTACCTCTGTGAACTTCCTTTCAAGTTCGCTCAAAGTCCACACTTTTGTATACATATTATTCAGGGTTGATCTTAGCGTTTCGTAGTCATTTATATCTCTGGATGCTATTCTTGTGTATGCATTACCCGTCAGTCTGAATTTAATTAGTTGTCCAAATATTTTCTTCTCTTCTTCTGTTGTCAGTGTGCCGTACGCGCTGTCTGCTAACCCTAAGAATCGTTTAAGGTTGACTGTCACGTCACCACTTCCTTCGCCGCTAAATTCTGGAACTATGCTTGTTATGTCTTGTTGTATTTCTCGTGTGGTTACCATTTTTACTGTTTTGTTTTTGTGTTGTGTGACGACTCGTTGAGGTAGTGTTATTAGTTCTTGTGTTTTTTGGGGTTGTGTTTCTTCTGTTTCTTTGGCTACTTGTGGTTGTATTTTCAGGTTTTGTAACACTGGATTTCGCTTGTTTTCTTTCTTGTCTTTGTTTTCTTTCTGTGTTTCAGTTATTGGTTGATGTAGTTTTTCGGGTTGTAAAACTTCCGTGTTGTCAATTTCTTCAGGTGGTACTTTTTGATTTGATGGTTCTTGAATTTGTTTGTCTTTTTTGTCTGCTACTTTTGCTACTTCTTCGATTTGTCGAGTTGTTACTGTGTTTGATGTTGCTGCTTCTACTGTGTCTTCAATTTGTGGTGCAGGTTTCTCTGCTGGTTATGCTTGTTCGTCGTCTTGGTTGGTCTCTTGTGGTCGTTCGTTTACTGTTCTCTCTTCTAACTGTGGTGGTATAACTGCTGCTTCTACTTTTTGGGATTGTTTGTTGTTTTCTTTGTCAGGTTGTTGTTGTTCTTCTACTTTCAATTTTGTGGGTCTCTTTGTTGTCTGTGTTGTTTCGCTAGGATTTTGCGTGGCTTCTGTTCCAGTTTCTTTTCTTTTGGGTTTGAGTTTAGTATTTTTTATTGGTTCCTTTTCTGCTTCGCTGTTATCCGGTTGTGGTTCTGAGTCGCTGTTACTGTTACTCCGTTGGAAGCGGGTGCGATCGTCCCTAACTAATGATGGTAGCCTTGGATTTGGTCTGGTTTGTACCGGTGAACGTGGTGTCTTCTGTGATTTTAGCTCGAATGGTGATTTACCCTCGTTGTTCATATATTTTGCTTTTTAAATTGAAACCTGTTTGATCACTTTAACTTGATTTTGTAAAATATTAGTTTGGTTTCAACTTCCTTGTATTTCGGACAGTTGGGATTTATTATAACCCTAAGCTAACTCACTGTGATACCTTTATCATGAGTTTAACAGCCTTATAATTTCGTTCGCTCGTTGCGAATAGCTAAATTTATTAAGTGTTTTAGCGTGTGCTTTAAAATAATGTTAAAGCAAAAATTTTTCTTAATTAACTAACGCGGATGTCTACGGAAACTTTACCTACAGCGCCATTAATGTTGTAAAAAAAAAACGTTTACTTTCTTTCTGTGTAACTAATGATGTGAGATCTAATTAGGCAGTAATGCCTTTACTATACTGTTAGATGAGTAACGATACAATGGCTCCTAGTGTCGATAGATTTCGTCGTTGATGTTGATATCAGTTATAGGTTGTAGTTGGCTTACCGCTGGTGGGGGCCAATTCTGTATTTTAGTATTACGGTAGGTTGATTCTAAATAAAGAGTCGTCGATAACTTACCTCTGGTGGGGGTTATCTCTGTATCGTCGGGCCTAAACAGTAAAACTATATAAGAGTGGTGCTATAGAGCACGAGGTTTTAGTATTCTAGTCGGATACCAAAGCGGACAAAAGTCGCTAGGAAACCTGTGATTTCTCACTGCTCTGTTTCCTCCTCTGTTTTTCCATACAGAGGTTCGCGCTTCAATGTCTTTTGGCCTTGCTGATAATTGTTAGTATGCTGGAATACTTACGTAGATTATTGGATAAAGTTGATCGGCTTCAGCATTGAATGTTTTCTCTTGTTATGGTTTTGATGATTGAAAATTCACGATGTTTGGATTTTTATTGTTTGATAAATTTTATTCTTTTTGAATTGATAAATTAGAGTAACTTTGTTGACAAATTTTAATTATTTTATAATATACAAGAACTGAGCTCGACTACGTTGATCGGTGGACTGAATAAAAACTACTTGAATCCCTCAGCTTATATGCATAAAGATTTTCATGTCGACTACCAACAATTTCATTTTTTTTTTATTTTCAATTGTCTCATATTAAAATTTTATTTTTCAAAAGTTTTTTCTACAGAAAAGCGAGACGGTACATCCGTTAAAAAAATAATTTTTCTTTGGAAATTGCTTGATCGGTGATTTAATTCAGCTTGTGTGACTCTCGCGTTTCAATATTTTATTTTTTTATAACTTTGATAAAAAAAAATGCTTAGCTTACATTTTTCGCGTGTGAATATTTTTTCGCCTAAACGTCTACTGCTAAAATTTTTCTTTATTGCTTTTGAACTAAAGATGTCACCAAAAATTATTTATTTGCTTAAATGTCGATCAAGTCCATATTAAATATATTACGTAAATAAAAAAAATTACTTTGTATGAACGCAACATTGTATGCATACGATATTCATTCTTATCTTTTAATTTTGATGAGAAGAGAAAAGAAAAAAAATGTTATTGTAGCGCGCGCGCGTAATTTATTTTGTTTTCGCGTTATCTTTATGTATATAGTTTTCTTTTTTAAATAGGTCAATTTTGCTTTATGTTTACTATTTTTTGTTTGTTGTTGCTGGGGATTCCTATATGGAATGTGGATTGTAATCTAATACGTTAGTTCTGTGTATTTATATAAAAAATGTGTACGTCTTATGTATTTTGTTTTAGAATTACGTATTTAGATTTTGTAAATGGGGCAAGGTTATACAACAAAGTGTTCGAAGTGTCCACCATTTGCCATAATACATAATCAGCATCGCCGAATAAAATTTATTTTAATCCGTCGGAACGCCCGCTCGTTATATTTAATAATATTTGTCGCTTCGATTATTTGTTGCCGCATCTCCTGCTCGGTCTGATTTTCTCGTTCATAGACCAGCTCTTTTAAATAACCCCACAGAAAAAAATCTAAAGGATTTAGATCAGGAGACCGCGGTGGCCATTCAATAGTCCCTCTCCTTCCAATCCAGCGACCTTCATAATTGTTGTTGAGGTGCTGTTGCACTATTTGTGCATAGTGCGAAGGGGCTCCATCGTCCTGCAGCCACATATTTCGACGTGTTTGTAATGACACCATCAAGTAATCCATTCAAGTCATTTTGTAGGAAACTTAGATAGACCGGCCCGATGATCCGACGTGGTATTTCAAATGGACCAATCAACTTTCCATCAACTAAACCCGCCCACATGTTCACTCCAAACAGATGTGGGAATTTACTACGCCTCACAACTTTTGGATTTACACGGGCCCAATAATGTAAATTGTGGATGTTGAATATTCCCATCCTTTTAAAGCATGCTTCATCGCTCCATAAAATGTTGTTAAAAATTGCGGATTTTCTTGGTTGCGACGCAGCATTTCTCGACAAAATCTCACCCTTTTTTCATGGTCATTGGGTAAAAGGTCTTGTACATGTTGCACATGAGAAGGGTGCAACTGATTCCTTTTTAAAATACGATGCACCGTAGATCGTGGCACTCCCGAGCGTCTTGATAAACCACGAACACTTGTCGATGGGCCGCCTGTCACCATTTCAATTATACTATCTTCGTTTCTATGAAGCTGGCTACATCTTCCAGCTCTCCTCCGATCTCACTTAAAAATCAACAAAAATTGTTGGGAAACAAAAAGACTTCACAAAACCATTGTTTTAATATGACAGAAGATAATATAGTTTATAAAAATGACTTTATTGGAAGGGCACACTTTTCAAGATCGTATTAAAAAAGAAAGATAAACAAAAGAACTGTTGGTTTTTTTTAAATTAATTTTTTAGTGGCTGCGCATGCGATTTCACCAAAAAATACTAAAAGTGGAATAACTTTTGAACCATCAACAATTTGATAAAACTTCATTTGGCTATTTTGGTTGGAAATGACCTCTGCTATCACCCTGCTTCGTTTGTACCACCAATTCTGGGACACCCTGTATATTACATTAATTGTTGGACTTATAATAAATAAAAAATAAATAAAAAATGATATGACAGAAAGAATATTATTTTTGTGATAAATTTTCAATCAAAATGGTTGCAAAAAAGTAACAATTTAATTTGCAAAATTACGAATAAAATATTTCTAATTTGTCACTATAAGGTCACAAAAAGAACAACCATTTGTTGAGAAAATGTTCCGCAAAAAATTCACAAAATGTTTTACAAAACATCCACAAGTCTAATTCACAAATATTCGTTTTAATTTAACAATCAGCGTCAACCCTATCCACCACATCATAACAATTTTGTGACAAATTATTCCACATTCTGGTCGACCATTCACCATTTTTTCTGGCAAATTTTGTGACGTATGGTTACTCGGGTTCCCCAAGATTCTCATGTCCACTCTATAGAATCAGTTTTTTTACCCGAACGAATAAATTTAGATCAGCATTTTTATCATGAACCAACTTTATGTAAGCGCATTTCCATCAACGTTTAATCCAAACCCTTTTAAAAAAACTTAAACACGATGCCTTAAATGATTGACAGCTCTTCCTACATTCTATATTTCCTATCCCTAAATTCACTGTGCAAGCTATAATAGCATTATAGGCTATAGTGAAAATATATTATGTATATTACAAAAATATCGTCATTTCAAAGTGAAGCTAGTTGACTGACGACTTAAACCAAATTTCAAATAGAAAATTTTAGACCGCGTTTTTACCGTTAAACTGTAAAAAGTGCATTTAATTTGCTGGTAAACTTCTTTTGATGCAAAAATAATTAAGGAAATGGGTAACAACGAAATAAGTATTATGGGACTCTGCTCAAAAACAGATCGCGCTACAATTTAGAACCAGTACTTAGACTTTTTCATGTGCAACCTAAGCCACTTTTCGTGACGCTATATAAACACTATAACACTAGAACATCTGCCTCCAGAATTGAAAAATGGTGGTGAGTTGTATACAGTAAATGTTTCCTCGTAAACGTGCTCCAAAGAAGTTAAAATGACATTTGTCACAATGTTTAAGCACAGGAGGTTTCGCATGGTGAAATCTTTTTTCATCTTAAGAAAAATACAATCGCAGGACAATAGTACGGCTCATCATTATAAGATTAACTGCGGTAATTTAATGGGAACGCTTTTCCTGAAATATGATAGCAATAGTTCAAGAAAAGAGAGAACGCAAAAAAAATAAAAAATAAAAGTACGACGATTGGGCGAGAAAGTGGCTTTGTATAGGCCATATTTAGAGGAAATGATTTTCAAAGCAAGGTTTTTTTTGCAACAAAGGCTGAAAATACGAATGCATTTAAACATTTCACTAGAATGACTCATTCGAAATCATTTGAAATATTATTGAAAAGTCGTATACCAAAACTTTATTTTAAGGCAATGTCTTCCATTAAAAGCAAGGTGAGCAATAGTAATTGGTAAATATGAGGAAGGGTTTTGAAAACCCTGGTTTCTAAATGAAGTAATTAAACGTGTACGTGTACATAAATTAATTAATTAATAAAATAAATGTAACATTTTTATTCGGTGAAAATTGCAGTGAACATGTTTAAACTTTAAACTGATAAGGAGTGGTCCTTTTATTTAAGATTTGTGAAAATATGACCCAAAACATAGTACAATTAAATATAAAAACCTAAAACATTAGGCAAAACCCCAAAATTTTCCATAAAATTTGTATGTTGTATTTTTGTTTTTGTTGTGTTATTCTGTTTGTTCATTATTGTGTGCATCTAGCACATTTTTTCATAATTAAAACATAAAGTCAGAGAAGTAAAAACTTTTTCTGTGTGTAAAGTTAACGAAGAGTTAATAAAATGTCTAAGTGCGCAAAGTGCAAAGGAACAGTACACTCGAGGGAAAGAACCTCATTGAGATGTGTCAGAAAATGCAACAAATTATATCATTACGCCTGTGCAGATTGGAACTTTAATAAGTACGGCAAGTTGTTAAAAGAATGTCCCTATGTAAGATTTGTCTGTTTAGAGTGCCAACATTTGGAGAAGATACTTTTTATGAAGAGTTCAGCAAAATTAATAATTTCATCACGGAGTTGAAACAACATTTGACGGTAAATCATTTAAAATTAAATCAACAGTTAGGAGAAATAAAAAATCAAGTGGTGGATATACAAAAACCAACTGAGCAGCTAACATCTTTTGAAGCAGTAGTCAACGACAATCCCACTAAGTTAGTTTAGCTACAACCGAAACAACTACAATAAAATAAGAAAACTAGAGAAGATCTAAAAATGAACATTGACCCTAAAAGTATACCACTAATGGAATATCGAAACATTTCCAACGGTGGAATCATCTTATATTGTGATTCTAATGATGCCAAGGAGAAGCTGAAGACACTTGTTACGGAGAAGATGGGAGCTGAATATGAAGTGAAACTACCAACGGAATCAAGAGTGAAAATACTTAGAATGTCAGAGAAATTAGAAACTATTGAAATTGTGTCCGCGCTAAAACAGCAAACACTTTCCTGATAAACAGTGAAATTAAGGTAGTGACTACTTATTGTAGAATAAATTCTCATAAGATAGACACAATTATTGAAGTGGATTCTGATAACATCAAAAAAATTAATCAAGCTGAGAAGTTAAATATATATTTTGATAGATGTCACGTAGTGGAGACAATAGGGATATCAAGATGTTATAATTGTAATGGTTATGGCCATCATAGTAATAAATGTATCGGTAAACTTTGTTGTCCAAAGTGTAGTGGTGATCATATATTAAAGGAGTGTAAAAGTGAGGAGACAAAGTGTTGCAATTGCATTGCAGTAAATACCAAACTGAACATGAACATTACTACTAATCACTCGGCTTGGGATAGTTCTTGTACGGTGTACCAACGGAAGATGAAAACATTGAAAAACCAAATCAACTATCAATAGCAATTCATCAAAAAAAGACATGCTGTACACTAACATTCAGAGCGTACCCTCGAATTTCTTAGAATTGCAGCAAATGTTTAAAGAATATGAACCAGCGGTAGTATTTCTCAGCGAAACACGAACAACAGGAGATATTACACACATTTTTAAAATTTTTTTAAAAACACTTGTTAAATATTTCTTTAAAATTTTTTTAAAAACACTTGTTAAATATTTCGCAAAATAATAATTTTGCGAAATATTTAACAAGTGTTTTTAAAAAAATTTTAAAAATGTGTGTATTAAGTGTGTTTCGCCAAGTGCCTACGGCAGAAAGTATAAGAAGTAACAGGAGATATGTATGACTCAGAATTTTATATTGAAAATGACCAATGTGTACGGTGCGATTCGGATAGTCGGCGTACAGGAGAAGTTATTATGTACATTAGTGTACATAAATAACAATAAAGTTTCAAAACAATATCTAACTGCGAAAGGGAAAGCGCTTGGTTTGTAGCGATTCAGATTCTAAAAGAATATCATACGACAGGAATCTATGGTGTAGTATAGAGATCATTCCAAACGACAAACGCAATATTTTTAAATAATTTAGAGGAGTGGTTTGAAAATGTTATCAATCAGAATAAACCCAGTCTTATACCTATTTGGAGACTTTAATATTGAACTTAAAAACAACGATTTCTACAGTTTAAAATTAAATCAGCTAATTAAGGATTATAGATTGACACAAATATTCTAGGAATACACCAGAGTCACGCAAACCAGCGAAAGTTTCTTAGATCTATTAATAACCAATTCAACTACCGGTCAGTGTGAAGTTATAAAATAACAACAAATAAGCGATCATTATATGATAAGCGCAAATTTATGCAGTAAACAATCGGAGTCATTAGATGAATGCAGAATGAAACAAATTAAATGATGGAAAAATTAATCTGAGGATAAGCTTAACTTCATTTTAAATCACCGATTGCGTCAATTTAGAACGCAGGGTGACCTAAATAAGTATACTGATGGCTTGTTATAAAATCTAAAAGAGGCGGTTAATGAATTAACTGAAACAAAAGTTAGTCAAATTAGAAATACAATACCTTGGTTCTCAGAAAACTTGAAATTAGTAAAGCAAGAAAAACTCGCAGTTATAGTGTTATGAAAATTATACTTCAGAAACAAGTTCATTAAAAATTAATACAACCCAAAGGAAGGAAGAGTAAGCAGAAGCGCTAAATGAGACATTTGTGTCCAGCGTGATAGATATTCACCAGAACATCGGTGAGATAAAGGATTGTAATTTTTACACTGGATGATAATAATTTTGAAAATCTCAGCCAGGAGATATCAAAAATAATAAATAAAATAAAGTCTCAATATGGAATGGATGGCATAAGCAGAATGATCATGCTGGATGCGATGAAGAATCACGTATTCTCTGAACATTTTACAGATTTAGTTAATCGAAATCTAAAGGAAGGAGTAGTACCGGCTTCATGGAAAATATAACCTGATGTTCCAATTCCATAAAGAAACCAACTATATCTGAAGACCTGCATCCCATCAATATGCTCCCAATTTATGAAGGTGTACTGGAACGAGTAATTAAAAAACAGTTGGTTGATCATATTGCTAATAACAATATATGTTACCTATTAGTCAGCAATCTGGTTTTAGAGAATTGCATTCCTGTAAAACAGCATTAAATCTTATGTTGGACATATGGAAAACTCAAATAGACGAAAATAAAGTAGTGATAGCAGTTTTTTTAGATTTCAAACGAGCTTTTGAAACTATAGATAGGAAAATGTTACTCCAAAAATTATGCAAGTACGGTATAAAAGAAAAATAGCTTGAATAGTTCAATAATTATCTTCAAGGGAGAAAACAACATACAAAATTTGATAATTTTACATCATCGTTAATACAAAACAATACATTTGGACCATTGTTATTTATCTTGTATATAAATGACATAGTAGATGTTATAAAGAATTGTCAAATTAATATGTTTGCAGACGACATATTAATTACTATTTCGGCACCAACTCATCAAGAAGCAATACAAAAAGTAAACGAAGATCTTGAGAATATACGGAAATGGTTGATGTTTCTATAAATTGTCACTGAATATTTCGAAAATAAAGGATATGTTCTTGTGAATCAAAACCAAGTACGAGGGTAGCTTAGATATTGTAATTGCGAACCAAATCATTGAACGAGTTAAAGAATGCAAATATCTCGGTGTCGTCATTGATGAAAACTTAAGTTTTAACCAGCATTTGGATTACTTACCTAAAAAGATGAATAAAAAATTAGAACTTTTCAACAGAATTCAAGACAAGCTACCAATGGAGACCAAAATAATATTTTATAAATCAATTGAAGCTCCCCAGATTATTGCTCATCTGTTCTATTTATCTTGAATCAAACACAATTAACACGTCTGCAAAAAATATAGAATCTATTTACGAGAAGCATTTTAAACGCGGATAATAGAACACATATTAAAGACATGCTAGAAAAACTAAGCTGGAAATCAATCAGCCAGAGAATACACTTTACATAACGTGCTAAAACTGTTTTATATACTCGAAAAGGGGGATCATCCTAAATATTTAGATCGTTTGCTGTCTACCAACAGAGAATTCCGTAACTATAATACAAGGAATACTCATTTTAGATTACCAAGGTACTGTAAATCATTTTCGCAACGATCGTTAGGGTATAATGGTGTGAAGTTATATAATTGTTTCAGCAACTATTGCAATCTTAATGACCTTCAAGAGCTAGAGTACGGCCAGATTATTCAACTACTACACATATTCATTAAAGAAAAAATTAATATTTAGTTATTTAATAAAATATAGAAATGTATTTAATTAATTTAGATAAAAATAGGTTTTAAAAAATGTCAATAATGATAAATAAATAAATAAATAAAATATTTTCACTTTACGATTTCTCGTTACTGGATACAATTTTTCCACCTTAATTAAGCCTCACTTTAAGGATTTCGGGTCCAGCAATTTCAAACATTATCTAAGAAAAACTTCCTATAATTTGCAATACTCTGAAAAATATTAGGTAAAAATGATGCTAACTTTTGAATTTCAAACACCCCAAATAAATTTTAAAATTGTTAATGGTTCAATTGAAAATCTTCCACACATCTTTATCATGAAAGCTAAACTGGAAATTTTGAAATATCTGTAAACAATAAACACTTAAAAGGCGTAACTAAGCCTCATGTCATTCTATTTTCAACTATTTTGCAAATGGTACTCAAGCATCCTTCACCGTATTTCCTTCAACAATCAAATAGCATTTCAATCGATCAATTCAACATAACTTTAAAAAAACGCTCCACTTAATTTAATTCAGTATATCATTTCCAGTTTCCATATATTTTATGAGCGCACAGCATCTACAAGTAAGAATCCAATGTAACATTACGATCTTTGTATAATTTATTTTTATTACTTTATAGAGTCTCACATTTTAATGTAGTATATTCGGCACCGAATCCTATAATTCATGTTGCCGCACAGTAGGAGGTTATGAGTGTAAATGAAAATTATTATTGTGATAACTGATAACAATTGGAATAAATTTTGATGATATTTTATTCGTTCTCATTTTCCAACCATTATCTTATCGTCTCGTAATGGAATGGAACTGAAAATAATATTCGAATAAAATGACATCGTATACACATAAATATATATGACGACGACGGTGATTTAATAATAATTTTCACTCACCAAAAAAATAAAAAATAAAAATATTTCACCCTTTTCTCGTTTTCAAAATAGATTGTGTGCAGCCAATATCATTGATTGAATTGTTACATTGAAGTTCTATAGAGATAAGATGATTTTGTAAATTGATTTCTGTTGAAAAAAGTTAATTGAATTTTTTTTTTTTTAGAATTTATTTCAAAACAACTACTTCATTGTTCAAATACAGTTAGAATCCGTATATTTCGGAAACTTTAATTCAAACAAAATTAATAAAATCCCGTCGATAGCAAATATCTGGGTAACACGAACAATAAGGTATTTCGAT